>VMDO01000276.1:8946-99283 GCA_007922755.1 Pedetes capensis | reverse complement strand
AACTGCATCTTACATATTTCAGACATGTAGTCAGGAGAGCTTAATCCCTGGAGAAGGACATCATGTTTGGGAGAGTGGCAGGTCAACGCAAAGGAGGAAAACCCTCCACCAGATGAACTGACACAGTGTCTGCAACAATGGGCTTAAACATAAATAAGATCGTTTGCCTAGCACAGAATCGGCAAGTGTTTTGATCTGCTGTACATAGGGTCACTATGAGTTGGACTCGACTCAACAGCACCTAACAACAACATGTACACCCTATGTACAACAAAACGAAACACTATCCAACACTATGCCAGGCGTACAGTCTTTTTTATGTTTAAGCCCTTTGTTGTGGCCACTGTGTCAATATAACTAGTAGAAAGTCTTCCTTTTTTTCATTGACCTGCCACCCTCTCACACATGATGTCCTTATCCAGGGATTGGCCCCTCTTGAAAGCACATCCGAAATATGTAAGATGAAGCGTAGCCATCCTTGCTTCCAAGGCTCTGGTTACAACTTCCTCTAGGACAGATCTGTCGGTTCTTTGGGCAGCCCATGGTATATGCAATATTCATTTCCAGCGCCATCATTAAAAAGCATCACATTAATTCTTCTTCTGTCTCCCCTTATTCACTGTCCAGCTTTCACAAGCATATGATGCAAAGTGACAGACAAGTGAGGGACAATTTCATTTATAGAAAAAAATTCTTTAAGAAAAAATAAGCAAACCAGCTCAAATGGTTTCTACTTAATGTTTAAACTTTACTTAATTTTAAACACTGCTTAGTGTATAAATAAGGTCATAGATTACATCCATGCCAAGGGCCATGGAGACATATATAGCCATATATACAGCACTTGGGCTGGGATTTGGTAGAGCTCCACTCTGTAGTCTCTGAGGTCCCAAGTTCAATTCCCAGTACTGCAAACATGGGAGAAGGCCTGGCAACCCACTCCCGTGACAATCTGAAACAATCAGCCATTAAAAAACCTATAAGGGTCGCTATGCAGTTGGACACAACTCGATGGTAACAACAACAGAATATGCTACCCTATCTTGGGCTGGGATTTAGCTCAGTTGGTAGAGTGCTGCTCTGCAGTCTCTGAGGTCCTGAGTTCAATTCCCAGCACCACAAAAATGCGAGAAGGACCTGGCAATCCACTCCCAAGGCAATCCCAAAAGTCAGCCACTGAAAACCCTATGAGGGTCGCTATGAGTCAGACACAACTCGAGGGCACTTAACAATGACAAAGCACTCAGGTATGACCCTTGAGAAGCCTGTGTCTGTATCTTGAACGTGAACTATGAAAGTGTCTCTTCTCTCTTAAGGGCCATGCTTAGATCTAAAGCATGTGCTGTCTCATATCTCTATTTAATAAACTCGCTTTCTTTTCACTCTGACTCACCCTAAAATTCTTTTCTGCTATGGAGCCAAGGACCCCACTTGACCTGAATGGAGATCTGTAGTGGAGGAACGCCTCACGGGTGCTGACGGTCACACCAATGAATTGGGATGTCACAAGGTGAAGGGGAGACTCTGGAGGGCTGTTTTTTTCTTTTGAGATGGAATTTCCCTAGGTTGCCAAGGCTGGTCTTCAACTCAAAGACTCAAGAGATCCTCCTCCCTCGGCCTCCACAGTAGCTGGGACTACAGGTATGGGCTTTCAGGAAGCTTCCATCTAAAAAAGGCCAGATTGGGGTGGACTTCAGAATCTGGATAAGACATAACAGACCTGCCTCTGGCAGAAGAAAACAGGAGGAGTAAGAAAAGGAGAAATTGCTTCAGAAGAGAAGAACATGGGTGAGGTCTTGAGGAAGAGTCCACGCAACACCAAACCACGGCATCAGAGATCAGCACATTTTCCCAGAGCCGTCCCCAGCTGGGCAGCCAGGGGAGGGGAGGCGGCATGGCAACACCATCAATTTCCATTTTGCTTTGCCAGACAGAGAAAAGGACACTTCAAAGACTTTTTAAAATATCTCCAAAACAACTCAAGGGTGGAGAACACGAGAGAGAGGAACGTTGTCCGGCGTCTGCTAGAAAATCAGGATCGTGGAAGCAACTGTTGGTCCCCACAGCTCAGACCTCTGCCTCCCTCCCGCCCTGGGAAGCAGGCCAGGCGGACCTCAGCGCTCTCCACTCCACAGATAAACTGAGGCTCGGGAAAGTCGGCTCCAGCAGGCAGGACGTGACCAAGCAGGGAAGGGGGCTGCGGGTGTCTGGATCTAGAGACTGAGCTACCCAGAGCCCTCTGGGGGCTGCTGGGAGGCCCCCGCAGCCCAGCTCCCAGCCTAGCGCATGCCCAGCCCCCTGCCCAGCCACGGGGACAAGATCCCTGGGACCCCTCAGCCTTCCCTCCCACTCTTCTCTGCAAAACTGCAATACCTCTGCACACAGCAAACAAGTCACAGCAGAACAAGGGCCCCTCCTCTGCAGCACAGCTTTGGTGTTAGAAAACCTGAGTTTGAAAACCAGCTCATCACGGACCGGTCACGTGGCTGTGAGCAAAGACCCCAGCCTGGGCTTCCTCTTCTAAGGAAAGAGAGAGACGTGACCCACCTCCAGGATCTGCTGAGGATCCAATGAGAAGCTGTAGATGAAACACTGGGACTGTCAATTTTAGGCACCAATCTAACTGGACACGTTGTCAGGAGGGGCCAATTCAAGGAGAAGGATATCTTGATGGGGGGAGTGGCAAGCCATCAAAAAAAGGAAGACCCTCCACTAGATGGACACAGTGGCTGCAACAATGGACTTAAACATAAAAATGATCGTGTGCCTGGAACAGTTTCGTTCTGTTGTACGCAGGGTTGCTATGAGTTGGGTCCAACTTGATGGCATTTAATAATAAGGACCTTCTACAGCATTGTGCTGGGGTGTGTCTGCAGGTGTTCCCAGAAGGGGTTAATGTGAGTCCAAGTGGACTAACAGGAGGATCTGCCCACAGTGTGGGTGAGTGCCATGCAGTCAGCTGAGGACCTGAAGGAAGCAGAAATAGAAGAAAGGTGACCCGCCTCCCTGTCCCCAGAGCTGGGACACACTCCTCCCCTCCTGCCCTTAGACACCAGAACCCCAGCTCTGCAGCCTTCAGGCTCTGGGACAACCAGCAGCTGTGCCCTGAGTTCTGGACTCAGGCCACACCTCTGCACCCCAAGGTATCGGACCTGCAGACAGCGGTCGTGGGACTCCCAGACTCCAAAGTCACGCGAGCCAATCTCACACACACAGAAGCACACACACATATAAAACCGCCTACTGGCTCCGCCTGACTCATTCAAACATCAACACAGTGCCTGGCACACAGGCCACGCCTAATAAGTAGCAGCTGTTGGTAACAACAGCTCCAACAGCGACAGCACTAAAATCACCTGAGCAGATAGGCTCAAGTGTCCATGTAACCAATATCTTTTAATTAAACACCTGTTACCTGCTAGCCACTTGGAAATAAGTCACACATGAGCCTATCTGCAAGAAACTGACCAGGTAATGAAAGAAAGAAACTTATGGTATAATAAAAGAACACACTTGTTAAAAATAAAGTGAAAGCTCGGCACCATGGTGCGGGTCTATAATTCCAGGAACTAGGGAGGCTGAGGCAGGAGGATTGGGAGTTTGAACCCAGAGGTGGCCTGAGTAATTCAGTGAGACCCTGTCTCAAAACAAACAATAGATACAGGCTAGGGGTGCAGCTTAGCGGTAGAGCGCTTGCCTAGTTTGTGCAGGGCCCTGGCTTCAACCTCTTAGTGTTAAAAAGAAAAAGAAAAATCAAGTGTGCCAAGTATGGAGGCACATACTTATAATCCCAGCACTTGGGGGGCTGAGACAGGAGGATCATGAGTTCAAGGCCAGCCTGGACTACAAAGCAAGACTGTCTCAAAAAACCAAGAGCTGGGGATGTAGCCCAGTGGTGGAACCCTTGCCTAGCATGCGCAAGGCCCTGGGTTCCATCCTCAGCACTACAAAAAAAAGGAAAGAAAATCAAATATAAAAAAATACTGAAAGTGTGGAGTGTGAAAAGATGGAAGGGGAATTCTGAGAGAGAATCATCTACTGTGACTTGGGCACTGGAGGTCTCCAGGACATTTCAGCTGGGACCCGGGGCTGGGAAGGAGCCACAGGCAGACAGGAGGAAAGCCCAGGCCTTCTTCCCTGCGCGTGTACTAGGAACTGGAGGGGAGCAGGGAAGAAGCCAGCCGGGATCCGGTCTGGAGATCCACTTCTAAACCATTCTCGAGTCAGAGCGAAGCAGGTGTTCGGCCGAGAACGTAGCACAGCGGGGTGGCAGAGAATAAAAGTCCAAAGCTCCCTGCCCCATTTGGAACAGCCAGGGCAAATAAAGACGGCCCCTCTGTTTTGAGCGTTTGGATTTGATTTCGCCACACAACTGCCTCCTTACAAAAGGCAGACTGTGGTGCGATGGGAGGGAGAACGTATCTCAGACAGGTTCAAAGCCAAGCAAGCCAAGAACTCCTCACTGGAAATATTCTCCCTAGATCTTTGCAGCAGCAGCCGCACCCACGGGGCTGCGAGACACAGAGCAGAAGCCGAAAGTCGCCAGAACCTGGGGTCCTTTCTCCAACCAAGACCCAGACACAGGCAGGTGGGGAATCCTGGTTCCCCAACCCCACCCCTGCTGCCTGTCCGAGGACACCAGACCCACCCAGCTGGCCACTGCAGGCTGGAAGCCATCAGCCTGGAGCACTGTGATGCCAGAGAGGCAAAATGTACTGCTGGCACAGAAAAGCTGAAAAGGCTTTCCGAGGACAAAGAAACGCTCCACAGCCCAGCATGGAGCATGTGTGTCTCGGGTCCTCCTTTGACTTTTAAAATTCATTGCATTTTATTCACGCATTCAAGACTCACTTAGAACTCACAGTGCACTCCAAGAAATACATGTGACAAAATTTAAAATTTAAAATTTGGGACTAGAGGAAAAATAACTTAGAAGAAGAGATAAAGACTGAGAAACAGCAGAATAGAAGGTTGAATAAAGATAAGTCAGCTGGGCATGGTGGCGAATGCCTGTAATCCCAGCAACTCTGGAGGTGGAGGCGCAGGATGATCGTGGGTTCGAGACCAGAGGCAGCCTACATAACTGAGCAAGACTCTGACTCAAGATAAAAAATAAAAAATGGGCTGGGGGTGCAGCTCAGTGGTAGAGCACTTGCAAAGTATGTGTGAGGCCCTGGGTTCAACATTAAAAAAAAAGTCAAAGGTCAATTACAAAACTGGATCTGCGTATATGGCTCTCTGGGTACCCTGGTGGCCAAGTCAAAAAGGGCAGTAGATTTTCTCATAGTTCTCATGGTTCACAAGAAGAAAGACACTTGACTTTCCAGAACCTGCATTGTCATGCCATGTGACCCTAAGATAAATAATTCAACCTACTTGGACCCAGTTTCCCTATCTCCAAAAGGAATGAGAAACTATGGAATCTTTGAGAGTTCCACTTTAGGCAAAAAGCCGTAACGAAAGCCAAGACCGGCTGATCATTCAGCCTAGACTCTGAAATAATAAGCCCAAATAATAATAAGGACCAGTCGATAACAAATATGAGAGAAGCAGTCTGGGTACAACTACAAAAGGGAGTGGTGGGGAGTGTGGGGAAGTGCAGAGTTCATGCTCTGCCTGCAGGGGGCAGCAGCTTCTCACCCACAGCTGATTCTGCCCAGCAGGAATTTGGGCCCCTGTTACCCATTTTCCAATTCTTAAGAGGAGCTCAAAGTCAGGATTTTTAATGTAAACTCTTCAAGCGTTTAAACATTAGCTTTTAGTTCAAATTTACTTAAAACAACGTATTCAAACATAGCCCCATTTGACAGTCAATTCCAGAAAGAAATAGAAAATCCCTTTAGGGCCTTTCACAGCCCTTTGCATCCAGGAGTTTCTGTATCTGTGGATTCTACCAACCACAGGTCGTACTGAACAGCTACAGATTTTTTTTTTTCTTACCAATATCCCTAAACAATACAGTATAATATCCATTTACACACCATTTACAGCATCAAATATAACAAAAGTAATCCAGAGATGATTTAAAGTATAAGGGAGAGCCGGGCACTGTGGCTCACACCTGTAATCCCAGCTACATGGGAGACAGAGGAAGAAGGACCACACGTTGGAGACCAGAGGCAGCCTGTATAACTTGGTGAGACCCTGCCTCAAAATAAAAAGTAAAATATGGGCTGGGGGTGCAGTTCAGTTGATAGAGCACTTAGAAAGCATGCATGAGGCCCTGGGTTCAACACTGGCCCCTAGTACCAAAGAAAGAAAGAAAGAGAGAGAGAGAGAGAGAGAGAGAGAGAGAGGAAAGAAAGTAAGTATGAGGGAGGATATAAATAGGTTACATGCAAGTTCTACCCCATTTTATATGAGACGCGCATGTCCAACGATTTTGGTATCTTGGGAAGGCCCAGAAACCAGTTCTCTGGGATCCACAGGTTAAACTGCCGTCCCCAGACCCTAATTTGCCCCAGCTGAGCAGCTCAAGGCAGCATTCCTCAGCAAAGGTGGGAGGCTTTGGAATCCCACTCCACGCCCACTACAGAGCCCTGCTGTGTTGCATCGACAGGGACGGTCACACGGGTGCGATGCAAGCAAGTCTCCAGCCTCACGCGCCATCAGGACGCTGGACAGCGCAGAGGGCTCTGGGCTGAGTGACGTCTGCCTCACGAACATCAAGGCTGGGGGCTCCTCCTGGGCGCTTCATTTCTCTCTACGCCCTGGTTCCTCGGCTCAGCCTCTAGAGGAGGCTGTGCTCCGCGGGGACACTGCCGGTTCAGGACAACCAGCCAAATGCTCATGTGATACAGGTCCTGGGCTAAGCTAGAGCCGGGGCCATCAAAGTCAATAATGAAGGGCCACAGACTTCACCTTCCAATATAAGACGAAGAACTTACCCTACAGAGCATTTGAACTCAGAGTCCAGTGATGTGATGGATAGCAAGTTAATTCAACTCACGTGTGTTCGAGCTAAATGATATAATTCTCCCAAGTCACCTACCCTCTGGATTGTCTTATCTACAAAGTAGGGATATACAATAACACCATTTAATTTGCAGTTTCTTGGGGAAAGGATCGACTCATATTTCTGCAAAGGTTGCGCACTGCACAATTCCAAGGGGTGCCGTTCAAATGGATTACGATGTGAATGATGCTCCCTGGAGTTGTGCAGTGCCCAGTATGGACAGCCATATATGGCAACCCTGGTTGGAAGGAGTAAATACCACATGTGAAGGAAACAAGTAGGGTGCATAGCACATAGTAGGTTTTCAACAGATGAAATCGTTTGCTAATACAGAAACCAACTGGAAAATAAAAACAGTTGGTCTTCTTACCTTCTCTTTTCCACCGTCTTTTCAACCAGTCTTGCTGAATAAAGCACAGTATTCCTGAACAACCAGGGTCCCTCAGAGTCAAGCTGAGCCTTCCCATCTATCAGTCTTGGACTGTGCTGCATTTCTTCCTCTAAGGAAACAAGTACCAGTCCTAGGGATTTGATTTATATGTCTGCCAGGCCTGCCTGTCAGTCTGCAGTCCCGCCTCTCCTCTGAATTAGGGTTGCTGAATCTGGCTTGGCAATCCACACTGCCGTTAGGTCCAGAATAATTCTCTAGGGCACCTTGGGCTCCAAGTCCACAGCCCTGGGGTTTTCTTTTCCTTCTAAGCTTCAAGTTAATTGTCTCAAATGTTTAATTATAGTTGGCACCTGGCTCCTGCCTGGCCCTCTTGCAGATGTATTGGCCAGGTCTCTTTCAGTTGCAAAGTGAAAGGAAAGGGGCTCAGCCTGGAACTGGCCAAGCAAACAGTGATTTCACTGGTTCACGTGTCTGAAGAGGCCAAGAAGCCTCAAGTACGGCTGGATTCCAGAGCTCACACAAAACTTTGGGGTCAGCTCATCCATCTGTTGATGGCGGTCCGCACTGGTAAGGCTGGGTGGTGGCTTCTGGTGACTCCAGGTCAATAAATTGAACAGAAGCCTCCCCTAAGAATAAAGAGCTTTAAAAAGTACAGTTAAGTCAAAAAGCATGAGCTAAGAGGCCAGTTCTACCTGTGTGGCCAACCTCTCCGCTCCCCTTCACTGGTCCAGCTCAACTCTGTAGGAGGCTCGGTTCCTCTTTGGTTATTTTCCCCCTCTCTTGTACTTGGGGGTTGACCCTGAGGCCGCACATACTTGGTGTCAGGTAAGAAGCCAAAAACCCGTGAACTCTAACATGCCTTTATTTCGGAGAAGCTGCCCCAGCTGCCTCTAACAAAGGAGAGAGCAGAAGCCGGGAGTGGAGAGGGCGTGGAGAGGGAGAGGCTTTTATGGGCTCTAAGGGGGGCGGGGGGGGCAGGGGGGGGGAGTGACGTGTCACATTGGGATAGGTAGGAAGCGGGTGCGTGGAGGGTTCTGATAGGCTGGAAGAGGGAAAACGACCTAGTCATCAGTTGCTGGGCAGGGCAGATTTGGAGTTAGGTTTTGGCGGGCTTCTTGAGGACTGTGGCCTAACGGTCGAGGCAGCACCACCTCACGGGAAGCCAACGTCTGTAACAGGTCCTGCCTCACACTTGCAAGCACTCTATGACCGGGCTGCACCCCCCAGCATAGTTCTCGTTTTTTCAGTCAGAGCCTCTGGAAATTACGCTGGCTGCCTCTGGCCTCGAACTCGGGACTGTCCCGCCTCAGCCTCTCGAGTTGCTGGCATCACCGGCGTGCGCCAAGAGTCTTTGTTTCTTATTCTCTACTCTCAGCTCCCGCCCAAACTCCTGAAGAAGCTGTCCGTCTCCCACCTATCCCAGAAGCACCGCCTCTTCCTGTTTGCGAGGCTTGGCTGCTGAGTCATTACTTCCTGTCCAAAGGGAAGCCGCCAACTCTCAGGCCATTGGTGGAGCTATTTGACAGTCAGACTCCGCCCCCAATGGGAGCTGGGGTTTAGCTCAGTTGGTAGAGCGCAGCTGTGCGCGCTCTGAAGCCCTGGGTTGGATCCCTAGGGCTGCAGAAACAGGCGAGGACTCTGGCAGTTCGCTCCCAGAACAACCCCGAGGTAATCAGCAATCGAAAACCCTGTGAACAGCAGAGAAGCGCTGATGTAGTGCCGGGCACCGCACCATGCTGGGGAGCGTTTCGTTCTGTTGTACCGCAGGGTCGCCATGAGTCGGACAGCACTCAACGGCATCTAACAGCAATCGCACCTAATGAGTGATTGAGTTGACGCCAATAACGCCCCTTCCCCGCCCCATCTAATGGAGCACGCTCTAATCTCTCCGGAGTTTCTTTTTATTTTTTGTTGCGAGTAATAGAAGCGCCATTTATGAGAAGGATACCAGAGAATCTGTAATTATTATTGTGAGACATAATGATAGCCTGTTGTTCTTAAAGACATTTTCAGATGCTGGTCCAAGCCCCTTGCATGCATCTGTTTAGTCCTTGCAACCGCCCTTTGAAGGGGATATTCTTATTTGTCCCATTTTACAGAAGAGAAAAACTGTTGTTACACACTTGTAACCGACCTGGGACTTGAACCAAGGATGTGGACTGGCTACAGAGGCTTCACCCATGACCTTTAGACTACGATCAACAGACAAGCAATCAGAAGTGCAGAAAGGCAGAATGTAAACAAACCAAGCACTTGAATTCTTTTTTCCTCAGTGCCTGGGAGCTGAACCCAGGACCTTGCATGTTTTAGGCAGACTGCACCCCAACCCCTTTTTAATATTTTATTCCTTTTTTCTGTGTGTGTGTGTGGGGGGGGTACTAGGAGTTGAACGCAGGGCCTCGCACCTGCATGCTTTGCAAGTGCTAGACCACTGAGCTGCACCCCCAGCCCATTTTTTTTTTCTTTTTTGAGACAGGGTCTCGCTAAATTACACAGAATGACTCTGGTCTTGAACTTGCGATCCTCCTGCCTCCACCTCCCGAGCCACTGGGGTTACAGGCGTGCACCACCGTGCCCGGGGCTATTCTATTTTATTTTTTATTTTGTTTTATTTTTGAGATAGAGTGTTGCTGAGTTGCACAGGCTGAGAAAGGGAGCAGGGGAAATTTCTACAAGAAGAAGGGCATGCTGAGGACACAGCATTTACTTCCCTTGGCTGCAGGGGACATTTGCCAGGAAGCCTCATGGAAGCAGCCAGTGGGCAGAGGATGAAGGGCCCTCCCAGCCGCGGCCCTCGGACATCTGGTCCAGCTGCTGAACACCGTTCCTCTAGAAGTATACATGTAGCTTTGATAAGGGACATTCGCATGCATTAGCACGCTGCTCCGCCTGCCCGGATGAAATGGGAAGGGGGTCTTTGAAGACATATCCAGAGTATTTAGCAAATGCCCCAGAACAGCTCGTCTGCAAGTATGCCAGGCGCAGAACCCAGGAATTGGGCGTGTGATCCGTGACATTTCACACTGGTGGCTTTGGCAGGAGGTAGACTAAATTTACATGTGTTTCTGCTTCACCCTGTTTGTCAATTCTGCTGCTTTCTGCCTCCACCCTTTAATCCTAATTTATATGGCAGGACCCCCAGAGTAGCGAGGGGCAAGGCAGCAGGCTCTACAACCAGTCAGAACTGGGATCTGTCCCTTCCCAGCTGGGTGACCTTGGGAAAGTCATTCAACCTCTCTGAGACTGTTTTTTCACAAGAAAGATCAGAATGCCTACTCTGTAAGGTAGTGAAGAGGGCTGCAGACAACGTAGGAAAAGTTCTTATGAGACAGGATAGGGTGACATACTGCTATGTCAAAAAAAAAAAAAATCCTCAAACTTCACTGGCTTTGTGCAGCAATGGTTTTTTCTCACTCATTCCAAGTTCCCTGCCACCTGAAAGTAGGTCTTTTGCAGAAGAGGAAGCCAAGTTACCAAGTGACATCCCCAGAGGTGACAGACGGACAGACATAAAAGCGTCTTGGTGTGGGGTCACTAAGTCCCTTCCTGTGGCAAAGCTGTCATCAGTGCAGGAACTCCCTCCTTTAAGCCACCAGGCAGTTTTGGTTTTCAAGTGCTTGGTAAGGGCTTTGGTAGCTCACAGTAGAAGGATGTCCACCAATCAGATCAGCTCAGTTGCCAGTGTTCACTGCAGATGAGGCGAGGCACTATCAAGCATGTTCTCTGAGTGTAGCCCAGGTGCTGTGCTAGGTACTTCAATTAGATTCACTTTCCACTCAGGGTCAGTGTTACGCTTCCACCCTGCCAAGCTCAAGAGCCAGCTGGGTAACCCCAGCTCCGAATGAGGGAACTGAGCTTCAAAGACAGTCATGTGCAGGCTTAGACGGGGCTCCCCTAGAAGCAAGAGGTCAAGGACAAGGCTTCAAATTCAAGTACTTAATTCCTTTGAGAGGGACAGGAAGTGGCAGTGCAGATGTGGGGATGTGAGAGCAGGAAGGAAAAACCACGTTCTCAGGCTGGCTACGGGGACCTGGAGCCTAATCCAGCGGGGAAACACTAAGGGCCAATACGAAACATCCCAGCCAGTGGGCAAACAGAGCCAGGGTATCGATCCTCCTGTTGGGCTGTGGCTGACGGATGCTCGTGGGAGCACGCTTCCAGCCTGCACCACGCAAAGGCAGAGCAGCGTCCCGCAGCTTTGGTGAAAGCCTCAGCCCAGGGGAGGCTGCTGCCAGCAGACAGAAGTCGCCCAACACTCCCTGAGAGGATAAGGCAAAGCGCCAGCGTGCTGCCCGATGTGTAACGACCGGCGCTCCGGGCGGTTGTGGGGAGCCCTGGTTTGTCATATCTGCTGATTCCCGTGGTGTGAATACTCCTCTGAGGGCCAATTCCAAGCCACTACGGTGTCAACTGGTTTGCAAAACTCCTAAAAATGTCAGAGCTGGCTCTTGTGAGCCGGCGCTAAGAGACCCCAGCCTGTCACAGCCCGAGGGACGTGGGCAGGACAGGAGTGCCAGCTGTCCAGGCCCAAGGTCACAGAGCTATTGGGAGGACACCTCGGGTTTCTCGACACAGCAGGCCACGGCTCCACTCCGTGGTGGGTACTCATCCTTCCTCCTCAGCCCTGGGCTGGGAGTGGATTGCGGCAGTGAACGTGACGTTGGAAGAGATACAGGAGGGGCTGGTGTTACAAAGATAGCAGCAGAGGCAGCCATGAAATGGAGGGGCCTTGGTGCTCCTCCAAGGTGACCCCGAGTGGGTGCCGGACTCCTCTCAGGACGGCCCTGCCAAGTGGGCACCCACCTCCCCGCGCACAGGCCCATGGGGAGCTCCAGAGCCACAGGCCACCAGCCACCAGAGGGCATCCGAAAAGGCAGCTGCCCGTGAAGTCCCTTCACGGCGTCCTTGACGATGAGTGGCTTTAGTGCTGGAGGAGGGCACCTGAGGAACGAGCAAGAGGCTGGATCGGACGCGGGGCACAGATGAAGTGCCTGGTCCCCGACCAGCTGAAGCAAGGGCTCCTTTTGTCAAAGCCACTCACCAAAGCGAGACACTGGCATGATACACGTGGGTCTGGGTCAGACCAGTGGAGTGCCAGGCACAGAGCGCTCTCCCTGACGGGGCATGGGACCTGCCCCTGGCTGAGAAACGGGGACGGAGCTCAGAGGCTCCAGTGCAGGAGAATGTTGCAGAAGCCTCGGGACCCAACCCAGACAGCCCAACTCTGCAGGGCTCAGGATGGATCTGTCACGGTGCTGCTGGGATACCTCGCAGGGCCAGCTCCGGGGTGAAGGACACTTGGAAGACCCCATGCCTGGATTAATGCTCTCTTATCATCTTCGCATCCTCAATGTTTTAACAAAGGACCCTGCGTTTGCATTTTTGCAATGAGCCCCACAAGTGGCATGGTGCATCCGGACCAGTGATCACCAAGCCCTACTTAAGCAGCAATGGAGGAAGAAATGACTTAGAGCAGCCAAGTCTCTCCTGAGTATAACTGGGAATCCACCTTCAATAGTCCACCTTTCATTTCCTGAGCACCTAACATGTGCCGGCTACAAGACCAGGTACTAGAGGACAGAATGCCACAGTCCCCAAGCCCCAGGGCTGCCTGGAGTTGCTCACAGGTGAATCAAGTGTCTTAGAGTTCACTCATCCAGCCCATAGGTGTCCGGTGGCGTGCTGACACAGAATTGAACAAAGAACAGAACTGCACTCCAGGACAGTGGGAAACCTGCGGAGGCCGAGGGATTTCTTCCACCATCCTGCAAAACAGGGGAATGCGCCTGCATTGAGAGTTAATGACACAGGCAAGCCCTGCATGGCTCAGAACAGACATTCAGAAGTCTGAGAAGCATCCCTGAGCTTATGCAGCTGCTTCCCTGCCCTGCTGGGGTTCTCTGTTAGTCTGCACTATGTTTCTAACCTTTGCAGGCTAGAATGCTGACTAATACAACACTGCTCCAACTATGAATATCTTCCTCCCAATCCATCACCCAGGCAGCAATGGGCCAGCCTGGGCAAACCCGGGGGAAGCTATCTCTACTAGGCAGGTGTAGGAAGGAGCCAATGGGCAGTAACTGACTCAGTGTCCTCTGCATCTTAACAACAGAAAAGGTCCTGAAGCCAGGCCTGCCTCCCCACACAGAGCCCCATCCCCAGCACCCACAGGTCAAGCTGGGCGGGACAGAGAAGCCACACAGCAACAGGCAGTGGTCCGTGGGCTGTGCCCGGGTGAACATTACCCAGACCAGATGGCATCGCCAGCAGGCCCTGGAAGCCAGCAAAGATGAAGTCACGCCCAGGAGGCCGAGAAATGCAATAAGGTGGGGACGGGCCAGAGTCCCAATGAGCAGGGCATCCACTGCCCTCGCCAGCCAGCTGTCCACCCTGAGGGGCCAGGGCTGCAGGACAGCAAGGCCGGTCCACGCAGGGACACTGGACAGAAGGGGGCTCTGTAGTCTCAACTTGCTGCGATGCATGTGTATGCACAGAAGGGCTTATGTGTACACGCAGTCCTTCCTGCTGATGGATCAACAGACGAGGTGGCCGTGGTATGGCACGCGGGGACACTGCGGCCTGAGCATGTCGCTATCTGCGAGCAGCAGGGGGATAAACATGTTTCACGGAGCCCCAGAGTCCCGTGCCTGCAGGGTCCCTACACAGCCCACAAACCGGGTTCTTGCAGATGGCCCCTCAGCTCCCTTCCTCCTCAGCTGGTCCCCAAGGACTGCCCACTGTGCAGTGATTGCAGAAAGATCTAGATCGGTTATAACCGGACACTGATGGCCTTTGGCTAGCCTTCTGAGAGGCAGAGCTAGAGACAGGAATGTGGGTGGACATCGTGCTTTGACGGAGAGCTTTCAGGAGGAGAGGTGGGGGCCGCAGGACACAGAGAGGGTCAGAGTGGAGTGAGAATGGGGTCCCGGGAACCCAGCTCTGCAGGATGGGCTGCACCATAGAACCGGCTCCAACCGGTCAGACCGCCTCCTCAGAGAATCACCGGGCCACTGTGTGGCACGGCCTCCCCTCCCAGGCATGGTGGCTCCCAGCTGAGGGTGATTCTCCCGAGAAGGGGGCAGCTGCAAGCTCTTGGCCCCCGGCACTCATGGTAGCTGGGGGCAGGAACGCCGGCCAAGTACCGGGGACCCAGGTGGGGCTCCAACAGCAACAATGTCTGTGCTTACGGCACATCTCTCCCCCAGGACAATTTTCTTTTTTTCTTATTGTTTTTCTTTTTTATTATTATTTTTGGTAGTTTTTGAGACAGTTTCGCTGTGTAGCCCCAGGCTGCCTGGAACTCACGACGACGACGACGATGACGACGCCGACTACGACGCCGACACCATAGTATCCAGGGTGGCCTCAAACCCATGTGATCCTCCTGCCTCAGCCTCCGGAGTGCTGGGATTATGGGCATGTGCTCCCATGCCCCAGCTTTTGCCTGGGATGACTTTCAAAATACTGAACACTTACTGAGCATGGTGGCACACACCTGTAATCCCAGCGGCTGGGCGGAGGCAGGAGGATTGGAAGTTCAAGACCAGAGGCAGTCTGCATAACTTAGTGAGACCCTGTCTCACAAAGTAAAAAAAAAAAAAAAAGGGGGGCTGAGGGTGCAGCTCAGTGGTCCAGCACTTGAAGAGCATGCAGGCGTGAGGCCCTGGGTTCAACCCCTAGTACCACAAAAAAAAAAAAAAAAAAAAAAAAAAAATACTGAGCACTTGAAACACGATCAGATCAGATGCTGTGATGGACAAATGGACACTGTGCCCCCCCCAGGGACATCAGCTGACAGTCACTTCCGCCTTTGCAGAGGGATTGTGCTATGAACCACGTCCCAGACCAGTTGTTCTGCGAGCACTGTTGCAGTGAATTACCACCACAGCCCTGTCACGTTGGCACTGTCTCCGTTTCCCCGGGGGACAGCCAGAGGCTCAGGAACACGAGAAAGCCCTCTGGAAGCTACGCCGCCTGGTCAGCGTCTGTCCGGACTCACAGGCAGCTCCATCTAGCTCCAAACTGAGGAACGATTTTCCACTCTGCCTCACTGGCTTGAAAGAGATTGAAAAGGAAAGCAAGCCAACGATGTCCTGCTTCTGAGAGACGCAAGGGTCCCTCGGTGACACTAGATCATGACTTCATTATGTTCAGAGGGGAAGGAAAGGGACAGAAAACAAGCAATGTGTGATCTCCTGTCATGTTAGGAGGCGCTTTTTCCAGACAGATGTACGTTCCATGGAATCATTACGCTCCGAGGCTCAGAAAACACGCAAGGACCTTTGGCCTTGACCCGTCCACGTGGGCACACTGGGGATGAGAGACGGTGGAGGTTAAATTGAACCATCTGGAGAAAGTAGGTTGGAAACATTCAATATTAATGACCTGTTTCAGTCCCAAAGAAGCGAGCTTTGGGCCTGGCCCAGCTGTGCTCTTGTTAGAGGATCAACAGGGCCTCCATAGGGACTCCTTTCCCTTCCTTCTAAAGACAGATGAAGACAGAATTTCTGTCCCCATTCCCAGGGCAAAGTTTACAAATTCTGTCGGTGAGAGCCAGACCATGAGTGTTCGGTGGGTCGTCCGATCTCTGTTGCAACCATTCAACTCATAGTATCTGGAGACGTGTCCTCTGGCCAAGTACTGGAGATCCAGGCCATTGCTAGGCAAAAGCAGCCATCGATGATACATACATGAACAAGCCTGACAAATGCCCAGGAAAGCAGGCAGCCAGCTGGATTTGCCCCATGGGTATAGTTTGCCGACCCCTGTTTATCTTATTCTTGGCTATTTCACCAAAGAGCATGGTCTGTGCGATGGGCTATTTTAGGACCACAGGGCATAAACCCTAACTTGCATTTCCCAGAACACCGGATTTACAAAAACAGCAGCGGGCCAGATGTGGCCAAGGGCCAGTTTGCTCACCGCTGGGCTTATGCAGTCTACATCTTTGATATCACCCGTGGGAACAGTTCCTATTGAAGGGTTCTTTGCCCAAAATGACTCACTCCATATATGCATGTTGAGTCTGGGCTCTCTTGTAAGGGAGGCTCTTTTGTGATTCTGCACAGGAAGAAATGTTGTTAGTAGGCACCAAAATGTCCTTTCTCCATATCCTGCCTATTCCAGTCCACGCATAGGAAGACAGAGAGGCAGATCCAGGTCTGAGAACACAGCAGCTGTAAGCCACGCCTTCCTCAGCTCCCAGGGCAGGAACTGGAGGAAGACACAGCAGCTGTCGGCTCCCTGCCTCCTGCCAGCTGCCCAGACGGGGAGGAGCAGCCGTCTGTCTCGGGAGGCGCAGACCCATCAAGGTCTGGGGACCGCTTGTTCTGAAGCGTTCATCTCCTTAAAAACTCTTCAAACTCCAGAAGGCAAAACAGCGAAATAGTCACTCACCCTGAAGCCTTTGGAAATCAGTGGCATCTCAACCACCCCCGGGGGAAGACAAAGCAAAAGGGGAGTAGTGGCAATGTTCCACTCCAGCCTAAACCCCACCTTTGTATCATGACGCCTAAACGCCCACCCCCACCTTTGAAAAGGGAGACTAGAGGGTGTCATCTACTGGCACCCCACCACCACCACCAAGTTCCAGGGCTAGAAAGGAGTCTCACAGGCCTACCACACTGTTGGAACAGAGTAAAATTAGTTTCTCCTCCCTTGGGCACATCATGGCCACAACGGTATAGTTGTGTCCAACATGCTAACGAAAAGGCAAAGCCAAGAGTGGCAGGTGACGTTGGCCAGGAAGTGGAGCCAACCGCTGCTGGATCTGCCCACCTGGGGCCGCATTATCTCAGCGTAGTACAATGCCCTGGTCCCAGGAGATGCCTATTATATGGCAAAGGCATGGCCACGGGTGGCCAGGCCCATCCATCCTGCTCCTTCCCAGGGGCTGACACACGGCGCTATGAGCTGCAAGTTTCTCCTTCTCTCGGACCTGAAAATTGGGGTGATGTCAGGCCGATGGCAACAGGTGACTTTCTTCCGCAGAAGTAGACCAAACTGGCCAAAGTCCAAAGCTGTGTTCCGAGACTCCACTTTCAGCTGCCTGTGCCTCCACTTCTGTGGACAGGTACCTAGGTTGGCCCCCGCCCCGCTGCGGAGCACTGAGACCACAAACAATCCTGGACCTCAATGAGAGGATGTGCCTGGCTGTTTCTAGGCAAGTGGCCGTTGAGAGAACTGGCACAGAGCCTCGATGGAGGAAAGATCAAGGGCAACACACAGACGCAAGCAGAGCCAGGACGGAGACTGACCCTGGGTCCAGGTGTGTGTAAAGCCAGACACTCTCGGATTTCTTGACTGCATCATCAGGGAATGGTCCATTTTGCTCAAGCTAGTGGAGGTGGGTTTCTGTTACTTGAAACCAAGAACCTTGACTAGAAATGCTTGTTGCAAGTTTCTCCACCACTGTCCATTCATGTGGCAGATATTGACTTAATGCTGTCCAGTTAATGTTGCGTACGTTACTCCAAAACTTAGAGGCTTAATACAATTATAAATCCTACTTGCAGATTCTTTGGGTCAAGAACTTGAGAATAACTCTGTGGGGCAGTACTGACTTGGGTTTCTGGAGAGGTAGCAGCCAGATGTTGGTAAAGGAGAGTCGTCTGAAGGTCTGACCAGGGCTGGAGGATGCATTTCCAAGATGGTGCCCATGTGTGGCCAGTAAGCCACTTTGGTTGCTGGCCAGGGCCCTTATTTCCCCACGGGACTCACTGTCTTAACACAGGGCACGTAGCATCCCCAGCGCCCATATGGGAAGTGCAACACCTTCACAGCCCAGCCTGCGAGGTCTCATCAGTGGCTTCTGCCTCTTTCCACTGCACACACAGGGCCAGCCCCGATTCAGCAAGAGAGGACCATGCATAAGGGTAGTAAAGATTGTGGGGGGCCTCCAAGGCTGGCCACCTACCTCAAACACCTGCCACGTGTGAGGGGCTGGACACCCAGCCCAGACAGAACGCAACTGAGCCGCCTGCCATCTGAACTCATCCCCACTATTCCCTTGGGTTGCTCCCGATCTATAGAGGATTTTACCAGTCGAGGGACAGAGCTGAGGTGTTTAGTCACGTAACTCTTTGCTTTGAGAGGCGATGCTGAGGGGAGAGAGAGAGGTTCTCTGTGACGTGCACCTGCAGCAACCTACCCTCCACTCACACACTGCTACCCGTCACTGTGCCCTTAGTCGCTGTATTAATAGCAGGTGCCCTCTGAACACAGGGTTCCTTTTCTGAATCTCTGAATTAGCCCCTGATAAATGGGCATGTGACACCATTGTCTCATCCCATTTAGCAGAGGCAGAGAACGCAACTGTTAGGAACTCTCGGGTCTAGGTTCAAATCATTGCCCTGCCAGCTCTGTGATCTTTAAGCTCAGTTCCTGGCTCCGTGAAACAGAGTGCATCCGTTAAATGGTGCCTACAACTCACGAGAGACTGCTTGTTCCTGCTACTGTTCTTAACCCAGGAAGGCCATTGCTGGCTTTCACCTTATTTCTTGAAACTTCTCTGCCCATAATTAGATCCTCCCAGAGTTGGACACAATGACAGACTCTTCCCTCCATCCTTCTCACCAGTCCACCCAGGCACTATGTCTTCATGGTCACCTGCAACCCAAGCTACCCTTATTTCCACCCATGGCTGGAGCCAGCACCCGCTGCTGGTTGGGGGACAAATCCAAACCACGAAAGCCCAGAAACGATGACTGAGGATTGCCTTGGAATGGCTCTGTCCTGAAGCTTCTCAGGATGTCTTCACCGAAGTTATAGGCTGGTTTCTACCGGCATTTTAACAGGTAAAGATGCCACTTTCCAACAACATGCCACTTCGGTCATTTTTTTCAATGCTTCATGGGGAAAAACAAACGTGTTGTAGAACTTTTTAAAAATCTTCTAATAACGTGGTGGGGCTGGGGCTTAGCTCAGTTGGTAGAGCGCTGCTCCACACTCTCTGAGGACCTAGGTTCAATCCCCAGCACCACAAAACAAGAGAAGGATGTGGCGATCCACTCCTGAAGCAATCCCGGAAGAGCCACTGAAAACCCTATGAGGATTGCTATGAGTCAGAGCCAACTCAGCGGCACCGAATGACAACTAATAACATGGCCGTTTACTTCCAACAGGAGGGTCTGCCCCGACAGTGGCAGAAAACACAGGAAATCATACACCACAGTCCAGCTTTCAAAGGGACGAAGCACTGCGGCCATAAGTTCCTCTGAAGTCAGGGACGGGGAGGGGCTGCCACCTAATGGCAGCATTTGGAACTGGAAACACGGACAGTTGTCTTTCACAAGCTCTTAACCTAAACACCACATGGATAAAAGGCCCCAGCGAGATTTAGCTCAGTTGGTAGAGCGCCACTCTGCAGTCTCTGAGGTCCCAAGTTCGATTCTCAGCACCACATAAATGGGAGAAGGACGTGGCAACCCACTCCTGAAGCAATCCCAAAACAATCTGCCATTGAAAACCCTGTAAGGGTCGCTATGAGTTGGACACGACTAAACAGCACACAACAACAACATTTAAAAGGATGTTGCTGGTGTCTACTTGGACAAAGAGTCAAAAACCCTCCAAGACAGGGACCGTGTCTCACATCTGGCCTCGATCACCCACACAGTTCACCTTCCTTGTGCGGCAACAAAGCAAACCCATGAAACGGCCCGTGTGCTGAGCGCAGCTAGTGGGAAACACAACAGCTCTGTGGGTGGCCACTGAAAGCCAGGGATCCTCCTGCATCAGTGGTGGCAACCAACAAGACCCTCTGCCCTGGTAGTTCGGTTGCCTGGGGTTTAGCTCTGTTGGGAGAGTGCTGCTTTGCACCCTGAGGCCCTGAGTTCGATCCCCAGCACCACAAAAATGGGAGAAGGACCTTGTAGCCCACTCCTGAAACAACTGGCCATTGAAAACCGTAATAGCAGAGAAGCACTAACACAGTGCTAGGCACAGCACCATGTCAGGGACTGTTTCTTTCTGTTGTACATAGGGTCCCTATGAGTTGGACCCAATTTGACAGCACCTAACAACAACCAACTTACAGCTCTGCTCAAGCGTGCCTGCCAGGAGCTTCACTAAGTACTCAGGTGGGACTTGAACTCCACTCTGAGCCCTCGTGGCCCCTGAGTTTCCTCCACTAGGAGGCCCTCGGCTCACCAGCCCACTCTTGTCTGCTTCTGCTTTGTCCTCTGCCATGCGCTCTGTGAATATAGGTGCTGCGTGCCTGTCTGCTCTCCCTGGCATGCTGTTCCTGCCTGAATACCCACAATATGCCAAGAGCTAAGGCTGCAACCCAGAACAAAGCAGACGCGGCCCCACCCTCTTCCCATTCCCTCACAGGGTCGCCTACTCTGCTCTTCCGAGTCCCAGGGCCCAACCCACGTGCCACTTAGTAACTGCTGGGTGGAGAGAGGCGACCGCTCCTTCACTATAACTTAGTGATTTCCTGCAAGAACCAAAGAGATGCTGTGGGAGGGCAGTGAATGTCTGAGGATCCCTCATGCAAACCACGAGCCTTGCACACTTACCCATCCTGCGTATATGCACTCTATGTGGCCACAAGTGTGGGGTTTTTAAAACTGAATTTGTCACTAACACTTAAAACTCGGGAGATTTCCCACGAAGCTTTGCCTTCCTGACTTCTCACATCCCCACAGGGCCACAGTGCGCCACGCCTGAGTGATACACCTCCTCTAGATGGTGCACGCACCTTCCACCAGTCACGAGCCCCACTGTCCCTGTGTCTCCATTGCTGGGGTCAGGTGACAGCTGTGTGTATCACCTGGGCTGAGCCAATGATTCTGCTGCCCTATCTGCTTCACTCGGGTCTCCCAACCGCTCCGCACGCGCCTCGGCGTGTGAACCCAGGATCAAGCCATCATCACCTGAGACAGGCATCTGAGATGAGCTACCACACACGAATGAACGGGTGACTTTATTGATCTGACCTCCTAACAGATCCTCCAGGGGTGGACAGAGGCCGCCACGGGTTCTGCAGGGACCTCGAGTGCAAAGGGAAGTGTGGGGGAGTCAAGTCCACGAGGTCCTTCACCACCGAGCCAGACGCCACATTCACCGGGACTCTCCGGCGGACGGACTCGGGAGGTTAAGGGCTACATTCTCACGCCACTGGCACAGTTTAAATACTTCTCTGACAAAAATAATAATAATAAATTATCTTCGACTCAGAAAATAAATTGTGTTCAGCAGAGTGACAGGAGGGTCCATTCATTGCAATGCACCGCGGGCCACAAAGGGAAGGGTGGGATAGGTCGCCGCGCCGGCAGCGGGCCACAGTGAGTCAGCACGTGCCTCTATCCCCGGGTGGGCAGCGGGCCTGGCCACAGCCCTCCTCCTCCTCACGTGCGCCTAGTCTTCTGTTTCTTGGCTTGCCTCTTGGCATCCTCCGGGCCGCTGTTGTCAGAGGCTGCCTGGCCCAGGGATCGGACACCCTGCAGCCGGCTCGTCAGCTGCAACAGCAAGGGGATGAGCTGGAAAGAGACAGTGTGTGAGAGAGACATCGAGAAGAGACCACGCAGGTGGACAGCGGACCCCACATGTCAATGCTGCAGGCACGGTCGCCACTTGCAGCGTGCTGAAGGGTGGATTTCAGCTCACAGGAGATGTGCCACTGCCTGGGAGAGAGGTCACTAGAGATTTACGCCCTTGGATGGAGACCCAGGGGTCATGGTGAGTCTACACAGTCCCTTCTGACCTTGCCATCTGTAACTTCTGTGACCCCAGGCCTCCTGTGGCTCCTCCCATGGCCACGAGGAAGGCTCTCCCAACACCTGCCACCCCGCAAGGCTCTGCTCTCCTACCTTGTCGTGGTTGTAACCAGCCAGCAGGACCAGCAGCGTCAACGGCAGGGCTATGTATGATCCTTGCGCAATGTCTTGCTCAGGCAGCTTCCTCTGCAAACAAGAGCGCCATTGTTCCCACGATTACCCGTGGGCCACTATCACCCACAGCTGGGACCCCCCGACCAACCCGGCTACCCCAGCGCACCAGGGATGCCCCGAGGTCCAAACACTTGCTACCGAGTGGAAGCTACTGAAGCAGTGCAGAGATCTCAGCATGAATCCTCCGCTACCCAGACCGCGTTACTCGCATCTGAAACTCAGGCACAGGGAGATGCCAGTAACAAGGGCTTCCTCTCCCTGAGCGCTCGTGATGCAAACTGAGGAAAGGGGGATATGTGGCCACCGGGGAGCCTTGCGACTGGGAACTAACCATTTAGTTCTCGTTTTGTTGGCTCCCAGCTACACAAAGGGACTTTGTTCTACACAAAGATATGGGAACCCAGTAGTTCAGGCTCAGACCACAAAGTGACATGAACAAGCCACTCCCAGATACTGTAGCCAAGTGAGGAAGCAGAGCTTCTAGCCCACAGGCTGTTCTCCTTTCCTCCCACTTTGATCTGGGCCAATGAGAATAGAGACCCTGTGTCCCAGCCTCTCTTGCAGCTAGGTGCAGCCAAGGAACTAAATGTTAGCTAACTGCATGTGAAGAAAAGTGGCAGGTGCAACACCTGGTCACACTCTAAAGAGAAACGGCGTGCCCTTCCTCCTTCTGTCTGGGCAGCATTTGGCCAAGGCATCATTTTGGAGAAGAGCAATCAGATAGAGGGGGCCTGAGCCCCTACACCCCAGAGCTACCATATGATCCCTGGACTGTCCATGCCTGGACTGGCACTAGGCAGAAACCCCCATCTTGTTAAAGCTCCAGAAATTTCAGTTCTCTATGATATCAGATGAACGTGCTTCCTAACTAACCCTCTGTCCTACAAAGAAAACTAATTAAGTGAGAATTTTCAGAGAGTGATAATAACAGGCTGATAAGCCAGAGCACTGGTTCTCCAATAAAGTACAGAGGCCCCCTGTGAGGAGGTCCATGAGGCCAGAACTAATCTTATAATAATAGCAAGATGCTCGGTGCCTTTTTACTCTCACTGTCTCATAAGCATACCATGGACTTTGCCAGAGGCCACAGGACAGAACATGAAGTCCCCACTCTGATGCTGAAAAACATGAACTTGTGGACTGCTGGGTTTTCAGCATGGTTCAGTGTTAATTTCTAACAAGTACAGACAGATACAATCCATACAAACTCAAGCTCCCCGAGGTCATCACCAGTCTTTAACAGTGTAAAGGGGTCCCGAGACCCCGATGTCTGAGGGCTGTGAGGCCAGGGAACGACAGCGGGCCACTTCACCCAGGATGGTCCTTTACCAAACACCAAGAGCAGGGCTGGGGCAGGTCCCCATCCTCGGCCTCCACGTTGGCCTCGTTGGATGTCTCAGGGCCCAACTATCCTCCACCAAAGTGAGGAACGAACCGGAAGTTTAATCCAGTGGCCAGGAGGGAGCGCTGAGCACAGCCAGCCTGAGATCCAGCTCCTGGTCTTTCCAGAGGATGCTGGGTAACCTCTGCTCACTTACTGGGCTGCAGAAACTAAAACCTGTAGCGACACTGCTCGTGGGAATCCAAAACAGGGAAGCCTCCCTCGGCGGAAGTGGCAGGACCCCGCAAACATCCACAGGCACCCACCCTTCCACCCAGCAGCACCACTTGTAGGAGTCAGTTCCAAAGACAAACTGACACACACTCAGAACACGGCCACGTCAGGCAGTGCGCTCAAGGATTATCTGCAACCGCAGAAAAGCGGTAACGGCCCAGATGGCCATCACCCGGAGCCTAACTGAAGGTACTGTGGTGGTGGGGTCCAAATGCTGGTGTCCTCCTCAGAGTTCCCATGCTGAAACCTCATGCCCAGTGTGATGGTAAAGAGAGGCAGGTTTTGGAGATTAAATCATGGAATGAATGGAATTATTGCCCGTATAAAAGAGGCTTGAAGGAGCCTGCCTGCCACCTCTTGCCAGGTGAGGACACAAGTTAGAGGCACCGCTTATAAAGCATAGTGGGCCTTCGCCAAACACTGAATCTGCCAGCACCTTGATCTTGAATTTCCCGGCCTCTAGAACTATGAGGAATAATTGTTGTCTATAAATTACCTGAAGTTTTTTCTTTTAGCAGCTCAAATACACTAATGCCTCTGGTATGACCATATAAAGGTATAAAAAAGGATTAAAGAGTATCTAAATATATTGTTCTACCAAGCTGTTGTCATTGTTGTTAGGTGCCAAGTTCGGTCCAACTCATAGTGACCCACATAGGGTTTTCAATGGCTGGTGGTTTCAGGATTGCTCTGGGAATGGATTGCCACACCGCTCACCTGTTCTTTCGGTGCTGAGGATCGAACCAAGGGCCTCAGAGAGAGCAGAGTGGTGCTCTACTAACCGAGCTAAACCCCAGCCCCTGTTCTACCACAGTTATCTATAAATGCAGTGGTCCCTCAGCACTTGGGCTGGGACTTAGCTCAGTTGGTAGAGCGCTGCGCTGCATTCTCTGAGGTCCTGAGTTCGATTCCCAGCACCTCAAAAATGGGAGAAGGACGCGGCAATCCACTCCCAAGGCAATCTCGAAACAGCCATTGAAAACCCTATGAGGGTCGCTATGAGTCGGATACCAACTCGACGGCACCTAACAACAACAACAACCTCAGCACTTAACCACAATCCATCCTGGATGTGCTGATCAGCTCAAGCGCCAAGCACTTTTCTGCCATAAGATAAACAAATGTCATACTGGTTCCAGTACCACTCAGAACAGCTAATTCAGACACACATATGCCACTCACATACTCAGCAGTAAGTTCTCTCTTTAATGTGACTCTATTGGGTTTTTCTTTCACTTTTCATAACAGTTTCTTGGGCGCTATGACAACGACGTGGCACACGTATTTATGTTGCTGTTGTTGTTGTTAGGTGCCGTCAAGTCGGTATCTGACTCATAGCGACCCTCATAGGGTTTTCAATAGCTGGCTGTTTCAGGATTGCCTTGGGAGTAGATTGCCAGGTCTTTCTCCCATTTTTGCGGTGCTGGGAATCAAACTTGGGACATCTAAAACAAACCCACATGATCATGGCTCAGCCAGGACGGGTCCTTCCTGTTGGAAGTCGGCTACAAAGTGGCCCTCTCCCCTTCATCCCATACACGTTTTAGCACAGAGGTCAAATGCTGAGCAGATGGTAGCATGGGACAAGAATTCCCTTGAAAACACTGGTTGAGGACTGAAGCGGTGGAGAACAGAGCCGCTGGAGAGCCGAGGCACCACTGTAAAACCCTCACTCTTCCCACTGAAGAGGCCAAGAAACAACGACCAGGACGGCAGCCGTGAAGGCTGACCCCTGGGCTCCCTCTCACCCCCTCCCACATTCAGACTCAGCAGTCCTAGTCCTAACCTGGGGCCCAGGGATTTGTTCTTCCTGTCACAGATGTGTCTATGCAATCCTCAGGGGACTCCCACACACCGGGCTCCAGGAATCAGGGACCTCAACGATCTTGTGGGTGTAAAGGACGGGGAACTTTTTGTTGGTTCTATTGCTGGACACAGGACCTGGTAACTGGCTGACAACCTGAGCCTGTTCCTTTTCACCTACACAGATCCCGTCCACCTGCTTGCGGTTTCTCCCTTGCAATGGATCTGGCAAATAGAGCAGGTTCTACCCTGTTGTCCTGCACCCCAAGAGGCATTTACATGCTCCTGGGTTCTCCTCTCTACTTCCTGGAAATTGGCAGTTGGTGACAGAGGTTTGAGCCGATCAGGAACCAGGTACCTCCGGGTAGAGGAACAGTACCACCAGTCACAGGGGAGCAGAGAGCGGGACCTCGCCACACCATGAACACAGGACTCCCCTGAATCCCTCTGAGCCCCTGATCTGAGCAATTCCGCCCCTCTCATTACTAGCTCATTACAGGCATCACTACTCAGAAAAGCAAAAAAGCACCTGAAGAAATCCAGACTGCAGGTGCAGGACCCGAAATGGGAAGGAGACCCCGTACCAGAAGCCCTGGAGACAGCTATCGCCAATCCCCAGCGCCGAGCACAGGCCGGGGACTGCCCTCCTCTCATCGCCCCATGGATTGTTTTTTTATTGAACTCTTCTTGCTGGGTGTGACGGTGCACACCTGTAATCCCAGCACACAGGAGGCTGAGGTGGGAGGATCTCAAGTTCCAGGCCAGCTTAGGCCACGGAGTGAGACCCTGACTCAAAGAAAGCCAAGAGGAAAGCCAAACAAACAAAAGAGCCCTCTGCCCCCCGCCACAACTTACTGTGGGACTGAAGATCAAGGTGATATGTTTGTGGTAGCCCACGGCGGTGAACGAGACCTGGGGCAGGATGTAGTCGTACTGGGATCTGGGCAGGGTGGAATCTAGGAGCACGACATAATTCTGGGCACACAGAGGAAGAGGTTATTTTCATAGCAGACAGCTCTGGCACAGCAAATAAACGGTAAAACTTGACCCACAGCTGGCTTAAAAAGAAAGGCACTGCATTTTTTTTTGGGGGGGGGGCAGTATTCAGGGGTTGAACCCAGAGCCTCACACATACTTTGCGAGGACTCTACCACTGACCTGCACCCCCAGCCCACTTTTTTACTCTTTCTTTTAAGACAAGATCTCACTAAGCTACGCAGGCTGCCTCTGGGCTCGAACTTGAGGTCCTCTGCCTCTCCCTCCCACGCTGCTGGGATTACAGGCATGTGCCACGCACCTGGCCATACTGGATGGCTTGTAAAGAAAGCTCCAGGTCTGCATATCCACACCAAGGTTGCTAACCCCAGAGTCAGAATCTCGACAGACCACACCACAGGTCCCCCATGTGTCCTGAGAAGGCCCTCAGGGCTTGGGGCACCTTTCAGAAGGATATTCAACCTGGACAATTACGGTTCTTTCGAGGATCTTCGAGAGTTATTACGAGCCCATTTGGATGAGGGAGGCACATGATCACATCGAGGAGGGTGATTTTAAACTAAAATCAGCCTGAGTTCCATCGGACACAAGGGATTTGACTTAAGCGGCTCATTTGCTGGCGAGTCCTAGAAACACAGTGCCTCTGGATGGCACCTGTGATGGCCAGCCTAGGCACTGACGGTGCCTATGTGCTGAGCTACGACTGCGTCCCAGGCACCATGTGCATCTGCTCTGCTCCCAGCCCCTGAAACACTGGATGATCATCCCTATCCTACAGGTAAGGAGAGTGAGATCTGAAAAGGGGAAGGGCAGCTGGCCCAGGGCCACCCAGCTGGTCAGACAGCCAGGCAGGCTCTGTCCCCAGCTGAGGGCGGACCCCAGAGTCAGGAGGCGTCCATGGTGCTGTGGAAAATGACTGCGAGATAGGAGAAGGGAGCAGACCAATTCCATGGTGTCGTTTGACACAGAGAAAGGCCACAGTGCATCATCCTCTTGAGGGTGGTAGGGAGCCAAGAGGGAATGTCACCCTGGAGGTACACAAGGGACAGCTTCAGGCTGAGGCCACCAGAAAAGAACCAAGTCCTTGGCAAATTTTTCCCCTAATAGATGGCTCTGCAGTGGCTGGATCTGTCCAATTGGAACCGATGGCAAGTATTTTATAAGCAGTAAATGGCATCCAAAACAGTGGCTTAAAAACTGCCCAATTCTGGGGTTAGGATGGACATCCAATCAATAAAGCTCAAAGGACACCAAATAGGTGGGACCTAACGTAGTCTGTGAAAGACACATGATAATCAAGTCATCACAGACAACGGATTTGGAGGGCAGGGGCTATAGCCCAACAGCAGAGCGCTTGGCTAACATGTGCGAGGCCCAGGGTTCCATCCCCAGCAACAGAGGGGAAAAAAAAAAACTGAAAACAGCCAAGAGTCCTATCACATTGAGAAGAAGCCGCATCATGAGACTACACGCTTTCCCAGCAGAAACTCTGCAACCAGGAGAGAAGGGATGACATGTTCAGAGGGCTAAGAGCAAGCGAGGCCCAGCGTTTAGGGTCCTGGTTCAGTTAATTATTTGCTACATCATGGAATAGTGCATAACCATTAAAACCCACGTCATGAAAGATTTAGTGACAAGGAACAGATTTATGATGTGTTCTTCATTAAAAAGCACACATTACCAAACAATGTACGAAGCAACCCCAGCCTTAAATTATTACAATAAATGTACATAGTTTTATATTCACGCGTGCACACACACGCACACACGCACACGCACACACACACACACACACACACACACACACACACACACGAGTGCACTGAAAAACCTCCGAAGGATACCAATCCACACATCAGCAGCGGTAATTTCTGAAAGAGGGGATTAGGTCTGAATTTTTTTTTCTTTATCCAAAATCCCCTGCCATGCATATGCATTATTTTTGTAAACCAAAAAGCAGCTAGTCAGGAAAAGTTAAGCCCTGCAGAGTCTGGCCTCCTTTGATCACAGAGCGCCTTTCTGCAGGGCGCTGTTTGTGGAGACAGTGAGAGGACTGTGTTTCCCCACACTAAGAGGCGATTTGCTAAACGCAGGCAGCCTGCGTCCACCAGGCCTTACCTCGCCGTCCCTGAGCAGCGGCGGGAAGTGGAAGAAGAGGGACTGGCCCAGGGCGACGGTCTGGATCGGGTTGTCGAGGTTCTCGCTCTTGTAAAGCTTCACCTGGGGAGCAGAAAGGACGAGGGCCGGGCTTTTGAAACTGAAACGTGGTAAGTATTTCACCTCAGGACGGCTTTTGTGGAGAGCAGAGGATCTTTGGAAACCTGGACGTTGGAAAACAGGGGGTGCTCTCCAGACAGGCTGCACACGAGGTACCCCCCGCCCCCCAGCTCAGGCCTGCAGGCTCACGCTGTCAGATGGGAGGGTCTATGACAGATTCCGACCCACACCTGCGTTAGTGCTCAGAGCAGTCATAAGTTACTGTGGTGAACAGAAATAGGAATGGGCGCCGACCCTGCCTGAACAGCTGTCATACTGTGTCCATCAGGCACTTTACAGAAATGTCACCGATCCTGACGACAAAGCAGGCGTTACTGTTACCCCCGCGGGAACTCAAGGAGCACAGTCACCTAAGGCCACACAGCTCATACGTGGGGGATCGTGGGCCTCGACCCGCGTCAGGGAGGGTCAGGCCCACCTCGCACCACCTCGTCACATCACGGGACCTCAACTCCACGAGGATTTGAACACAGAATGCTTGCCATTACTTGGCTCTCCAGGCCGCCTCGGGAAGGGTTTTGGTTCTGGACTTGACCTCCTGGTCCGCCCACGGCGCTCACCACCACGTGCAGGGGGGCACGAGGAAGATGGCGGCACAGGCCCAGCGGACATCAGGGCCGTGAGGGCTCCACCCTGCACCTGCCACAGACCACCTCCCTGGGGCCGGAGACCTCTCGGGCACGTCCGACCCTCCCCTGGAGCAGAACACCTAAGTTGTGGAGAAAGGGAATTCCCTAAAACCAAAGCCACAGACTGGAGGCCCATGGGCCACCTCCAAGACCACATATGGGCTCTTTCGCCTTATACGGCGTCTCAGGTAAATCTGAGCTCATTAGCTGCATTGTAAAATTCAGTGATGGCGAAGAATCCTAATTCCCAGCTTCTTCTGGAAAACTGGGAAGCGGCATGAACTCTGGGCCCAAGTCTCAACACAGCAACAGCAGGCAGTGCTGGGGTGGTGCCACCCACCCACCCCCACGGCCCCCACTCTCCTGACACCATGCTGGCCCCCGGGGCCCAGGCTCAAAGCCCTGGAACACAGGCTGCTGGAAGGTGAGGCTAAGCTAAGCACACAACCTCGCCCAGGCTAATCCTTCACTACCCACGAGGCTCCAAGCGCTCAGAACAGGACCTCGGGGCGATTCACCAGTCCCTTACAGAGAGCCCCAGAATATTTTATAAAAGCCCTTCGTGTGGCACATGCACGTCATTCCAGCGATGCAAGGCGGGGGGGGGGGGGGGGGGGGGGGGGGGGGGGCAGGAAGAACGCGAGTTCGAGACCACTGGTAGCCTGTAGTCAGCAAGACCCTGTCTCGAGATAAAAAATAAGTGTGCAGGGGTGCAGCTCAGTGGTGGAGCATGTGCAAGAAGTGTGAACAAGGCCCTGGGTTCGGCCCCCAGTACTGGGAGAAAAATTGAAACAACTCTCGGTGAACTGCAGGTTTGACAGAGCTGGAGGAGACCATCAGAGGTCACTGAGCCCAAGGTCCTGGTTTTAGAGGAGGGAACCGAGGCACGTGACAGTGAGTGGCCACAGCAGCAAGGTGGGGGGCTCCCAGGGGCTGGAAAGAGCCCAGGCTGCCTGGCCCTGCCTACTGCCCAGCACCTCCCTGAGAACTCTGTGGAGGGGCTGGCCTTCAATGACCTTCCCATCATGGACTCCATGTTGTGTCTCCCTATGTAGCCCAGGCTGGCCTCGAACTCACAATCCTCCTGCCTCTGCCTCCCGAGTGCTGGGATTACAGGTGTGCACCACCATACTCAGCTTTTTGATCGCTGAGTTTCTGCCCCAATTCTGCCAAAGATCAAGTGCTGATAAACAGCTGCCCCTAACTGGCCACGGTCTCCACAATGCTCCACAACCATTCTCCAAGCCCAGGTTTTGGGGAAGTTTCTCAGGTCTTAACCTCCGCCTATAGCAGGCAGCTCCCCCTGCATCAGGCTAAAGCCAGACCCAGACAGGCACAGGCTCCTCTCCCACAAGTCCCCAACCCAGAGAGGACATGCTCTTTCAGTCTGACAGGCTGGTCTTACCCACAAAGTAGGAAGATACTCGGAGGAGGTGATCACGTTTCCACTCAGGTCAAACTGGGTAATCTGCCGGAAAACTATGATGTTTATATCATCGATGTCGTTATTCCCGACCTGGAGCGAGACAAGGAACACTGCTGAGCAGCTGCAGGAGGAGCGGCTGGGCTGCCTGCTGCCCTTGGAGTTGCTTTCCAGGCAACCTCACTCTCTATGGGAAGGAGCCAAGTCGGCCTCCGAGGCGGAGCAAGCAAGTCCAAGGTCACCTGTGGATGGAGCTGGGCGCTTAGAAAATAAAAACCTATTTTCTAAGTTTTAATTACCTGCCAACAGTTTAAAAAGTAAGACATTTGGTATACAAAGCCAGACTTTTCTGCTTCTCGAGGCAGATGGCCTTACCTAGAAGCCAGGGCAGGGCAGAGCCCCAGCTGCCCCCACGCCTCAAGTTCCTGAGACCCCAGAGGGCTCACATCTCTTTCATACCTGCCCAGCCACGGTCCATACCACCACTCGGGAGCGTGGCCTAAATCACCAGAGCAGGGAAATAGAAAATCATAAAGCATTTTGCTGTGAAATGCGACCGTTGGGTCATTTAAAAGGGTCGAACCCATAATCATATTTTGCAGGTTAGAAAGTTCTAAATGGCAATGGGTAAACAAATCAGTGTGGCTGTGTGCCAATAAAACTTTATTGGCAAAAAAGTCCTAAGTGGCCCACTACCCTCCTTCCAAAAGCTTCACAATCTTCAGCTGCAGCTGTGCAGGGCAGCCATGGCCACTCACCCTGGAGCCTGGTCAGGGCAGCCAGGCCGATCCGACCTGGCCCCAACTCCTCGGCTCCTGGCCAATTATCCCAGGGATTCTAATGAAGTCATCTAAACAAAGCCACCAAGAGGCAGTTCCTCTTGTGCCACCCAGGCCCTCTATCTAGCCACTGAGAGATATTCAATGAGAGAAGAACACTGCTTCAAATGAGGCCCAGGCCACTTCCTGTGACTTGGAGGGCAGCCTCCTCAGGGATGCATTTCATGGTCATGATCCTGAATGCCAAGTGACCCGGCCCACAGAATAAGGCGCTGGTCATCTGAATCTGAGAAGACTGGGTGGCCTGGCTACCAGGTCAGCCTCTGTTTTGTCCATACTTCCCCTGATCTGACCTGCTATGGAGGCTTACGACCCTGAGTGCGCAGAGCACAGTCACAGATGGCAGGGGAAGTGGGCCGTGCTGCCCAGCAGCTGGCTTCTTTCCCAGAGGGCCGTGCATTACGAATCCCACGGAAGACACTGCTTGTGAGGGGGACACTCTCCAAGGACCCCGAGTTGGGATCTAAGGCCCCCAGCCCCGACGAGAGCCAGACCAGCGCCGCCAGGTCCCTGGTCAGGGGAACGGTCAGCCCGCGATGCCGAGGCAGCAGGGGACGCCTCACCTCAATGACCCGGTGGTGGGGCAGCGCCCGCTCGATGTGCTCGTTGCCTTCCGCCTTGAGCTGCACGTGGTACACACACCCGGGCTGTAAGGACACCGCAAGTCACTGCTCTGCAAGGCCTGTGCCACCCGCCCCAAGCCAGCCTTCCCTGCACTAGATCACCAAGATGGGAGCCTTTCCATCCCTCATTTCCCAATCTGCGCCTGCCCACCTGCACAGGGAGTCCCTCTGAAAAAGCAACCTGGCAGTGAGACATCTGTGGTCCTCCAACTCCTTCCATCCCAACTCAGTTTCACTTTCTTCCACCGAGGAGGGCTAGCCTTGGCTGTGTATTTCAAAATGACAAACACAACATGCTCCTCCTCTCCCAGGCTTCCTCTTTCCTTATCACCCACCCTGCCTTTGCTCTGTACATGTGACGCTGCCCGACGCGTAGGACAGACACTGTTTCTGAGAAGCAGGATTTGAGGCTCTTTTCTTTTCTTTTTTTATTTTCTTGGTACTTCCAATTCTATTGCTCAAATTCATAGGCATATTATGTTTACCAGGAAAGTCCTTATTCTGAAAAACTCCAGCACCAACTTCCGACCCCTGTAGCACAGTGGATCATGGCTGCTCAGGCTCTAAAGCTCTGGGTCAAGGTCATAGGTGTCTACGTGTATCTAAGAGAAAACCCTAAGAGGTTCATTTTACACCTGAACAGCGTGGATAACGTGGTCCTCCCCCCCTACAACCGTGCACACCTCCATCACGGCTGTGTGGGAGCCGGGCAGCACAGGAGATGGCATTCACAGCCTGGGAGCCGGGGCCACCGCCTCTGGGTGGTAGGCTGGGGGGCGGTTTCCCTTGTGGGGTCTTGTCCTTTTCTAAATGTGGCTTAAATTCTACAAGGAGCCTGTGGCACTTTTACAAAGACGTTAAAACTATTCCTTAAAAACGAAACACACTGTGAGAACCATCAGATAGACCTGGAGGAGAACGAATGACCCAGGCGCTCAATCTACCTGGGGCCAAAATCCTTAGGAAATCGTCAATGAGGCAGTGCCAGGGCGTCCACTGGCAGAATGGTAAGGATGGCAGACTCAAGTACAAAATCACCTGGGGGCCTGGCATGAGGCCTCACACAGGGAAGGCATACGCCATCAGCAGGGGGTGACCAAAAGATACTAAAAATGCACTAATGAGTGAACACCAATGGGGAGGCGGCTGTGGAGAGCATGGATTACAATAGAAATGGATTATTCTTCTGCAATGGAGAAAGAATCGAAATCAATCGGTTAAGCCTGAGGGCTAAGAAGAACAGCAGGACACTAGGAGGAACAAAGATGGTGACAGGTCTCACTCTTGCAGCTAGGAGAGAGAGGTAAGCAAAGGGCAGAGTTCACCCAGGGGAGTGGAAGTGGCAGCTGAGGGAACTGCAAGACCCCAGCGCCTTTCCTCCTCTGAGGAAACTGCCAACAGGGGCAGTCAGCTCATGGTCCCAGCGAGGAGGAGGGAGGGCAAGTTCTCTCCCTTCCTGCTTTCTTAACCGTCTACTAACCCGACAGCACTCCGTGTGTTCTAGAGGTGTGAACTCACTAAACACAGAGATGCTACTCTGTTCCCTTCTCACAGACGGAAGAACAGACACTGAAGGCCCCTCGAGGGAGCTTCTGTGGCAACACTGAGTGACCGCCGAATGAACAAACGAGTAAGAACCACGGAAGGATGCGCCACAGAGCCCAGCCACATGGGCTTGGGCAGCCGGAAGGATGGATGAGCTGCTTAATTGGTCCACACAGTGAAGCTGTGGGTTTCTTTTTTTCTTTTTTAACTCATTAACATCTAAATATCAGGAGATTTACCAAAAAAAAAAAAAAAAAATCGCTGACTTCTCTTTTGTGGCTGCAGTGAGTGGGGGAGTGACAGGCTGCCATCTTTCCCGAGGCCACGCCCTGGCCAGGCCTCTGCTCAGCCAGTCACACGCTCCTCTGGTTCCCGAGTCCTGGCGTCACCTATAACCACTCAGTGCTAAGCAAAGGTGCACCGATCCCCTGGCTTCCAAGCTTTATTTTGCCACAGAACCCCAAACTGGTGTGTTGGCTACACACAAGGAACACCGTGTAAGCCAGAATGGGGCCGGGAGGTTCCAGAGACCCACACTCGGCCCACTGAGCCACCCCACTCCTCGGAGTCTGCGGAGCACCCCGAGATGCGCTGAGTGCAGTAGGAAAAGAGCCCCTCGCTGAACACACTGGAAGCCCCACTCACCAGCAGCCCCCGCAGTCGGAACTTGCCCTCCTCGTCTGTCGCCGTGTCCTCCCCGTAGATGCTGCAGTCTTTCTGCCCCACGGCTTCCACCGCAACCCCCTGCTCTGGTTCTCCATTTAGAGAGGACACCGTGCCGTAGCAGCTAGCGGGACGAGAACAAAACGCAGCGTGTCCTCGCGGCTGTTTGAAGCCCACCCAAGATCACAGGTGAAGTGCTGTGTGTTTACCCACAATCAGGGCCCAAAACTGCCCAGTAGGGATTTGTCCCAGGGACCCGGGCCACTCAGCTGTACCTGCCCCACCTCCAAACTGGGCAATGAACTGTCAGCAATTTCTCTCCTCATACATTTTGAGGGACCATCATAAAATTCTAACTTAGGCTAAACTCTACCTTACTCTTGTTAATTTTTTATTTTAAATAATGAAGCATTTGATAGTATGAAAATAACTCAGGAGGACTTTCACTCCACGTATTCAGTTTAAATGGCCCATTGTTCTACACCTAGTCCTTCCAATTAACCTACATCTAAAGTTCTTCTAGCCTACAGCTGTACCACTGTGGCATCTGATCCCCTCAGTTCTCAGAAGCTAAGCAGGGTCGGGCCTGGTTAGTACTAGGATGAGAGGCCGCCTGGGAACACCAGGTGCTGCAGGCTTAGAAAAAGGATCCAGCAACCCACTCCCAAAAAACAATCCGCCATTGAAAACCCTATGAAGAGCAGAGAATCACTGACAATAGTGTTTCGCCTGTTGTACGTAGGGTTGCTGTGAGTTGGATACTGACTCAATGGCACCTAACAACAACAATAAAGTTCCTTCGTATATGCACATAAATTATGTATGTCTGTGTAAGTGTGTGTGTACACATGCGTGTGTGTCTTTATATAGAGACAAATATGCACACCTCGATCTGTCTGTCTCTCCAGCTACGTATGGCTAATAGGTAACTATCCATATGTGTACAAACTGTCTCTGGAATATTCCGAAAGCTGGAAATACTGGATGCCTCCTGGAAGGGAAACGTGGAGGGCTAGGAGACAGGGGCAGAAGGAAAGCTACAATGTCTACTGTCCTGTCAACGTTTTTAAGTCATGCTCAAGTGAATGCACCTCCTTCTTTTAAAATTTATTTAAATTATAAAAAATAAAACAGAATTTCTTAGCCACTCCATACGTTCTCTTAGGCTAATGTTAAAATGAGACGCTGTGAGTGGGGCAGCACTCAGAACTCTTCTGACCTCGTACCTTCACTCCCTTCCTCCAAACAAGCCAACAGGAAGCCCGGGATGGCTTCTAGCTAAGAAGGTCCAGGGCAGCCGGCCTGCAGCCTGCAGGGGCGGGGCAGGCGGCGCTCACCTGTAGGCCGTGCGGTACCCGGTGATGGTGATCCTCAGGTTCTGCCCCTCCTGCACCTCGATCATCTGTGAGGACGGCTCGAAGCGGAACTCCTTCATCATAGGCTTGAAGTAGTACTGGCCGGGGCTCTGCCAAGAGACGCGTGCAGCCAGAGCCCGGGCCGCACCAGAGTGGGAACCAGGCCGCGGAGCACCGGGGCTTCCCTCGCACAGAGAAAGGCCAGCCCTGTCTCCTCGGTGAGTCACGGCCAGCACGCATGTCGCAATGGTGCGGCAGTGGCGTCACAGCCCGAGGAAGGGCAGCAAGGCAGGTACAGTTTTAACAGCGCCAGCTGTCATCACCCTGTGGCTGCGGCTCCTTCTGATCCTGAAGTCCTCTGGACTTCACGAGTAGAAGAGTCGACTCAGGGAGGTAAAGTGACCAGCTTAACCTGACTCAGCACAGCCAGGGCTGTGGGGCGAGTGGAGCCCAGGTGGATGCTACTGTGAAGACTGTGGCTTCCAGATGGCGTGCTTCCTGTCCTCATTACCCCCACAAATGACCGGGTAGCCAGTGAACACGGACTTCCCGAATCCCCCCCGTGGCCAGTGCCCCGGATGCCATCGCCCAGGGAAACCTGGTGCAAACCCCCATGCCCAGAGCACACTTTGTAGAAGCAGCTCAAACCGACCACAGAGCAGGACGTGGCACTATGAACAAAGGAATCTGTAGCAACATAGGAGGATGGCTGTGGGAGGAGCCGTGGCTGGGACAATTCATTACACCACCTTGGGGACAAGCGGGTGACCAGGACACAAGAAGCATGTGTGGAGGGGAGCGTGAATCAGCAGCACTGAGACCTCCAAGAGCGACACCCTGATTGGACGCGCTCCCCTAGGAACAGCAAGCCACCCCACGCTGGCTCTCTGCTCGCACGCTACCAAGCCAGACAGGGGCCACGGGAGCCACGTCCCTGCTCCCCCTCAGGAAGGTGGTGAACCTCGCAAGGCCGCCTCACCAGGTTTGAGAACGTCAGGATGCCGTTGTCCTGTGTCAAGAGGTTGGAACGAAACATGCCGCCACTGAGGGACAGGAGGACCCCGGGGAGGGGCTGGTCATCTTCCGCCTTTATCTGGGGAGGGGAAAGCAAGAGCAAAGCAAGGTCAGACTTGCACCGGCCATGCTGGTCACGGCTGCAAGCCCAGAGGTAACAGGGCGACTTTCTTTTATTCTCACACGTAGGGGCCAGGGGTGCTATGCTTCCTCTCCACAGGTCAGTAACATCAGCGGACTACCGTGACATTGCGGAACACTTTCCACTCCCCCCACGCCCCACCAGTGTCAGGAGTAGCGGCAGGCTGGCAACATTACTAGGGAGGGAAGGTGAAGGAAAACTGGCATGCTGTAGGCATAGTCCGGGGGCTGGGGTTTAGCTCAGTGGGTAGAGCACCGTTCTGCAGTCTCTGAGGACCCGGGTTCGATCCCCAGCACTGCAAAAATGGGAGAGGGACGTGGCGATCCACTCCCGAGGCAATCGTGAAACAGCCATTGAAAACCCTATGTCAGGTCGCTGTGAGTCGGACCTGACTTGGCGGCACCTGACGAGTTACCACCCTGGAACTCGCTCTCCTCCTCCAGCTTATCCAGGTTCTCCTGTTCCACCATCCAAGGCTCTGTCTAGCTGTCTCCTCACCCCCGTGGGACATTTAAAGCAGGGGTCAGCAGTCCCCAGGGTGCAGGCCAGTGCCCGCTTCTGTGGTGCAAAGGGGGAGACAACCAGAACACCCCCACGACATACACTTAGGTTTTTCTCTTTCCCTGAACAACCTCTAGGAATCGTGTGTGTGTGTGCACGTGAGATTCAGAATGACACTGGCTAATTATATTCCAACAAGGTTAGGCCACTCGGAGTATTAGAAACCCTCTCTGCACTGGAAAACGCAGGCTCACCCGAAAAATGGACATGGGCTTCCGCATTGCAAATCTAACCCAAAAGGGTGCTTCCCTGGGAGCTGCCCTGGTGTTTCCCCAGAACCGCTCTGGGCAAGCGCTTCTTCCGAGCTTAGTCCCCGGCATCACATGCACCAGCTGCCTTTTCATGCCCTCTGTTCATTTGTTTCCCACAAGGCTGTCGTTAAGCCAGGGGTATGGTTTACGGTATAAATAACTCTCCTGGTCTGGGTGTCTTCTGACCCGGTTTCGAGCGTATTCGGCAAGGAGAGACTTTAAACGTGTACGTGAGGTGACTCGCTGCTCTTTTCCTGTGGTGAATACTTTATAAATACTCATCCAGCCTCAAGGATTTCCAGACCTGTGTCGCACAATACACTGGCACGTGTCTTCCCAGGAAGGACTGGGGGGCAGGCGACAGACATCAGCCCCCGCCATGGGAACATCCCCTGTCTTTCCACACAGAATGGTGAGGACAGCGGCTGTCAACACTTCCCGTATGTGCACGCCCAGGCGGAAGGCAGCCCTGCCCCCGTCTGCCGACTGAAGGAAGCCAGACTACAGAGGAGGAAGTGGGGTCCCAGGCTACTCATGTAGGAGCTCCCACACCACCAACCGGCAGGGACAGAAAGCAGTTGATGCTGGCAGGGGCAGGTGTGCTCACTGTTTGGATGGTGGAGGTGTTTTTGTGGCAGGGTCTATGTGGAAACTGTCACATCAAGCCCCCCCTTTTTTTTTTCCTGCAGTATTGGAGGTTGAACCCAGGGCCTCGTGCTTGCATGCTCTGCAAGTGCTAGACCACTGAGCTGCACCCCCAGCCCATTTTTTAAAGATTTTTTGAGACAGGGTCTCACTAAGTTACACACACTGCCTCTGGTCTTGAACTTGCGATCCTCCCGCCTCCGCCTCCCGAGCTGCTGGGATGACAGGTATGTGCCACCTCACCTGGCCTTTCAAGCACTTCTTTAAGCAGCTTGTCATGCACTCAGTGCACCTCTGAAAATCTATGGCATTACCTCGAAGCTGACGCCAGCCAGGGCATACGCCTTGAAGTCGCCCACGGTTCCTTCCACCGCAGTCAGCACGTAGCCCTCCTTCTGGGAGGTCACGGTGTACTCCAGGTCACTGTGCAGGGGGCCCACGCTGCAGCGAGGAAGCGTATGCCGTGAGCGGCTGGGCTTTCTTCTGGAGGCTCCCCAGCCGGGCCCAGGAAGGGGCTCCTCCTGGGAGGCTCACCTGTAGGCCCCTTTGTCATCGGTGAAGACCGTGATCAGCGGAGAGCTCGCCCCCTTCTCGCTGATGACGATCTCGACACCCTCCAGCTCGGGGTGGATCTGGCCTTCCAGGAACAAGCCCGCCTTCCCATGGATCTCGATCAGCTTCCCAGGGCAGCTGTCTACAGAGGGGAGAAGTACTGGCCAGGACTGAGCTGAGTACGGGGGAGGGGAGGCGATGGGGGCGTGGCGGTTCTCACGAGAAAGGAACGCCGGGACTGAGACATCGGAGATGAGAAGGCGGAGCCGCCGGGGTCAGCACCCAGTCCAGGCTTCCCTCCACCCCTCAAGGCCTCGATCGGCGGCAAGGACTTTGGCAGGCAGGATGGTGTGCCCTCTGCCTCATCCTCAGTCCTCGAGGGGCAGATCAAGGGCCGCTGCTCTGCCTTGGGACCCAATAGCAAAGACCACCCCGCAGGGCCTGCCCGCTGGACAGCCACACTTCCAACATACGCCACGTCTGAACCCAAAATATAAAAGCACCCGGGGGTGCTCGGATCCATGAGGCTGGAAAAAGAGCGTCCGTGGCCAAAAGACAAATGTTCTGCCGGCAAACCCAGCAGTCGTCCCTTCCCAAGGAAGCCCGCCCTCTGCACCCTGCTGGGCAAGAGAAAGGCCATGCAGACCAGCGAAGTTCAGCTCCTGCATTTGGGCCACTTGGCAGTTTTGTTCTTCATCTACTTTCCTGTGTCAACCTGATCACATCAAAGGAAACTAAAACCTTTTCCAGAAAGGCCACCCCAGCTGCAGCGTTGGAAGGTGCCTTTTTCTATTCGGATCATCCATCCACCCGTCCATCCACCAACGCTAACATCCATGCGCCAAAGAGGACTTCACGTGGCTTACTGACATGGGTGCCCTACCCCACCACAAGACCCTGTTTAAACGCAGGTGAAGACGCCACGGCACAGGCAGGAAAGCTGCCCATGGGGTAGCCGCGTACCTCCACTGACAGTGGCTTCCATGGAAGGCGGGTAGAAGAGCAGCTCTTTGGACGAGGGTGTGACAGTGATTTTCTCTCCAGACCTGAAAGATCGAGAACACCTCCAGTTGGCGGGTCCGGCCCTCTGGCGCAGGGGACGCAGTAGAGGAAGGTGGCGGAGCTTACCGGGCCCAGTAGGAGAAGTCATAGGAGAAGGGACCCTGCAGCTCATCCACCATCTCCTGCCCCGGCGGCTTGGCCCGTCCTTCCTCACCCTCTGCTTTGCTGTTCTTCTCCCTCTCCTGCCTGCGAGTCTCGATTTCCGCCAGCTGCTGCTCCCGTCGCAGCTCCTGAGCGGACTTCAGGGGGCCCAAGACCAAGGCCGGCTCGCTGTCGATGGAAGACCTGGAAGAGAGGTGGGGTCGCCCACGGCATGCAGCACCCGTCCTGTAGCCGTTGGGAACGTGACATTTCTGCAAGTGGGGGCTCTGGAGCAAACACCTTAGGATGACATAGCGGCCCAGCCTTTGGTTTCATTTTATCTTAAAATTTGCAGTACCGAGGGCTTCAACCTGGGGCCTTGTGCACGCTAGGCAAGCGCTCTGCCAAGGAGCTGCAGACCCAGCCCTGCTTTGATTTTTTTATTTTGAGACATGGTCTCGCTAAGTTACACAGGCTGCCTCTGGCCTCAAACTCATGATCCTTCTGCCTCAGCCTCCTGAGCCACTGAGATTACAGGTGTGCAACCTGGCGCCCAGCTGGTTTTCAGGGTCTTTTGGGTTTTAGTTTGTTTGTTTGTGGTACTTAGGGGTTGAACTCAGCACCTTGACATACTTAGCAAATGTTCCACCACTGGGCTGCACTCTTAACCCATTTTTTAAAAACTTTTTAAGTCAGGGTCTCACTGAGTTACACAGGCTGCCTCTGGCTTCAAACTCACAGTTCTGTCCCTGCCTCCTGAGTTGCTGGGATTAACACTGTGGACCACCACACCCGGCTGGTCTTCAGTTTTAAAAACATGAATAGTTTGGGAAAAAGTAAAAATTGAACTTCTTGGTGCTGCATAGCAGGTACTGGTAGATGTGGGATAGAATAAAATACCCTTCGCTCTATAGCTTGATGGCATACGTTGGCCTCCTTGCGGGACCTCCATCCACGACCCTGCCCTTGCAGACTCCTTTCCTAAGAACGTGCTCCGCTGGAAGACGGGGCGTGCAGCACTGAAGGAAGCACCCGCACCCCAGACCCTGTGAGACCACATTCTGGCAGGAAAGGCAGACGACGAACAGAAAAGTCACATCATTGGCAAATCCAATGGAGAAAAAGCAGTGTGGAGGCCGGCGAGCGGGGAGGGCTGTTCTCCATGTGGGGTCGGCCGAGGCCTTTCCAATGAGATGACACTGAGCCCCAACCCCCAGGATAGGAGACTGGGCAAGCAGATGGCAGGGACAGAGTCGCTTGGTGTTCAGGGGACAGCAAGGAGGTCCGGGCAAGCAGCCCAGTGGCAGAGGACTTGCCCGGCATGTGTGAGGCCCTGGGCTCCATCCTCAGCACCACCAAACAGAACAAAACAAACAAACCAAAAGGACAGCGAGGCGACCAAAGCGGTCGGGGGCAGAGGGACTGGGGAAAGTGACAGGTCAGTCAGCAAGGTCCCAGGGGCAGCAGGGGTGAGCCTGGATTTCACGGGCCTTGGATGTGAGTCCAGGTGGGACAGGGAACCCACTGGGGTTTTAAGGAAAGGAAAGATTCACTCTTCACCGGGAACAGAATCGTTCCGGCTGCTACGTGGAGAACACGCTGTCACGAGCAACAGCTGGGACACGGAGGCCAGACACAAGGGTGCCCAGGGTTCAGCTAGCGACAGCTGCGAATCAGACCGCAGCGGGAAGGCCACGTGGCAGAAGGGACAGGGGCTATGGCCTGATAAGCCCAGTGCCTACGCCCTGAAGAGACTTAAACAGTATCTCCTGCATCGTGGAGGGATGGACGACCAGGTGGCAGACAGAAATACAGACACACAGCTGGAAAGGCAGGTTCAACTAGAATGAGGAGGAAAGGGGCTCAGAGTCCCACCCTGCACGACAAAGACAGTGGTGCTGCCAAGACGCTTCGTTTCTCAAGAAAACTGGGGTGCAATGAACCTTGCCGCGTGCAGAAAGCCCATTCAGAGGAGACAGTCACACGGATGTGACCCCCAGCGAGAGCGTGCCTTTCAAACGCTTTCTCTCGACCCTTTGTTCTCAGAGGACGCCTCTATTTCCCAAGCCTTCGAGAAAAGGTCTAATGAAAAATCATCATTTTTCTTTTTAATTTGCTAAAACACTCAAAGCACAATGAGCCAACTCCGGCGATCGTTTCTTTCCTTAGCAAAGATGTGGCAAGAGTTCAAACAGAATTTAAGACACGGAATCGAGCTATTGAGAGGCTCTTCATCACCCACAGTTAGTTCCTGAATCATAAAGGAAAGGGCTCCAGGCTGCTGCGAATTTACGGCTGTGTCTCGTGAGCACAGAGAGGGAAGGCTGTCTGTACGCACGCTTAGAGAAAAGAAATCAAAACAGATCTTCCAAGAGTCTATTAGCGAACTCCCCGGACCTCGTCCCCCACCTCCCGCTCCCAGCCCGCGGAGGAACACTTGTCTTACTTGATAGTCACGGTGACATCCATCATTTTGTCAGTGGTGATAGTGCCAAGGACATGGTGGCGAATGGCTGTCAACGTCAAGATACTGGGTGAAGACCTATAAATCAGAGAAGGGGAAAGAACCCACTAGCGACACCCCCTAGTCGTTCTCAGAGGGGACCCCGACACCCTCCGGGCCCCCCTCCCTGCCCTCGAGTGTGCTGCTCTTGGGACAACATGATCTTGAGAGCACAGAAGTCTTTCAGAGAGGAAATTAATTCTCCACCCCCAAACCGGATACTTCGGTTCCCAGTGGAGCCACCCACATTTGTAAAAATAGGCCGGGCAAGGTGGCGCACGCCTGTCATCCCAGCAGCTCGGGAGGCAGAGGCAGGAGGATCACAAGTTCGAGACCAGAGGCAGTCTGCATAACTTAGTGAGACCCTGTCTCAAAAAGTAAAAAAAAAAAAAAAATGGGCTGAGGGTGCAGCTCAGTGGTCCAGCACTAGCAAAGCATGCAAGCGCAAGGCCCTGGGTTCAACCCCAGTACCGGAAAAAAAAAAAAAAAAAAAAATAGAACCATACAGGCCTGAGCTCCAGGAACACCCATCAGCAAGGGCTGGAGAGGGGACCAGGATTATGTGTACGGCCCCTTACCACGCAGCCTTCTGGCTTGAGCTTCCAGAACTCTCAGGAAGGAGATTCTGTCTCCAATTCCTCAGTAACTTCCCGCAGGGCCTTACACCTCTCACCTAGAAAGTCACTGTCAGGCCTAACCCTGATTCTTCCAGGGGAGCAAAAATTCCTTTTGTGTTCAGAAAGGAAGATGTGATTCCTGGCCCTTCTCTCCGAACACTCACAAACACCACGGAGCACGCGATCTGCAGGCTTACGTGTCATAGGTGTAGAAGGCCTGCTCGAACCGGTGGCAGGAACGAGGGGTCACCTTGTACACGCCTATGAATGGGAAAGCAGAAGGAATTTTGAGAGCATGGTGTCATTACACTAAGCGGTTCCAATACTGGAAATCCAAAGGCTGCTCATCTCATTGGAAAACACAAGCACCCACCAGTCTGCAAGAACGGCACCAGAAATCCCGGGCAGGCTTCTTTGCCACTGCCTACGGTGGCTTCTTACCAATGGTCTGCTGAACAGCCCCTCCTAAGCACAGTCCCCCTTTCTACATAATTTACTGACTCTGCTACATTTGCACAGACCAAGCTAATAAATACACACCCAATAAGGAACTAAAAGTGCATTTCTCCTGCAAATTAGACTGTGCATAGTAACTTTCCTTGCTTCATTTTTATTTATTTTTTTTTGTAGTGCCAGGTGTTGAACCCAGGTCTTGCAGATGTGAGAGAAGTGCCCTGCCACTGAGTTGCACCCTCAGCCCCGTTTTTATTTTTTATTTTGAGACAGGATCTTGCTAATTAGCATTGTGCGAGCTGCTGGTAGCCTCGAACCTATGACCTTGCTACAGCCTCCAGAGTCACTGGGATTACAGCTGTGCACCACAGCATCTGGCTAGACTAGGAATCATTCTCCTACTTTAAAGACTCTGTTAGAGATCCAAAGATAACCACAAGTGAACCCCTCCTATAAATAGTCCTAGAAAGGGGCAGGGTGTAGTGGCAGCCCAGGACACCGTGAAGCAATCACAAAAGCCACTTTTATTTCCAGCACTTAGAGGCTGAGCCCAGGGCCTCACACCTGCTGGCCAGGTGCTCTACCATGGAGGGGCACCTCCAGCCCCCTCTTAATCTTTTTTATTCTGACACAGGTTCTTGCTAAGTCACAGAGGCCGGCCCTGGCCTTGAACTCACGTCCCCGGTCACTGGGACGACAGGTGTGGGACAGGGCACCTGGCTTAAAGAAAACACTTTTACCCCCCAAGTCTATGAGGGTCACACCCCAATAAAGAGCAAAACCTGTCACTTGCTGGAGGAACGCAGTCAAGTCCAGGATGCGGAGTGGAACCATTTACTCCCACGTGGGATCAGGGCCCAACATTCCGGCCACAGGTCCTGCACACCTGGGAAATCTGGTCCGCCCCCTGTGTGCGTCCAGGAGCCCCGAGCCGCTCCAGCAGGGAGCTGGGAGCCTGCCCCTCCCGCCCTACGGCTCATTCCCTGGCGAGCCCTGGCAGAGCTCTGGCTCCTGTCGAGGTACTGAGCAACGTGGGGTTGAAACACGCGGGGTCCCGGCCCAAGAGAGGGGCATCCGGGCATCACTCATACCAGCCATGGCACACGCACTCAGACAGATGTGAGGGGCAGGAGGGAGGCCCGAGCTGCACTGGGGAACCATCCTCCCTAGGGGAGCAGCGTCAGGCCCAGGGCTGGGGGGCAAAGGCAGAGCCAGGTGCGGAGAGGGCGCGATGGACGGGGGAGGGCGCCAGGCAGGCAACAGGCCCCGCGGCCCAGGCTGACCCTCGGCTGCCCTGACATTGTCTCCCCATCACTGCTCTCCACTGTCAAGGAAGCCGCCCTACCCTCCACGGTGACGGACCCCGGTCACCTGCAGGCTAGCCACACTCCCGGCCCTGGGCAATAAACTACACCATGATTGTTCTTGGCTCTCTTGAGCCAGTAATGACCACGACATAAAGGAAGGTTCCTGGAGTGGAGAGGCAGAAGCTGGAAGATCGCAAGTGTGAGACCAGAAGCAGTCTGTATAACTTAGCAAGACCCTGTCTCAAAAAAGTAAAAAAAAAAAAAGAAAGAAAAAGAAAAAAGGGCTGGGGGTGCAGCTCAGTGGTCCAGCACTTGCAAAGCATGCAGGTGCGAGGCTCTGGGTTCAACCCCCAGTACCAAAAAAAAAAAAAACCAGCCTGTGTAACTTAATGAGATGCTGTCTCAGAATAAAAAGTAAAAACTGGGCTAAGGGAAGGAAAAACAGCTCAGTGGCAGAGCACCTCCAAAGCATGTGTAAAGCCCTGGGTTCAACCTCCAAGTACCATAATAAAAAAAAAACAAGAAAACATTGTCCTATGGTAATTACTATGGTAATTGGTAATTACTATGGTAATTACTATTTACTAAAGACTATGGTAATTACTATTTACTAAAAGTCACCATATTTACATCTTAAAAGAGTGGTATGGTTTTGCTTTTGGTGTCTGAGTGCTTGGGACTGAACCCAGAGCCTCATGCAAACTAGGCAGGCATTCTGCTGCTGAGCCACCGCCCTGCCCCTCAAAAATGATGAATTCCATGGCATGCAAATTATACCTCAATAAAACTAAAAGAGAAGCCACTGAAGGACGGTAAGTGAGGCAGGAGATGATTACTATAAAGAAGCTGCCGCGAGGAGGGCTCCCTGGCCAGATCACGTTTCTGAAGGTGAAAGGGCCCAGTGTTTCCACCCCGCTCAAACCCGAGACCAGGAATAGTTGCCTACGCTGCTCCCTCTAAAGGGGAGGGAGAGAAAAGCAAGAGGGCACTAACCACAACCAAAACCGATGGCCTGATGCAAACAGAACCCAGGTGAGACAAAGCTGCCTTCAAACCATCCTGAGGCCCTTCCCGTTTTTCTTACTCCTGACCCATCCATCCTCAAAGACTCACCGGGCTTGGACAGGCAGAAGCGGTTGACTCCTTTGGAGAGGTTGTAAATCCCCACGTTCTCAGGTCCGTTTCCATCCTGGTAAAACTCCTGAGGGATCAGAGCCAGGACAATGACTTACAGGGGAGACGGAGACACCCCGGTGATTAATGATATTTCTGTTTCTGAACCAGTCATTGGGAGCATTTGTCATTTGAGCAGGTGGGCACCACAGGGAAATTAAAAACCTTCAAAACCTTCCAACAAAAACGTGCTGTCTTCATTCGGTCAACTGGTATTTATTGAGCACCTGCTATGGGACAGACGCCGGGCTGGGTCTTAAGAGGCGCCGGTGAGGCTCCTGTCCTCAGACAGCTTCCCTTCTTTTGAGAAACCGGAAGATCAACATCTCAGCAAGTGAATTAGTGATTTGAGTTAGGAAGGAACAGGGCTAAGAAGAAAACGACCAGGGGATAGGAGGAGGAGGACCACAGTGGAGGGTTCTTAAGCTTGCTGGGCTCGGGGCCACCCTTCTGGAGTGGGCAACACTGCGGCTACAGCCTGAGTGATGAGAAAAAAACCACCTGCATCTCCAAAGAAGGTGTGGCCCTCCTGACACAGAGACGAGCGTATGCAGAGTCTGTCAGAGGGAGGAGCTCGGCAGGGACTGGAGAAGGCCAGCTCCATGAGCACAGTTCCCAGAGGTGAGTGGAAAACGGCAGCAGTTAAGAGGAGAGGCAGGCCAGGGCCTGGCTGGCCACTGTTAAGGAACACGGATCTGAAACCACATGAAATGGAAATCCCCTCGGGGTTTGGGGAAAGGAATGTCTGCCACATATTCTCAACTGGCCATTCACCAATCCATCTCCCATAATACAGTGGTGGCTCAGTGTCTGTGGCAGGTGGAACACTAGACCGGCATTGGAAAGACCAGATGTGGTTCCTCAGGGATCCATCATAAGCTGTCACTCCATTGCCACCTGCCTCAGTTTCTCCACTGTGATCTGACAATGCCACTTGCCACTGCTTGATATCAAAAAATTACATAAAACTCACAGGGCATGGTGGCGCACTAGTAATTGCCACACTCAGGAGGCTGACACAGGAGGACTGCAAGTTCAAGGCCAGCACTGGGCTAAACAGTGAGATCAGGGCCAGCCTGAGCTACACAGTGACACCCGGTCTCAGAAAAAAGGAAAAAAAAAAAAAAGAAAGAAAGAAAAGGAAATACACACACACAGAGCTCATGAGCAAACAAGACAGCCATTCTGTTTCCCAGAATGCATTTGGCAGACTGCGCCCATCAAGCCAGAACAGCAAATAAGAGAAGAACATCTCTGCTCTGTGTACTGGAGCAATAGTCCAGAGAAATGCACTCAGCTGAACTTCTTAGTACGTAATGGCAGTGTATGCCAAGGAACCTCTACACACTGACACAGCCTCCGAAACCTCCCTACAACCAGCAAAGCAGTGCTGTGATCCCAATTTTACAGGTGACAGATGAGGTTCACAGTGAGTGAACTTGCCCAAAGCTCTGCGATACACAACAGGGCCCCCAGATTTAATGTGGGGCAGGGACAAAGAAGTCCCCTAAATGCAGGCATCTTTCTGTTTGTTGTTATTGTTAGGTGCCATCGAATCGGTATCGGACTCATAGCAACCCTTATAGAGTTTTCAATGGCTGACTGTTTCAGGACTGCCTTGGGAGTGGACTGCCAGGTCCTTCTCCCATTTTTGCGGTGCTGGGAATTGAATTCGGGACCTCAGAGACTGCAGAGCAGCGCTCTACCAACTGAGCTAAATCCCAGCCCCATCTTTCTGCTAGGGGATTTCAATGCATCCTGATGTCTTCTCCAGCAGGTGGGCAACTCAAGAGAAAGCACAGGCAGCCCGCTGGCCTGTGAGTGGATTACTCTCGGCATGCCGGCCTCTCTCCATTTCTGTAAGTCGAGCGTTCTTTCTATGTGAGAGGCTCGTCCCCAGCAGCACATACCAAGGTGATGGCATGAGACAGGGAACATCTCAGCATGTATCCCGTCTGCCGAAACTCCACCGCCGACACGTCATCTTCCAGAACCTCCACCTCCAGACTCTTATTTCTCCAGCACCAGTCCTCATGCATGATGCTGACTGCAAAGCAACCACAGGGACACGTGGGCACAGGGCACATCAACCACCAAACACCACCAGGAACAACACTAATGCATTAAGGAACTATGAAAGAGTGTGTGTGTGCGTGTGTGTGTGTGTGTGTGTGTGTGTGTGAGAGAGAGAGAGAGACAGACAGACAGACAGAGAGAGACAGAGAGAGACAGAGCCTGGAGTGGTGGTGCACACCACAGGCCCAGCACTCAGGAGACAGAGGCAGAAGGATCTTGAGCACGAGGACCGAGAACAGCCTACATTACACAGCAAATCCCTGTCTCAAAGGAAAAGTGTGTGTGTGTGTACAAACACACGTAACTATACACATAGTTAGCAATGCTTGAATAAGCTATTGCCAAAGAAAAATTAAAACCAATGGCCACTAACATCACCAACAAAAAACTCCTACAGGGCCAAAAAGATCAGGCTATGAGTAAGAAATTCAGCCATCAGCAGACTTTTTCTGTGAATATCTTCAGGGTTCTTTGTGTTGTTATTATTGTTGTTTGGAGATAGGGTCTTGTTATGTTACCAGGCTAGCCTTGAACTCCTGACTGATCCTCGTGCCTCTGCCTCACCAGTACTGGCATGAAAGGCATACACCACCAAGCCCAGCCTGCTTTCAGCATTGTGTGCTACAAGCTTGGTGGGTCTTGACGACTGGATTCGGACACAGAAGCTCAGGAGCAGCTAGTCAATCACTAAGCAGATGGGTGCTGCTGTATCCCACGGAAAGTTTACTCACAGAGGCAGGCACTTGCCCTTAGGCTATTGTTTGCCAACCCCTGAAATACAAGTCCTCAGAAACAGAAGCTATTTATCAGCTAGTCACTTATCAGCAGCTCTGACTTGATCTTTGAAAAAGCAGAAGTACAGAGGAGCAGTGACTTCCTGAGAAGGGCAGGCAAAGGACACTAACCTCAGCCAGCACCTCCTAATGATCAGGCACAGTGCCGGGGTCTCTGTCATTTAGCATTCACATTCTGCAGAAAGGCCATTATACCCATTCTACAGATGAGAAAATTGAGTCTCAGTAGGATCAAGAAACTCATGGAGGCCCCAGTGGGGCTAAGTGGTAGGCACACGAGTGGAATGACACCACCTCTCCTTTCTGGCATTTAGAAATAAAATGGTGTAAACCAAGAACCCTCCTCAAAGCAGACGCAGTGGGTGGGCCATCCTGACAAGGTGGCAGGTCAGATCTGTGACTCCCACGGTACTGTCAGTGCCACATAATGCAGTCAAGGTCACGGGCAAAGAAAAGTTGGACAGGAAAGGTATTCTTGGTGCCACAGTCAGACAATGGGCTTCAGAAAGCTCACAAAGACAGGAGATGTCACGTTCCGTTCTTACTTTTGTATTTTCCAGGCAGCACATTGTCAAATGTGAAAGTCATGGAGTTGACCTTGCCGGAGAGCTGGAGGCTGCGCTTGTCACCCTGGCGGCTCAGGGACTGCAGGGTCACCAGCAGGTCACCGCAGGTGTCTGCAGAGGAGAGACAGGAAAGGCTCACGTGGCTGCATCACGAAGTGGGAGCTCTGGCGCTCGGGCCGCGCTGCTGCTCAGGGGCTGCTGCCGGGCAGCGCGGGCCACCGCCTCGCAGGTCAGGCGCACCGACCCGGTGCCACGCCGTCTCCCCGAGGCACACGCTCAGCTGCACGCCACTGGGGCAGCGATGGGGGGTGAGGCCCATGGTTTACCCAATGCCCCTGTTCAAGCCAGGAGAGATGGGAGAAGAAAAGCCCATTTATAGGGCACCTACAGACAGAAGATGAACTGGGGGCAACAGGAGCCAGAGAGAAAGAGAACAGAGGCGCTGAGACAGTGGCAGAGCAGTGCTCATTTACAACAAACAGGCGGGGAACGGAAGCATTCGTCACACAACACTGCCAATGACAACAAAGAGAGGCATAGCCCTCCCGGGTTCTGGGTTCTGTTCCGGGGGCTAACGTGCTCTGACCCACTTGACCTCACCATCCACGAGGCAGACACTGGTGTCACTTCTGTGTCTCAGATGAACGGCAGCCTGCATGCTCATCATCATGCTGCCCTTTCTCTTGACAGGATCATATTAAAGCCCCACTAAAAGCCTCAAAAAGCTTTCCGATTTTACAGGAAAAAAAACTGAGGCTTACAGTCTCGTAGCTGGTAAGACAAGAGCTAGGGTTGAAACCTGAGCCTCTTTCTTCCCTTAAAAAGGCAACCTCTGAGCTCTTTGGGAGCCAGGGCAGGAATACTCCACAACATTCCTGGCGATTCACGGTGGCAATTATTCAGAACTGTGTGCAAGACAGAGCGTCAGACGACCCCCGCCCCCTGCAACAGCTCAGCCCCCTCTGAGGCCCCCCTGGGGGAGGAGGCTCGGCCAGCCCCATCCTGCCCCCTCTGCCAGCCTCTTTGAAACGACCTGTTCCTGCTTTCCGTTGACGTCTTACCCAGACAAGAGACTTTCCCAGAAACAGACGCCAAGAACTGCACAAAGGCCAGGTCCATCACGGGCCTGTCGGTCACGGTGAGAGGAAACGTCTGGGGTTTCAGCATCAGCCCTGCTCTCGTCTCAGCCTCGGGCACCAGCACCTGTAGGGACCCAGGGAGCGACATGAGAGGGTGCATGGGGCTGCCTTCACCCGGACTCCGGGGCACCGGGCCCAAAGCTAAGTAGATTTTGAAGGACTAAGGTTTGTCTCCAGGTCTGGTTTTATAATCACAACAAATCCACGACTAACTTGTGTGAGAAAAACACATTTCTGCTCAGACGTAAAAACCTCGCCTGTGAGTGTCTGGCCTAACTACCCACAGAGGCACTGGACAGTGCTGACAACGGCCACACGTACACTCGCTGGAAACCATCTATGCTCAGCCCCCTTCTCTGGCTTTGTTGTTGTTGTTAGGTGCCATCGAGTCGTGTCCAACTCATAGCAACCCTCATAGGGTTTTCAATGGCTGATTCCTTCAGGATGGCCTCGGGAGTGGATTGCCGCATCCTTCTCCCATTTCTGCGATGCTGGGAATCAAACTCTGGACCTCAGAGTCTGCAGACTGGTGCTCCACCAACTGAGCTCAATCCCAGCCCCCTTCTGACTTTAGGTCACTCATAATAGAAGGTGTGGACTTCTTGGCATTGTGTGGATGACTCCTTGGTGGAATTAAGTCATCTTCTTATTGCTTTTTCTCCTTTATTTATTTTTTGTGGCCGGTGTGGATGGTGGGTTTTTGAGATAGGGTGTTGCTGTGTAGCCCAGGCTGGCCTGGAACTCGTGATCCTCCTGCCTCAGCCTCCCTGGTGCTGTGATTTTAGGTGTGCGCCCCTACACCTGCCCTCTTCCTCCTCTTCTCTGTGCCCTCCCTAGGCTCGGAAGAAGGACTGAAAAGTGGGCACGGCAGTCACCTCTTTTATTTCCACTAAAGATGACATTACACAACTGCCCTTCCTCACTCAACTCCTTCATTTTGTCTCCAAAGCTGCCACAGGCTTGTTGATGTGGCTGTCTTCATGTAAAGTTGGCTGATGTCTAATAAAGGCACCCAGCTGTCGGCGCCCAAGCACACTGCTGCGCGGGCACAGGGAAAACGCTACTCTCCTGCCCCGCGTCCTCGCAGAAGAAGAGATCCCACTCTACCCAAGAGGAGCGCGGTCTCGGGGGTAGAAGGCCGGGCGTCCCGGCCTTCCCCACTATCCCCCGGGGAGGAGAAGCCGCCACTGATTTGAGGGACAAGCACCTGTGATCCACAAGGACAGTCTTTCCCCGTGGCAGGGCCACGGCATTGGGAGGCACAATGGCGGACCTCTAGTTGTCCTGCCACGTGTTCGCATGGCCTAACTAAGCTCAGGCCTGCCCCGCTGCACTGAGACCCCAGGCCAGGGGCTGCCTCGCCTCTCTGCCTGGATGGACAAATCCCACGGTGCCTGGCCAGCTGTCCTCCAGTTGGGGCAAGGCAGGAAGTGGGCAGGTGCGTTCTGGCTTGGGCTTCCAGGAAGCCACACATGGCGCAAAGTCCTGAGCTGCTCCTTGATGCCTCCTTCTGCTCCCCTGTTGAACTCATGGATGTCCTAAGCAGCCAGACGCCTGGAAGGTGCCGGTGTGATGGGCGGCCTGACAATAACCCCAGCCAGCCCCACAACAGGAAACAAGAGGGGCCCATAGCACTTTTCTTGAGCCGGATGCCTGTTAGCCCCACTCACTGTGACAGGCAGGAACGTGAAGACTGAAGAAGTTGGGAGCCGGGCGCAGTGGTGCAAGCCTGTAATCCCAGCAGCTCGGGAGGCAGAGGCAGGAGGATCACAAGTTCGAGACCAGAGGCAGTCTGTGTAACTTAATGAGACCCTGTCTCAAAAAGTAAAAAAAAAAAGTGGGCTGGGGTGCAGCTCAGTGGTCCAGCACTTGCAGAACATCCAGGTGCAAGGACCTGGGTTCAACTCCCAGTACCGCAAAAAAAAAAAAAAGAGAGAGAGAGAAGAAGAAGTTGGGAACTGAAGGGGTTCTTCTCAAACCCCACTTTAGCTCATACCCCTCGTTCTGTTGGTCGCTATGGGTCAGTCCTGACTCAGTGGCACCTAAGAATAGCAACCCTTTTGAAAATCACTGCTTTTTCTCTAATATTTTATATAAAACGAAGCTCAGCGTACCTGGACTTTATAGGCTCCTGGCTTTGCCTTAAAGCAAAATGACCCATGGGCATCCGTCTCCACGGTGACCAACAACTTGTCCTTGTCTTGAGACGACAGGACCACTTTGTATTTGCTCATCTGCTTGACGGTGTCTGGGAAGCGGATGATTGATATCTGGCCACAGACACTGAACCTGGAAGGAGAAGACCATTCACTGCACAGGAGAACTCAATGATAGCCAGAGAGGTTCTTCAATACCCCAAGGCACAGCCCTTTTCCGGCCCTCATGCTTGAGCCTACTTTAGGCTGATCGAACGGACAGAATGCGGCCCAGGTGATTTCCGCATTAAAGAAGGAAAAGCAGACCTCTTTCTGCACAACAAGGGTCTGTGGCAGGGCTGTTTGTGCGCCCTGTGTGACCCCTGGCAACTCCTCACTGCAGAAGCAATTTCCAGAAAATCTGCAGATAATAAAAACCTTGCAGGTGATTGGATCGTTGAGGGTGGAAGAGGCTTGGACTGAGAGTGTGTGGTAGCCCTAAAAAGCTATAAGCTGACGAAGAAACTGACATTAACCAGGCTGTAAAAGTAGGCAGGGTTACCAAAGATGTCTCCCTCACTTGAGATTAGATACAATGCATGAATAAAAGCAACCTGAAAGATCTGCACAGAAAGGGTAATTAAGATGGAAAAAAAAAAAAAAGCAAAGCTGAAATTGAACTGCTTAGGAGCGAGGAGCCACAAAAGCAACTCATAGCAGAGCAGCCTGATTAATCATAGATAATGACTTGGATGTCAGCTTCCAGATAACAGCGTGTCGGTCCTACTGAGTATTCCTTAAGAAGCAAGGAAAGGCGCGTGTGCCTGCGAATAAAGACCAACAGAAACCATCCTGATGATCTCCGTTCCTCAGTCAGCCGATGGGATGAAATGCAACGACACAGCGCAGCCGGAGGCCATGCACCTCTTCAGCTCACTAAACGTTACACTTTTCGAATCTTACACAGTCGTCTTGGATAAAAATTACTTGTTCCCTCTGACAGAAAGATAATAAAGTTGGACTCTGACAATTACGGGGTCCACTAATGCTGGAATAACAACTCTGCAGCAAACGGAAAACAGGAGGAGGAATCATAAAATGCTAGAAGGCTGTGGTGTGGAACCTAGGAATAAACAGAAGCACTGCCATTTCTTTGGAGAGGTCAACAAACTCCGGCCAACTCAACCTGCCATGTGATTTCATATGTACCACAGGCCAAGAGTGGAGGTTACTCAAGTGGTCGAAAGAGAGAAAAATTAAAACCCAAGAGAAGATAATACTTCATGACATGTAAAAATTATACAGAATGCAAATTCCAGTGTTCACAGACGGAGGTTTCCTGGAACGCGGCCACGCACACCCACACTCATTCATTTACAAGTTGTGATGGCTTTGTCACCGAGACCACATGACCCATGAAACCTGAAATATGTACTCTCTGGCTCTTTGCAGAAAACGCTGGCCAACCCCTGACCTGGACTAAAAGGCCTGCGCTTTGGCTCTCAAATCTCCTGGCTGTGCTCTTTCAGGAAACAAGGACAAGGAGGGACCATGAATGGAATTACTCCTCAGGACGTCCCTGTGTACCTGTCACGGGATGCATGGCCACATCTATTCCCAACTGAAGCTTTTTTTCCTCCCTAACTTATAAATATTTTAACCGTAAGGCCATTTTCTCATTTAAAGAGAAGTGCCCAAGCCCCCTAAACCTCAAATATATATTGGTTTTTCCTTTGAGGGGAAAAAAAACTAAAAAGCTTGTAGGAAAGTGTTCGATTACACTGAAGTCCTTGACTGATTTGTCCCCATAAACTCTTTCAACAGGGCTTAATAAATTTATGGACAAAACCTGCTAATCTTAGTATATATTGATATGACTGTATTCTCCTAGTCATTTGGACAGAACTCAGAGTTTTCTTTCTAAATAAGTTGGGAAATAGTTTTCTAAAACACAGAAAATAAGAAAAAGTAAGAAATATCGATGTGTCCAAAAGGCAAGTGTGCTACACTGGTTCCTTTGTGCCTCTCTAGAAAACGATGAGCTTTTCCACAGATGCTCAACAGATGTCATTTTTCTTACTTTGGAGGACTGGACTAAGGGACTTTGGAGGACTGGACCCAGAGCCTTGCATGTGTAAGGCAAGTGGGAGGCAAGTGGTCTACCACTAAGCTGCACTCACAGCCCCTTTTTTATTTTGAGACGGGGTCTCACTAAGTTGCACAGGCTGCCTCTGTCCTCAAACTCCCAATCCTCCTGCCTCAGCCTCCGGAGGTGCTAGGATTGCAGCCCGGCTAAATACTCTACTTTAAATAGAAAATATATACATATATTTCCCCCACTCCTCTATGGATCCAGCTGCTCAAGCAAGAGGCCTGGGCCCCGGCAGCACAGGCTGCCACCTCTGCATCTGACCTTAGCAAATCCATCTGCTTCTCGCTCCCTCCCAGGCCAGCACCAGCACATCCCCTCTGCACAAGGGGCCCAGGCTCCTATCTGGGCCTCCACCTACACCCAGGCTTCCTGAAAATCCCTCTCCACCCAGCAGCCAGAGAGGAAAAAAGAAAAAAACAATTTAATGCCACGATCCCTGTCACCTCCTCCTGACAACTCCTAAGGGTCTCCTATCCCATCAGGGGGCAGAGCCACCCCCACATCACGAGGCTCTCTGTCCTTGTCACCTGCCTCCACCCACAGGGCTGGCTCAGTTCCTTCCCACCCCTGGAAGTCCTTTCCTTGTTGACCTTGGTCTTCAGGGGGTCTTGGCAACCCCGAGACCCCCAGGGTCCCCCAGCCCGCCTGAGGTCTTCTCAGAGCTCTCCAGTCCCTTTCTGTGCAGCACTGAGAATCACAAACGCAGCTGCCTTGGTCGGGCTCCCCAGGAGAGGAGAGCCCCGTCTTTACCGGGCTGCTTTGGGTCCTTGTTACACCCCTAGCATTTAGCACAGAGCCCCACCAAGGCATCGGCTCGAAGGCATTCACAAGGCCTGGGGTGTCGCGCCGTGGTCAAGTGTTTGCCTATCTCAGGCTCCCCAGCACCAAAAGATAAATAACTGAAAAATAAATAAATGAATAAGACTTTCTTAAAATTAAAAATTTTATGAAAGAGAGGGAGACAGGGAGTTATTTTCTGAAGATGTGCTCTCTCATCTCCCATTTACCCCTGACCCAGTCCCCTGACCTTGACCCTCACCTGCCCACAGAAAACGGTCACCTCGGCTCCTTGGTGACCCAGCCCATGGACTATGTTTCCCAGGACTCAGCCCCTGGCCTTGGTGTTGGCCACTACCTCACACTCAAAACCTACCTTTTATCCCCTGCAACACTTCCCGCCCTAGGGCCTCCCTAAACCAGTCCCTGAATGCCAGCTTCCGCTTCTGGTCCCACTGTTCTAGTCCTGCCTGTTCTGACCCAGGGGGAGGCTCGGCTGCCACCTGCAGCCCAGTGCTCAGGATGCTCCGCCCACCCGAGGCTCGACCGCAGAGCTCCCCCTAGAGGTCCTACAGACCCACGTCGACAAAACCAAACCCTCATCACCTAAAGCTGAGCCCCAGCGTCACCCACAGCCACCCCACCTCTCAAGCCAGGCGAGTCACCTCCAGCCACCATCCTCCAGGCCCCCGAATGCCCTCCCGCTATGGTCTAGACATGGGGTGATCCGGCCCCAAGCTCTGTGCGTTCAGATTTCCTCCCAGTGGTGAGGGGTAGAAGGGGAAGCTGAACCCAACACACGTGTGGAGCTGAGGCTTTGGGGAGGTGGGTAGGAGCAAGGCATTGCAGGGTTGGTTCTGGTGGCTTGAGAGGAGCAGAGGTGGAGGAGACCCACATGCACACAGCCCCCCACTTTGGCCTGTGATGCCCTGCGCTATCTCAGGACTCCGCCCACCAGGACAGCATCATGGGATGTGGTCCCTGACCTCACACCTCCAGAGCTTCGGGGCAGAATAACCTCCTCTAGAACGCACGACACGGGACCAATGCTGGCGACAGAAAACAGACTACGACACCTACGGAAAACCAAACCGAACCGTGCTGCCTCGATGCTCAGGATGGCCCAGCCCTGGGCCGGAAGGGGAGGCCCCAGCACCCAGTGTGCCAGGAAGAGGCCCAAATCAGGCCCTCAGGCCTCTCCCGCCCTTGTCACTGTCCTTCAGCTGCCCAGCACTTGTGTGCCCATAACACGGGGCTCCTCCCAACCACCCACACCAGCAGCTTCGGGCCTGCGCCCCTCTGCTCAGGCTGCCCCTCACCGCACCCTGTGCCGCTACTTTTAACTTACTCGCTCATTTATTTACTTGTGTTATTGAAACAGGGTCTCGCTATGTAACCCAGGCTGGCTTTGGACTTGCGACCCTCCTGCCTCGGCCTCCTGGGTGCTGGGATCACAGGGATGAGCCAGCCACCCCAAATGCACCCCTACTCTAAGTGACAGACACTGAGCCTCATTGTTTAAAAAAAAAAAAAAAAGGATGGCAGCCTCCCCATTCTGCATGCTGGCAAGATCCACAACACGACTCCAGGCCCTGGGCTTTTCGCACTATGCAATCTCGCCTCAGATGACAAAATGACATGTCCTCTCCCCACTTAAAACCAATAACTACAGAGCAGGAGAAGCTATGCCAGGACCCACGGCGTCTTCCAGCATTCTTCCTCAATCAGCTGACTAGGCCACCGCCAAGTCCTCAAGGACTAGGCAGAGAAAGGCCTCGAAGAGCGAAGGCCAGGACGAAAGACCTTTTCGAATTTGGTAAACCCACTGTAACTCTGAAGCAAGAGAAGTTTCTTAAGCGTCCAGCACGTAAGCACCCTCAGTTTGTAAGATTTAGCCTACGCTATCTAAAACCAGGGAAAAAGTCAGCCTGAATTCCCCAGCAGGCGTCAAGACTGGCTGTGGACCCGAGGCAGAACCGCGGTCACCTCAGAGGTGACTTCCGCCTCCCCGGCTGCCCTGGCAGGACACACGCACCCTGTTGCGATGATGTCCGCCAGCTGCGGGGTGTTGGGTGCGATCTTGATGGTGAGCACCTCGAAGTAGAGGTGGTCCTTCTGGGCGTGGATGGTGTAGGTGCCCGTGGTGATGTTCTCCAGGCGGAAGGAGCCGTCGGCCTTGGTCCTGACTGCGAGAGGAGGACATGAACAAGGATGAGCCACAACCCACCGCGCACCCCAGCACCTGCATGAGGCGGCCCAGGACGAAGAGCCGGCATGCCTCCAGCAGGGCACCGGGATTTCGCTCCTCTCCATTCCTCTCGGGGGGTCCCCAATGAGCCCCTCCAGGGGGCCCAGGGCCAACGCGCCCACCCACCTTTAATCTGACTGTTCAGCGTGACCACGGCCTCGGGGACGCCTTCTCCTTCGGGCCCGTTCAGGACCCGCCCGGTGACAGAGAAGCCCATGACGTGGAACACGGGCTGGAAAATGAAGACGGGGAGACAGCGCTCAGGGGCCTGGGCCACCAAGGCCTCCTCAGGGCTCCTGGGGCCCCATGAGCCACTGCTCGCCCGCTCTCATCACCTCCTCGCACCCTATGCGGCCAGGCCCCCTCCCTCCCGCCCAACGCTGGGCCTCCCCGCTGCATTTCTAACACAGTGATGACAGCGAGGGCAAGTGACTCACTTCCCAACGTCCAGGCCACGGCCTCAGCCCTCCTGCTTCTCCTCCAGACTCCCCACGTGGGTGAATCCCACCGCCTCCAGCCTCCCTAGCGCAAACCCCAGAATCACCCTGGACCCTCACCCCTCCCTCCGGCACCAGCCCGTCCTGTGACTCCCGGCTGCCAGGTCCGAGTGCCCTGGCCTGACTTCCCCCCCCACAGCTGGACTCAGGCCCTGCCAGGCTCTGACCAGGGACCCCACCACCCCCAGGGCCGTATCGCCACTGGGCCCTGTGCTTGGTCTGATGGACTGTGCCCTGCGTGTGGTGAGTACCACGCCTGAGCTCCAGCCCCCCAACCTTTGGTTCCTCAAGTTCACCACCACTGACCTAGCGCATCCTCCTCAGACTCGCCGGGATCTGAAATGCCCTTGTTTGATTTCCTTCAGTTTGTTTCCCTCCCGCTAGACCACAAGCTCCATGAAGGCAGGGACCTTTTCTGCCTCAGCTGCCTGCTACACACTTTTCAATGTTAGGTGCTGTTGAGTCAGATCCAACTCATAGCAACCCTCACAGGGTTTTCAATAGCTGATTGTTTTCAGGATTGCTTCGGAAATAGATTGCAACATCCTGTTCCCGTCTTCACAGTGCTGGGGATCAAACCCAGGGCCTCAGAGAGCACAAAGCAACAATGTACCAACCGAGCTAAACCCTAGTCCTGGTACACACTGGGCACTCAAGAAATGATTCCCAAATGAACGAACACACGAGAGCATCTGAGAGAGAGCCTTCAAAAGTAAAGTTTGGCCAGGTGCAGTGGCACACGCCTATAATCCAAGCACTCAAGAGGCTAAAAGCAGGATTGCCAAGTTCAAAGCCAGTGTGGGCTACATACTGAGACCTAGAAGAAAAGTTAAGACGGCCTTCTTTTAATTCAGGTGGTCCTTCCCGACCTTTCCAAAACACGCGGTGCATCCACTCACTCACCCGCCTATTAACTCCTGTGTGCACCCAACCAATGCTCCTGCTGGGCCTTTACCAGGCACCAGACGCTAATGCCCATGTTAGGGGACCGTCAAGGGTGAGACATTAACGGTTCCACACCGCATGGAACCACAGCCCCTCACTCTCTGAAACTCCACTCATCGCTGCTTTAAAACTTGCATTTGACCATGACCTGGGGACACCTTTCCCCGGGCCTGCCCCACCCTTCCCCGCGAGCCCCTGGAAACAGGTAAAGGCACCATCTTCTCCCCTCCAGTGCGCGGCACGACAGCCAAATGCTTTACTGAATCTTAAAAAGCAGAGTTGGCTCCCTCAAGGCGTGTGAGCTAAAAGCCAGCTCCTGCAGCCTAGTCTAACTATTTTACGCTATTTTAGCACGGTGCTTTCGAAAGCAACATTAAAAGAAGACAGCTAAAATACAATTTTTCCAATAACTCTCGCACTGGGTGGTCCATTTAGGAGAGATGGTTATTTTCTCTGGGGTTTCACTCTAGTTAGCAAATTTTCTACAGTAACTGCTTTCTAGCTCTGTAATTAAAGACAACATAAATATGATGAAAAATATTTCTGTGGTCTCTTTTAGGGTCCAGGGGGCTGATCAGGCCAACCGTCACCCATCTGTTCCTGCCACTGAGGTCCAAGCTCTGCCAGCTCTCACATGGCTTCCTGCCACGGCCTCCTATCTCATCGCTCCCACCACCCCCCCAGCCCCCTGCAAACATCTTTCAGCACAGCAGTCAGGGGCCACACCTCTTCTCTAGTGCCAGTTACCCTCAGGAATTGCCACGTTCCTAGGCTAAGTGACCCACCAAGACCCTGACCATCACCTCTGTGACCCTCTCTTCTGCTCCTTCCTTCCTCATTCCCTCTACTCCAGTCACCCTGGCCTCCTTAGGGTATCTCAAACCCTCCAGACACACTCCTGCCTCAGGACCTTTGCACATGTCATTCCCTATCTATAACATCTTCCCACAGATGTAAATATAGTTCACTTGTTTTTCCCCTTCTGGCTGTTGTGCAAGTGTCACCCCCAAGTAAGGATTTCCAGGAGACCCTGCTCTGCCCTGAATTGCATGCCCTCCTTTCTTGCTTCACGTTTCTAAAGAGCACTTATCACCTTCTAAGACACTACTTATCTACACATGTATTGACTCTTTCCATCATGAAAATATGAGTCCCACAAGGACTGGCATTTTTGCCTCTTTTGGTCACTGCTGGATCCCCAGACTTGGAATAAGACATGAAATGTAGACATTGGTGCACAATAAATAAGTCTCTTGAGTGAAAGAGCTCTAACTAGGAATCCAGCTCTCTAAGACGAAGACACGATGGGAGAGAGGCCAGGTATCGGTGGTCCCCAGGCTAAAGCAGAATGTGGACAACTGTCCATCTTTCCAACACTGTTCTGGCTGAAATATTGACTCTTCTTCTTTTTTTTTTTTTTTTTTGCAGTACTGGGGGTTGAACCGAGGGCCTCATGCCTGCATGCTCTGCAAGTGCTGGACCACTGAGCTGCACCCCCAGCCTATTTTTTTTTACTTTTTGAGACAGGGTCTTGCTAAGTTACACAGACTGCCTCTGGTCTTGAACCTGCGATCCTCCTGCCTCTGCCTCCGGAGCCGCTGGGATTATAGGCATGCGCCACCGTGCCCGGCCTTTTTTTTTTTTAAAAAAACACATGTGCGACACCTGCACCCAGGGATGGGAACTCACAACCCCTGCCCCTTAGGACCCAGGAAGCTCTCACCTCAATTCTCAGGCTGTCATGCTCCACGGTGAAGTCGAGTCGGGAAGGGGCGACGTCAAAGGTGATTCTCTCCCCCCGATAGAAGGGAACCTGGAAGGGAGAGTCCGTTCACTACAAAGAACCAATAACACGATTCCACCATCGACATCCATCACTGGCCGGGCGCGGTGGCGCACGCCTGTCATCCCAGCAGCTTGGGAGGCAGAGGCGGGAGGATCGCAAGTTCCAGACCAGAGGCAGAGGCAGTCTGCGTAACTTAGTGAGACCCTGTCTCAAAAAGTAAAAAAATGGCCTGAGGGTGCAGCTCAGTGGTCCAGCGCCTGCAGAGCATGCAGGTGGGAGCCCCTGGATTCAACCCCCAGTACCGCAAAAAAAAAAAAAAAAAAAAAAAAAACCTATCCATCACTGATCTGGCAGCAGCAAAGAACAAGGGCTCAAGACAGGCCAAGGGGAACAGGAATCACCGCTGTCGCTGCCTTCATCCCAGGAAGCCCTGCCCTTGCTGTCGCTATTACTGAAGGGTTCAGCGTCTCATCTTAAGCTTGAGCTGAGTATCCCTGGTCCAAAAGGCTTGGGATCAGACGGGCTTCACACTGCAGAACTTTGCAGGTGTTAGAATATCTGCATTTGCATAATGAGATTTCTTAGGGACAAGACCCAAGTCTAACATGTGAGGTTCATTTATGTTTCACATACACCTTACAAATAACATATAGGCTGAAGGGAGTCTTACACAATATTTTCAATAATTTTATGCATGAAATAAAAGTTCTTGGTATGGAATTTTCCACCTGGGGCATCCTATCAGCCCTCAAACGGTTTTAGATGCTAGAACATTTCAGATTTGGGCTTTCTGGGTTAGGGATGTTAACGCTGTATCTGCTAAGTGAAGTGTCCACGGACCAGCAGACCAACCATTTGCTCCTTTCGCGCCTGCTGTGATTTGCATCTTAAAAGTCCCCCAAAGGCCCATATGTGGCCAGCCTGTGCTGCTATGGGGAACTGGTGGAACCTTTAGGAGGTGGCGGCCTGGTGGGAGGAAGTGAGGTCACGGGGGGCGTGTCCTTAGAAGGAAGTTGGGACCCCAGCCCTTCCCCTCTGTTTGCTTCCCAGACACCATGAGATAAACAGGCCGCTGCCACATGCTCCCCGAATGATCTTCTGCTTCACGACAGGCCCAAGAGCGACAGGGCCCAGGGCCAAGGGCCTGTGGACTGAAACCAGGGCTGAAAATAAACCTTTTCTCCTCCGAGCCGATTTACTGTCGGCATTTCATCACAGAAACAGAGAGCTAACACAGCTCGAATGGCATCGGCTCCTCCCATGTCACGAGCAGCTGAAACACAAACAGAACGGGGACCTGCTTCACTCACCACGGTGTAGCCCCCGCTCGGCAAAGAGTAGAAGGAGAAGGAGCCATCCTCCTTGGACACGGCGTGGCACAGGTACACCAGGCTCTCGTCCTGGGGCTGGAACCCGGGCACCGGGGACACGTTGCAGCCCAAGACATCCTGTGCAGGAGGGACAGAAGACTTCCTTTCCCATCTCACATCCTGACTGCCACCAAATAGCCACAGCAAAGGACAGAACAGCATTTATAGGTTTTACATCAATATACATATTTCTGAACCCTCGGGCATGTTCATACAAACAAAGGGAAGAAAAGGCTTTACGCGCAGCTGGAAAAGTGAACAGCTGGCACGGACTTCCTGACAAGGGATCGTGGTTCTCCAGCTTAGGAAATCGCGGCTCAGGAGGGCAGAGGGACTGGCCCAGGGTTCCCCGGCTGGTGAAGGGCTTTTCTCTGAATTAAGTCTGTCTGATCTTGAAACCTGTGTCCTTTCCTCAAACCCCACACCTCCCAGGGTAGACACGCCACTTCTTATCGGTCAGTGGAGACACACAGTCTTCTTAAGCGTTACGGTGGTACATCAGCTTTACCCAGCACCTTCAAGAGTACATCACAGCCCGCTGTCCCCCAGCTCCCCGCTCCCCCCTCCCCCCAGCACCAATCTCTTCTGTTTCTCACCTCCCTGGGCTTACCTCTTTGGTCACTAAAGAAGAAAAGAGAAGGAACTTCACCCCTTTCATGGGCTCCCCATCGCTCCGCACAGAGCCAGACACGTTGTAGCCAGCAACTATGAGGGGGGCAGCTGCATTGGCGTTGGAGTTGGTCACACGCACTGTGGTGCTCGCCTGCAGAGAAAAAGGTTTTAGCTTCCAAAATAGACAGATACATAAATAAACACCTGCAAAGCGTCTAACAACATGAGGACGGGGTTAGGCTAAAACATGAACCGGAAAAGTAACACATACACAATAACACTGCATAGAGAGTTACTCCTCGGTGTCCCTAAGGGGTGAGTTCCAGGACCCAGTGTGAAAGTCCCTCCTTTACACAAACGGCACGGGATTTCCACGTAACCTACACACATCACCCTGTATCTTCAAATTCTCTCTCCGTTACCTCCCCAATACAATGTGCGTGCTATGTATAGAGCTGTCACACTGTATCGTTTAAGGAATCACAAGGAAAAAAGCCATCATGTGCAATTTTTTCCCAAATACTGTCAATCTACAGTTGTTTAAACACAAGGTAGGCTGCATCCATGGAGGCAGAACCCGCAGACAAGTAGGGCCAACTCTACGGTCTGACTGCACTCCTTTATAAGGCCCGAAACCAAGTGAAAGGAAATGCAACAAAATGTTAATAACAATGCCTTTGTCTATTGTGATATTTACTCCTTTTACACTTCTTCACCTTCCCAGACTTCTAACGTTGTCTCCCTTCCTTCATAGCCCCTTATGTTCCAACTTTTTATATAAGCACACTGTACTTTTATTTACGCAAAATGCGTACACTTTTAAACTTCTTTGTTAAAGTTCGATTGACACAGAGAAAGTACACGTTCTAGGCAAATATTGTGATGATTTTCACAGCCTGAATACATCACTCTAGGAGACTAACATTCCCATCACCAGGGCCCCAAAAGTCCCCCTCTTGCTCACTTCTAGGAACTGACCCCCAAAAGTAGTCATTATCTTGATTTCTAACAGCACGCTTTGCTTTAAAACCACAATCTTATATTAATAGATTGAAGTTCTTTTACAAGAAACAGTACAAACCTATAAACGGATTCGGTGTATAATGTGGAAGTCCTTGCATTTTAAGCAATACCCTTTTACATGTTGTTCTGGAAGAGAAAAACCCTGAAACCTCAGAGTCGTAAACATGCCACACACAACTCTCAGTGTGAAACTATACCACCAATTATGGCTGCCCAAAACCTATAAAGACAAGGGCTGATTCCGAAGTTTGTGGAGCAACAATGAGACACAGCCTCAGAACTAACACAAAAGCGAGCGGGCGAGGATGTCTCCACATCTTTTTTCAAATGTTTTCCAACAGCTGTTATGAAAGTTCATCTAGTATGCCTCTTCCTTTTGGGATTTTCCATTACAAACTACTTCCGTCAAACAAGAAGATACAAAGAACACTCTAAAGCACATGTGCATATCTTCCTGGCAGGTACAGAACTAGAAGAGAAGCCAGGTATGGGGCATACCTGTAGTCCCCACACTCAGCAGGCTAAGGGAGGAAGACCGTGAGTTTGAAGCCCACCTGGACTACACAGTGAGACCCTGTCTCAAAAAATCTGCATGAATAAATAAACAAACCATATTGGAAGGAAAAAGGGCCCTGCCATACCCCCAACCCCCAAACTCTCTTCCTGTCCTCCCTACACGTCAGTATCAACACGGCCATGGCGCGTGTCTTTATAATCTTTCTAGCAATGGGTGGCCGTAGCAATGGGTGGCCTCATCATGAGTTTTTGCAATCATAGTTCCTTCCACCTTGCTTTGGAATGCACTCCCACAGACATGCATGGCTGGGGCTCCCTCGTTACTGCTGCCGTACAGAATTCTTTTGCGTGATGGAACCGTGATCCAGGCTTCTCTTAATGGGTATTTAGATTGTTTACAATATTTTGCTATTACCAACAAAACTGCGACAAACGCTCTTACACATTCTCCCTGGGGACACGTAGCACAGTCTCTACAATGTGTAGTAAGTGTATTTACAGATTTCTGTTTCGGACTGAAGAAGAACCAGTGTGTCTCATCGGGTGCTCCTGGTGTTGATTTAGCTCAAAATAGAGACAGCTAAGAACAGAGCCATTTCACAGCAGGAAAGCGACACCGTCACCCAAAACTGAAACCAGTACCAATGGCATCTGCTCGGGAGGGGAGTTTCACCCCATAAATACCCCTTATCAGCAGCAACACTGGTCCTTCATCAGCGTCTGGAGAAATCATAAACTTGCTTCACATCCTCAGCTGAAGGGCCCCCGTTTGTCCCTAAGCCAGCACATCACCGGCATGGCTGTAAACACGGTTCAAATGCTCACCTCTTTCAGCGCCCAGGTTGGATGAGTTGCAAGGATTTCGTAGTCTCCAGGAAGAACTTTAAAAAACGCAAACCTAAGAAATATGAAACATCGCTTAACTCTCTCAGTGCAACCTGAGCACTTCTAATTTTATTGGCAGCACAAGAAAATAATGTTTGAGTTCTTGCAGACTTCCCATTAACTGGTTAAGTGAAAAAGAGCGAAACTCAATCCCTGGCTATATAAACCCACATCAAAGGGCGCTAGCCGAGTGCTCACTTTGCCCAAGGAAGGGGGTCCCCTGTGCTGACCGGAAGGAGAGAGAATTACGTTTCCCTTCATCTCCAGGATTTCTGGCATAAAACCATCGTGGTGGTTCAGCAGGGATCAGTTCTAGAACACTCAACTGGGTTGGATGGGAACAAACAGGGGAGGAGGAGGGGGAAGGGAGGGGCCGAAGGCACAGAGGCGGGAAGGGAGGAGTCACGGGTTAAGAGCACAGAGCCACCGACTGAGGCAGACGCTAGTGTAAGACGGCACTAAGGACACGGGTCCCGCGGATGATGACAAGCTCTGAATGCTCTGCAAGGAGGTCAGATCTGTCATCTGGACAAACACAAGCCTTCTTGGGTCCTTATGCAAAGCAACTGAGATGAAACCGAAGAAGATGATCCTAGTGGCTATATATAGGAAAACCAGGACCACAACTGGCTGAGGCTGCAAATGCTCCCACTAGGATGCTGGCACGCTTAACCCACTCCACGTAGAAGACACCTGACGATTATCGGCTAATTCTACTGAAATGAGCTGCACGGAGTATTCGAGCTCTGCTTCTGTAATGTTATTTCATCACATCAGATGCTGCCTGCAGGGACCAAATAGGGCTTGGAAGCCACTTTGCTGCAATAAAACTGAAACTGATTTGGCCTTAGCACACTTTAGCCTCTACTTCATTTCCACGGTGTCTCAGAGCAGCAAGTCCCTATCATGGTTTTAGTTCGCACAGATGAAAGGGACTCAGAAAATTCAAGTCACTGTAAGGCCAACAACAGTCTGAAATCGGAAATGCTGCAAACCCCAAAACTCTTCCGAGTTGCCAACATTACACTGCAGTTGGAAAACTCCTCATCATGAAACTTGGTTTTGTGGAAAAAAAAATTATTTTAAATACTGTATAAGACGACCTTCAGCCTATGTGTTTAAGGTGTATGTGAAACATAAACAAATTTCATATGTGGACATAGGTCTCATCTCCAAGATACGGCATTATGTTGTGGCTTGGATGTGAAGTATCCCAGAAGGCTCCTGTGTTGAAAGCTTGGTGCCCAGTACAATGTTCAGAGGTGGGAATTCTGGGAAGTGATCAGACTAGGAGGGCTCTGGCCACATCAATGGATTAATTCACTGATGGACTCATAATTGAATGGATTATTGGGAGGTGGTGAAAACCGTGGAATGTGGGAACTGCCTAGAGGAAGCAGGCTGCTGGTGGTTATGCCTTCACAGTGCATTTCCTGTCCCCGCCTCTTCCTCTTTCTGCTTCCTGGCTTTCATCAGGTGAGCAGCTTTCCTCTGCCACACCCTTCCACCATGTTATCCTGCCTCACTACAGGCCCAAAGCACAGAACCATGTGACAGTGGACTAAAACCATGAGTCAGAATGAATCTTTCCTCCCTTAAGCTGTTTATATAGCAATGAGAAAATAACACACATTATATGTATGAAAATATTCTAAAATCTGGAAAATTCTACAATCTGAAATAGTTCTGGTCCCAAATATTTTGTATAAGGGATATTCAACCTTTACTGGCTTGTTGTTGTTGTGAGCCGTTGAGTCGTGTCCGACTCATGGTGACCCTCATAGGGTTTTCAATGGCTGACTGTTTTTCAGGATTGCCTCGGGAGTGGGCTGCCACGTCCTTCTTCCATTTTTGCGGTGTCAGGAATCGAACCCGGGACCTCAGAGACTGCAGAGCAGCACTCTACCAACTGAGCTAAATCCTAGCCCTGTACCGGCCTAGGGGAAAAAAATAAAAATCACAGCTCCATTTTCCTTCCACAAATTATGACTGGAGAGGCAACAGTCAAGTAGAACAAATGTCTCAAAATGAAAAATAATTTCAACAGTAATAAGTTTTAAATTGGAGAAATGACAAACTCATTATAAACTATTTTGCCATTTCGTCAGTTTTGTGTACTGAAGTAGTTGGTAATGATCTGAACGCTTTCAAAATTATCAGTTTGTCCTATTCTGGCATTAACCTTGGCATATCTGCTAACATTTGCAACTCAACTATATAGATCTAGTAAATAAATGCTTTAAACTCCACTCAGCAAGGTTAATTAAGTAATTTTCAGTTCCAACTACAAAACGGTTTTGATGTAATCATGACAAAATGTTTTTAAATCATAAGTGAGCCAAATTATATTAAGCAAACATTTATGAAGTGTATGCTTCATGCCAGGCAATGTACAACGATATTAATCTTCCCAGTAACCTCAGAGGTTAGGTTCACCAGTTATCTTCATTTACAAATGAGGAAACTGAGGCACAGATGGATTAAGTAACTTATCCCAGGACAAACAGTCAGCAAATGGAGAAGCCAGAATTCAAACTCAGCTGCCAGACTCCAGGGCTGGCCCTAATGGGTTAAATGAAGGCCTACTATGTGCCTGGCCTACCGCAGGTGCATTGTGGACATGTTGTTGTTAGGTGCTGTCAAGTCGGTGTCTGACTCATAGCGACCCTATGTACACCAGGTGAAACACTATTGTCAAAGCTTCTCTGCTAGTCATAGGGTTTTCAATGGCTGATTGATTTTTGGGAGTGGGTTGCCGGGTCCTTCTCCCAAGCCTACAGTACCTGGTGTTCCCAGGCGGTCTCCCATCCAAGGACTAATCAGGCCCGACCCTGCTTAGCTTCCAAGACCTGACTGGATCGGATGCCACAGGGCTACGGCTGCAGGCATTATGGATTTGGCTGGTAATTAATCATCCCACGGGCAGGACGGGTCAAATGACTTTCATTTCACAGACAAGGAACGTTGGGGATATGAAGGGGTTGAACTTGTTGGAAGCTGAAAGGCCAGATCAGGATCTGAACCCAGGTCCCCTAAATCCAAAGCTCCCCCACCCCATTCCAGCCCGGCCCTAGCCGTGAGGCCAGGCGCCAGGACCCCACTCACTTTCCGCCAGGCTGCGTGACTGTGGACTGGATCTTTGCTTCGGTGCCCGTGTTTCTCAGAGACACCTGAACTCCTGCGGGGCCAAGGGGCTGCCCTTTGCTGAGGACCTGCGTGGAGAAGGAGGTCAGGCTGCGCCCTCGGCAAGGCACTCTCCAGGCGAGACGCAGTCATCCCGCGGGCGGCACCTGGAACCTTCTCTCGGGCCAGAACCTCTTTGAAAAGATGATGTAAATCGTGGAACCCTCTCCAAGGCAGGTGGGAGAGGAGACAATCACAGAAAAATGCCACTCGGTACCACTGAATCCAGGACACCACCAGTAGAGAGGCACCATTATCTTACAGAGCACTGAGGAAGGAGATTGCCCAAGATCCCCACGTCTAGTGAGAGAGTCACCCTGAGGGCAGAGCCTGAGGGCCGCAACCTTAAAGTGAAGGAAGAATAAGCCTGCTGTGAAGACAGCATGGAAACCGGCACATCTCCACAGTGGGCTCCAGGTGCAGAAAATAAACCGCAAGTCAGAACTGTGCAGGCCCTCGTGCGGGGGGGCGGGGGGCTGAATCCACTCTACCAAGACAGTCCAGGACCCCTCAGAGGGTTCTGTACCACCCTGAGACAACTCCTGGGGGAGGCAGATCCTCTCTGCAGAAGGCGAGGGGCCCATGCACCCAGGAAGTGCGCCCTCCAGTTTGGCCTCCCTACCAAAGGCCACTCCTGGCCCTGGCACTCTTCCAGCAGGGGACACGGCCAGTGCCCTAAAACCAACTCCCAAAACACCTGTGACTGCACACACGGGAGTGCAGAGTTCACAGCCCCCCAGAGCTCGTCTGCGGGTCCCCAGGAGGATCAAAGGCCCCACTTTCACAAAGGCTAACGGGAGGCTCGGTGTGCAGTACAGAGAGGATGCGGAAAACAGCCCGGGTCCAAAGCCACACCTTGCCGTTCACAGAGAACCCTGTGAACACGAAGTTGATGTCCCCGCCCCTCGTGCAGATGTCGTTGACACCGTCCACGTACAGCTCCACGTTTGTCGGCTCTGGCGAATGACAGGAGAGGGGAGAGGGGACGGGTGCAAGACACAGAGGCAACTTTAGTGCTGGGAGCCAAGGAAAGCAAAACCCCGTTCCCAGCTGGCTCTTCTACTCACTCATTGTTGAACACCTAACGCACTCACATGGTTCAAACCCAGGGCAGAAGAAGGTCTGCGGGGCAAAGTCTCTCCCCCAGCCCTCCCCAGCCAGCCCATGTCCTGCCCCAGAGGGAACTGGGGCTCAGACCCCAACAGAGCCTAAACACAGCCTTTCAGCCGAGTTGCATCTGGGAGTCCACTGAAAAGTCAGTGAACACCAAATAGGCTTTACTTGCTGCATGTTGCCCACCGAGCAGGCCCCAGGCACAGTCCACTCCATCCTCACAACTACCTTAAAAGACAACGTGAGAGGTAAACTGAGGCACAGAAAGGTTAAAAGAATTCTCCAAAGATCACAGAGTCTGGGAGGGACAGAGCGCAGATTCGATCCCCCAGGCTGGCTCCAGATTTGTCCCAACCAAGTACCCAGGTTCAGCCACATGAAGCCAGGATATCAACTCCAAAGCCACAGGAGCCCTGTGGGAGAGAAGTGCGTGGAGCAGGCCAGGTGGGGACAATGGCAAGACAAAGAGGGCAGCTGCTACTCGACATGCGCCTGCTATTGCCATGTGCCCCAGTGTGCCCACAGCTAACCCCTTCTCACAAACACTGGAAATATGGTATGTTCTGTGTAATATATTGACTTTGCAACATGAGCAATTAATTCTTTTCTTTCTTTCTTTCTTTCTTTTTTTTTTTTTTTTTTAGAAAATTGAACAGTTCACCATAATAGAGATTAAAATTGTTTAAAAAAAAAAAAAAAGGTTGGGGCTGGGCACGGTGGCACACGCCTGTAACCCCAATGGCTGGGGAGGCAGAGGCAGGAGGATCGAGAGTTTGAGGCGCCCACGCACCCACAAAGTGCGCTCTCCAGTTTGAGACCCAGACACAGTCTGCGTAACTTAGTGAGACCCTGTCTCAAAAAGTAAAAAATGGGCTGGGGGTGCAGCTCAGTGGTCCAGCACTTGCAAAGCATGCAGGTCCGAGGCCCTGGGTTCAACCCTCAGTACCACAAAAAAAAAAAGGTCAGGAAGAACGTGGAGTATTAAGCAGGGGAAAAAAAGGAAAAACCATGAGAGTCTCAGGTAATATGAAGAATTACACACACATACATACACATGAAAACTCTCTCTCTCTCTCTCCAAAGGGAAGTTTCCAAGACAAAACAAAACAAAAGACTTGAACAGAAACCTCACAAAAGCAGCTGTCCAAATAGCAGATAAACACGTGAAAAAAGGTTTGGTCACACTGGCCATTGCACAAATGCAATAAGGACCACATTAAGGTATCTGCCACCATATCCCCACCAGAGCAGCTGAAGTGAAAAAGACACCACAGCGGTGCTGACCAGGCCGTGGAGCACCCAGAATTCCTGTATACTGCTGGGCCATCACAACTCTGTGTCCACTCTGCATGCTTGGATATGTTTGCTAAAGCTGAGCAGGTGTAAATTCTACCAGCCAGCAGTTTCACTCCTGGCACGTACTCAACAAAAATGGCAACACACCTGCCAGGTGCCCAACTGATACAGTCTCCCGGGTCAGATGAGCCACTGACTGCCTGAGCAGGGACCCCAGGGCAGGAGCGAGCCCTCTGGAATCGAGCGTGGTCCCCCCTCTCTCCCCAGGCTGTGGCCAGGGGCCCCCTCCCACATATGCCACCCCAACAAGTCTCTCCTCTTCAAAACATCGGCCAGGTCCAAACAGAACCCTCTCTTCCGATCTCAACCCCGCTCCCAATGCCCCAACCGGACAAAAAGGCAGGCAGCGCAGCAGGAGCTGGGAGCTGCCGTTGGGAGGCAGAGGCTCCTTCTGAGTACTGAGGGCTTGGTAACGTGGGCCAGCCACGCTGGGTGGTTAGCACTGGCCCATTATCCCCCAAAGACCCTGGGAGCCAGGGACTGTATTTCCTGTGACTCCACAATGAGGAGACAAGAGTCACGGAGCCAAGGTCATCACCCTGCTGGCGAGGTGAGGCCCAAGGGTGCCAGATCCTCCGATCGCTTCAGAGATACAGCTCTGGACTCTGATATCAGATCCCTCTGGGTTCAAACATATCAGTTTTTAAAGCCAGGCATGGTGGTGCCTTCCTGTCGAGACCTTGTCTCAAAAAAAAAAAAAAAAAAAAAGGAAAAAAAAAAAAAAAAAACAGCCAGGTGTGATGCACATGCCTGTAATCCCAGCACTCAGCAGGAGGATCGACACAAGTTCAAGGCCAGCCTGGCCACACAGGGAGACCCTGTCTCAAAAACAAACAAACGAGAAATAAAAAAAACTGAGGATACTAAGAGAGAAGCCATCCAGGGATAGGTACAGAAACTGTTGGTTTCCCTACTGCTCTACTGTCATGTAAAGAGTTAAACTGAGAAGGCAGAGTCTCCAAAAACAGATGTGGTACACAAAAAGATGCCTATTTTAAGAAAAATAACAGACAGCCTTAAACTAGATCTAAGGTCAATTCAGACTGAAGTGACCGGGGAAGAAAACACAGAAAGTCTCTGCCACACTAGAAATGAGTCCTTCATCTTTGAAGGCTCTGCCCACTGCAACTCTGAGCCAACATCCAGCACGTGTTGTGACCTTTGGCAAGACCCACCTGGTGTTCAGCTAACTTACCAAAACTCCACCCCAGGGGAGGCTCGATCTTCAGAATGAAATCCCCCTAAAAGGAATTTAAAAAAAAAAATGGTCCTGGATTAATATAGTTTCATTTTGCACTAGCGTTTAACCTAAAATTGTTACTCCTGAAATGACATCCCATGTGTCAGCCTAGCTCATCCCGTGCGGTGAACTGAGGCTGAGCACCTGAAGCTTCATCTAGCAGTAAGAGGACGGCACGTCCAGGCCCATCTGTGAGTTCTAGAGACACTGTATTCGACTACCCGTTGCCTTTTCTTTATTTTTTTCTTTATTTTCTTTATTTTTTTTTTTCTGCTATTGTTGATGTAGGTTCCCATTATATAGCTCAGGGTGGCCTGGAACTCATGATGCTCCTGTTTCAGTCACCTGAGTACTGGGATTACAGGCCTGAGCCACCATAGCCAGCTAGTTATTGTCGTTTGATACCAAACATATTACTGACCAAATCTTCTATAAATCCCTAACATACCTAAGGTTATAAGGGTGGGCATGGACTCCTAGAAACTAAAATCATTTCTTAAAACTAGACTTTATTTACCAATCCTTTTTTTTTTTTTTGAGATTGATATTAATACTTAAAAAAAATAGATTTCAAGACCCAGCTAATCTACCTCTAGAAATCAATGCTATACACTGTGCATAAAGACATAAGTTCAAGAATATTTATTACTGTGCTGTGTATAACAACTTAGAAATTGAGAAAAGCCTATATGTGCGTCAGCAGAGAAGTGGTGAAATGAATTACAGTCTGGGTCTGACTCTGCCATTTGGTGAAAATTAAAAGGTAGCAATATGGTGGGCTTGGTGGCCCACAGCTATAATCACAGCACTTGGGAGACAGAGGCAGGAGGATGGAGAGCTTGAGGCCAACCCAGGCTACACAGCGAGACTGTTTCAAAAACAAAACAAAAAGCAAAAGGTAGCAACAGATCACACTGGTGTTGAAGTGTGCAAGAGAATAAAACAAATTTCCCTATGGTAATGCTTTCGTTACCATGGGGGAAAAAGTCAAATTGCAGAATAGTAGCTATTGTTGATTTCATTTGTATACAAGAAAATAGAAGTCAAAACTGTATACTGCCAGGCATGGCCATGGCTCATGGCCATAATTCCAGGACTCACAAGGCGGAGGCGGGAGGATCACAAGTTCAAGCCCTACCTGGGCCACAGAATGACACCGTGTCTCAAACAGACACACCTAAGTATATTGACAATTTTGCCATTTCCTGGGAATTTCCAAATAAAGAAGTGAAATGTGGGGAGAATGAGATTGTATAAGTAGGAGTGAGCGTGGATGTAAATCTAGGTACACATGTATTTTCTGTGTTTGCACATATATACATTCACGTACATTTGTGGATATCTGGATAACTATGAACAGAGAGAAAGCAGCCCGTTAGGATACACACCAAAACATTTATCAAAGCTTACAACTACAGAGAGAGGCAGGGAAATTAGGGAGCAAAGGGGATACATTTATCATATATACAAAACATTTATCACATACGAATGTGACACATTTATCACAAATTCTAAACACATACACTAAATTTGATTTTTTTTCCACAAAGCTCATGAATTCACATACTACTTCTACAATTTCTTTTAATAATATTTTAAGCTGCTTGAAAACAAAAGATTCTATTACATCAGAGTTTCTCAACCCTAGCAATACTGACATTTGAGCTGTCCTGGGCAGCTTTGTGGGATGTTCGGCTCATTCCTGGCCTCTGCTCTCTAAGTAACCCAGCACCCCTCCATGGCTGTAACCAGAATGTCTCCAGACATTGCCACATGTCCCTGGAGACATGGAGCACCACCGGCCAGCTATGTCTCCCTTGGATGTGGCTGACATTGCCACAGTCACTGACACTGACAAACTCCTGAGCATCAGCTCGCATGGGGAAGTCCGTGCTCCTGGTTAGCGCAGCCCACAAGCACATTCAATTCTTCCCATCATAAACAAAACAGCGCTGGAGACTGAGGGGCCTCCTCTTACCTTATCATACAAGGGGATCATGAAGTAACCATTGTTAGGGGCACAGTCTGTCTGGTATTTCAAAGTCCCATGCTTGGTGTACAGTTTTACCTGGAAAGGAAAGGAAGAAAACAGAAGTTATAATATTGCCTTTGATAACTAACTCCATACATTATGCCTGAATGCATTCAATCAGTGTGTGTTCACTAAGGGGCACCTACAAGCCAACTATTAACATGGAGCATTAGAGACAGAGGGGAAAAGGATAAAGTCACCCCAAAATTATGTGAGTTGACGCTTTTCTGATTGTTGTTGCTGTTGATAGGTGCCATCAAGTCAGTTATGACTATAGCGACTTTATGTACAACAGAACGAAACACCACCCGACACCATGCCACACCTCGCCCTATGTCAGTGCTTCTCCGCTATTCAGAGGGTCTTCAATGGCTAATTGTTTTGGGATTATTTCTGGACTGGGCTGCCAGGTCCTCCCATTTTTGTGGTGCTGGGGATCAAACCCAGCGACTCTGAGAGCACAGACAAGCACTCTACCCAGTAAGCCAAACCCCATCCCCCTTTTCAGATCAGAAACCATCTAAAGCCTACCCTGAAAGTCTTATTTTTCAGTCCTCTTCAGTTTCAGAAGCTGTCTCTATTTTGTTCATGTAAGTTTCTGGGTCCCAAACAAATTTTCAAAATTTGCTGTTAGCAAGGTGCTTATTAAAATTCCAAAGTGCTGGAGGCAGAGCTCTGTGGCAGAGTGCCTGCCTCACATATGAGGCCCTGGGCCCGATCCCCAGCATGGCAAAAAGAAAAAGGAGGAGGAGGAGGAGAAGGCGGGTCTCAAAATGCAGATTCCTGACTGCCACTTCATTTTCACAACTAGAAGATGTGGGAAGAGGCTGGGAATCTGCGCTAGTAGCCCCAGGGGATTCCATGTGCTTAGAGGAACAAGTGTCTGAACTCAAATAAGAGAAACTGAATTTTCTCTTTACGGTCAATTCTCAGAACAAAAATCGGTCAAAAGGACATTTAATGTCTGCACTCTTTCCTGGAGGAACCTCTAAAACTCTCGCACTTTGAGCATTTGAAGAACGAAACTGTTCACCCAACAAGATGCACAAGTCATATCTGGGTCTTCCACATGCTGGGTGACCGAGGGCAGGTCATTTCACTCAAGGGGCTCAGTTTCTTCGTAGTAAAACGGGGCGTCCCTCACATCAATACACCTGACACAGACTACAGACTCAAAGCAGAAGTAGTCCATGTTACTATTTATTATCTCTCTGGAGAAAAAAGCAAATCAGCATAATGCACAGGGCAGGGACCATGTTCTAAGGGAAGCCACTAAACTTAGCTGCACAGCTCAACCACTCTGAGCCTAAGTTCCTATGGCTGTAAAAGGACAGAGCTGGGTCTGATGACATTGAAGAGCCTGACCTCTGCATTACGAACACTCTACGACCGAGATAAAGAAACGAGAGTCACATCGTGCCAGGAACAAACTCACTCTCGCACAGGTGGGAAAGAGCAGTGTGAAATAACGCACAGGCTGAGGCTCCTTATGAGTGGTAACCGCGGCTTATGCTCTACAGAGCCTGCTACAGTGCCTTGTTTACTCTACTCAATAAATACAAAAATGAATTGGTTCCAGGCCATAAAGAAATGTGGGGGCCAGGTGTGGTGGCATGTGCCTTTAATCCTGGTGCTTGGGAGGCTGAGGCAGGGGGATGTCAAGTTTGAGGTCAGCCTGGGCTAGTGAGAATAGAATAAAAGAGAAAGAAAAAAGAGAAGAGAAGAGGAGAGGAGAGGAAGGGAGGGAGGAAAAAGAAGGGAGGGAGGAGGGGAGAAAAGGAAAGAAGGAAAGAAAGGAAGGAAGGAACAAAGGAAGAAAGGAAGGGAGAAATTAATTCAGCTGCACGCATAGAGAGGCCTGGAAATTTAACAGCCTAGGGGACTGGAGACAGGTAATGTCAATGGGAATTCCTCTAAGTCAGGGTGGCCAACATTTTGGCTTCCCTGGGCCTCAGTAAGCAAAGAGGGTCTTGGGTCATGCATAAATTATACAATATAATTAATGCATATACATCAGAAGGGAGGGCATGAAGAAAATGACCACTAAAGAACACATGATGTTAAAAGACTTTTGTGGGGCTGTTGGTCTGTCTGTCCCCAGGCAGCAACCCCGCGCTGGCCCGGGCTGCAGGCTGGACATGCCTGCCTTATGCAGTTCAGACAACTATGCAACCCAAGCCAAGCTTTGCAGATAGTTATCAGGATAAATCAGGAATCCAGTTTTTAACACGAAATCTCCTGATTGTTAAAGTATTAGCAACCAATACAATTTCTCTCTTTACCAGTCCAGGCCACTATTGAGGAGAACGTCAACTCCCAGACAGTAGGGATTTTTGTCTGATCTGTTCAGTGTACTGATACATATCTCCATCTGGGACAAGTTGTCAGTATACGCCAAGGCTCGATGAACAGCTGTTCACTAAGTGAATCTGATGCAAAAATACTCAGAAGAGAAGAAGCATGGAAAGAGTAAAGTCAATTGAATTGGGACACAGAAAACATAATTAAACGGCTGCAAAATATCCTGATTATTTACATGTCTTTCATAAAGTAGAGACCAGAAGGCAGGATGGCACATTAATCTCCATCAAGATTGCATATATAAAGTGTCTGTTTCATAATCAGAAATTACAAAAGACTGTGTCTCCGACCACCTGGACACGCAGCCCAAGCACTCAGGGATCACGCTCTACAATGGGTCACCAAATGTGCTCTCTGCGTTCAAGGGTGTTCTGACTTCCTTCCCCTTCCGTCCAGAGCCCCAGGAAACTACGCGTTGCAAAAGCCCTTTCAAGCAGCCTCTGAAATGTCCCGCGCCCACAAACCCAGGAGGTGGCACGGGCACCCAGCAACATGGCCTCTGCAGCTCCAGGGAGCCCTGAAGACTGGAGTAGGCAGAGGGGCAGCAGACACAGGGGCCTTGAAGATGAGAACCAGCTCTGTGCTTGAGGAAGTCAGGGTGCTGGGTGCCGCTGCCTCTCTCCCAGCACCATCCTGCAGGTACAAACACGTGGACTTGGAGCAAGGCCAGGTCCAAGGCAGGAGGGTGTGGAACAGACTCCTCACCTTTCCCCTGATCCTCTGCAACGTGCTCTGTAAGACGGGGTTCCATCCTTGGCTGCCAGCGCCCAGGCAGCTCAAAGGGGCCTCCTGAGGGCCCTTGGGCCTCATTCCCTGGCCCCTCCTCTTTGGCCTCTCCCTGTCTCTTCATTTTCTCTCACATCACCTCCTGAGCACCTGTCCGTTGCCTCTTCCATTTCCCCTCCCTTCAGTGCCCTTGAGAAAACCAGGCCCAGCCTCGCTCAGGTCCTCTCCATCTACCTTAACCACCGTCCCTCGCCCCCACCTCCACCCCCCCCACCCACCCCCGCTTCCCATTCTCAGAAGCTTCTGGGTCACATTGGGCTGATGGTCATATACTAGAGCTTTACAGCCTAACAGCAGGCAACGTCTGCACAAATCTCTAGTGTAACCCCAATAACTACCTGGAACCACAACCGGGGCAGCTGACAACGTCACCGTTTCCAGAGGAAGAGGAGTGGGGTCGAGGGCAGATCCCTAGCCCCAGAGGTTCCAATACTGACCTGCAGAGTCGGGATCTGGGTAGAGGTGGGAACCCTGGGTCTTTAAAAGCACCTCAGAGGGTTGGGGGTGGGGCATGGATGAGAACCCGTGGGAGGTCCTGGGCTTGGGACTTTGAGGAACACAATTTGGGGTCTCCAGGTCCCGCAATATGGGTGCTGGGAAAGCTGAAGGTTGGGGGGCCGGCTCTGGAGGACTCGGGGTGGATGGAGGTTTTGCAAAGTCGCGGCCCCGGCACCCCCGCTCCAGGGCCGACCCCACGGCGCCCCGCGCCCCCCTTGGCGCGCCCGGGGAGCGCGCGGACGGCGTCAGGGGCGAGGCCGGCGCGGCCCGGGGTCCCCCGCTCACCTCGATGAGCGAGTAGTTGATCTCCACGTCCGACTTGACGAAGCCCCCGCAGCCCACCACGATGTCCTCCGAGCCCCGCGCCGGAGCCGCGCGGCCCAGCAGCAGCAGCAGCAGCAGCAGCGGCGGCAGCGCGGCCCCCACTCGCCCCGGCGGTCCCCCAGCCCGGCCCGCCCGCATGGCGCGGCTCCCCTCAGCCGACCCTCCGCAGGCCGCCCGGGCCCGCCCCTCACACAGCACGCAGCCGCCGGTTCCTTCCTCCTCGGCGCGCCGTGACAGCCAGGCCCCGCCCCTCCCCGGCCCTGCGCAGGCGCGCTGCGGCCCGACGCCCACGCCCCCCCCCCCGGGAAAGAGCGCTACGGCGCATGCTCAGAGAGGAAACGCGCCCCTGGCTCCCCCTGGAGGGCTGGAGGACTCCACGCACCCGCTGGCAGGTGCAGAGCGGGGCGCATGCGCAAAGAGGGGCACGCGCCAAGCTGGATTCTAATTAGGATTTGACTGCTGGTGGGAAAGACAAGAGATTTTGTTGATCGAAGTGCCCAGCAACTCTCCCAAATCTTATATTTTATAAGTGACATGTAACTTCAGTAGGAGAAGGACCTGACCTCCCACTCCCGAAACAATCAGTCATTGAAAACCCTATGAATAGCAGAAAAGCACTGGCATAGCACCAGGCATGGTACAGTATAGGAGAGTATTTCGTTCTGTTGCACACAAGGCTGCTGTAAGTCAAACGCGACTCGACAGCACCTAACAACAACAATACATAATTTCAGAAAGCCTTTAGAAATTTGTAACTTGGTAAATTTTCCATGCTAAGTTTTTTTAAAGCAAAATGTGCCATTTAAGCTCAGCATATTAAAGAGGTTTACATTTTCACTTTAATCCCAGCTTTAATAGTTGTATAGGAACAAAGTTTGAGGGGTTTCCACAATAAACTGGAGGTGATTTCAGTTTCTCACCCTGCATTCTCACTCGAAGTAACAGAAGACTCTCAACTATTCAATTATGGAGAGAAATTATTTAGTTTATTTAGTGGGGTTCATTGTTTAAAACCACAATTGAAGTAGATGCCTTTAAAACTACTTAACATGAATCGCTGTTTGTCTTAGAAAATCATCAAGGAGTTGAAAACCACTATTATTCCTAGGCTAGGCATGGTAGCTCACGCTTGGAATCCCAGCGCCTCCAGAGGCAGAAGCTGGAGGATCACAGGTTCAAGGCCAGAGGCAGCCTGAGTAACTTAGTGAGACCTTGTCTCAAACTAAAAAATTAAAAAGGGGCTCAGGGTACAGCCTAGTGGTAAAGCGCTTTCAGAGTATATGCAAGGTCCTGGGTTCAACCCTAATTTTCCCTTTCCATCTTGCCTCACAAGGAGGGGGGTGGGAGGGAGGAAGGCATGGGCATAGAGGGAGAGAGAGAGGAAGAAGGAGGGAGAGGGAGAGGGAAGGAGGGAGAGGGGGAAAGGTGAAGGAAAGAAAAGGAAAGGAAAGGAAAAAAGGAAAGAAAGAAAGAAACTAACTATAGTTCCTGATGGCCTGACAGAATGGGAAGCAGAGGCCCAGAGAGGGAAAGAGCCTTATGGAGAACTCTCTGTACATAGCCATAGCCTGTTCTGAGAGCTATGAAGGAAGAACAGGGATCCCCAAGCCCTATTCCTGGCTCATCTCAGCTAATTGCCTCTGTGTTCTTCTGACTTCCTGACCATTCCCTCAAATCCATCTTCAAATACACAAAGAAATAAAGCACCAGTGCTGTGACAATGCCAATGAGGGGTGGCTTGTCTGCAGAGAGGACTCTGGCTCCCCCATAATCTCCATCAGCCTCCACCAAAACCACCCCGCAGAAACAGACAAGATGTAAATGCAAACAGAAAACCTGCCACACTCAGTTTCAGGGCAGATCCTGGGACCTCTAGGACCCTGTTCTTCCAGAAGACTCAGGCAGGAAGACAGCTGAAAGGGTACTGCGTGGACCCCAGACCCAGGCTGGGGAGGCTAAAAGAGATAGGGGGAAACGAGGCCTGGGAAACCCCACCCCATGGAGATCCTGAGGGAGGCAAGGCTGGAGGAAAAGATGAGAATAAGACCCAGAGAAGTCACAGGGCAGAGGAAGAGAGCAGAGCGTTTTACTCCTTCACCCACACGGAGCACTCATGCTTGCCTGTCTGAAAGAGCTGCGCCATCCACTCCTGCCTTGAAAGGAAGCCATGCTGCTTGCAGAGAGAAAGAATGTGGGAAGAAGATGAGGATCCTCCACAACCCTTGCTCTAGTGCGTTTCTATCTTTTTATCTATGTATATAGGATAATGCTCCAGAGTCATTTCTTATAAGAACTAGTGGCTGCAGACTCTGACACAAGCCACATACCTTACTTCAAGACATCTAGGACAGGAAAGAAAATTTCTTCCCTCTCCATTTTCCCCCAACTTAGACATATCCTCCTCACCCCTCATGTCTATTTTGTACTATTTCCTCTTTTCACGGTGTTTACAAACCATCATTCCATATTAACACATTTCTGCAATAGCATCTTAAACCCCTTATTAGTAACCTATGGACTAAATGATAATATCAATGCTAACTGTAATACCTAACGTATTGAGCACTTACTATATGCCTGGCACTGTGCAGAACTTTTTTTATTTTTTATTTTATTGTATTTTATTTTGTGGTACTGGGGAGGTTGAACCGAGGGCCTTGCGCTTGCATGCTTTGCAAATAATGTACCACTGAGCTGTCCCCCCAGCCCATGTTTTATTCATTCTTGCTTTGAGACAGGGTCTTGCTACATTACACAGACTGTGTCTGGTCTTGAACTTGAGAGCTTCCTGCCTTTGCCTCTGGAGTCACTGGCATGACAGGCATGAGCCACCGCACTTGGGTTTATGCTCCATTATTAAGACTCCTTTTCAAAAAGCTGGGCATGGGGGCCTACACCTGTAATCCCAGCACGGGGGAGGCTGAGGCAGGAGGATCTCCTTGAGTTCCAAGCCAGCCTAGGCTACATCATGAGGTCAAGGTCAGCATGAATGACATGGTGAGATCTTGTCTCAAAAACACACAAACAAATACTATTCTTAAAAATTCTTCCCAGCACCCTACATCTAGATAATGTCCAAACCCAATTCCTGGCCACCTAGGTTACTGCCGTGTTTCCTGATACAAACATGTAAATCTTCCATCAGAATGCATGCCTGGAATTGCTGGGCCCAGAGTGTGTGGGACGCTTGGGGTGCTGCTGGCTGTAGGGAGGAAGCGTGGGGATCCGAGAATGGGTGATCAAGGGTTCCTGTCCCCCCTTGTGCCTAGTCCAAGTCATTTCACCCGCGTCGACCCGCCCTCGGGTTGCAGCTGGACCTTGCCCTGGGCCTGGAGTCCAGAGCTCCAATCCCGGCTGGCCCCGCCCCTTCCTGGACCAGAGCTGGGGGGAGCTGCCTGGGGACAGACAGACCAACAGACCCACCCACAGACCCACGGACGGCACCAGATGGCTGTGCCCAGCGAGCGCTGCGCAGGGCCGGGGGTGAGTGCCCATCCCGCCCCGTTCTTCCTGGGTCTGGCCAGGGCAGAGCTCCTGGGGCGATGCTAGGGACGGAGATACCTGCAGATTCTTGGTCCCAGGAAGGGAAAACACCTGTCATCCTGTTACAATCAGAGCGCGGGCATTGCGCCCGCTGTCACCAAGCTGGTCCCCGGGAGACCAGCACTTCTTAAAGGGCCTCCAGACTTCCGACCTACTGGGGGCTTTGAGCCTTGTGTGCACAGAGCTAGGGAACCCGCCCCCAAGCCCTTCCCACTCCCGGGGAGCCCCTCCCGGCCTTCTGGACCCCCTACTTCCCAGGCTCTGTCTCCCATCCAGGCTTCCAGCAAAAAACTCTAGGGAATGGAATTCATGGGGTTGAGGGTTGTTGTTGTTGTTGTTAGGTGCCATCGAGTCGGTATCCAACTCATAGCGACCCTCATAGGGTTTTCAATGGCTGACTGTTTCTGGATTGCCTTGGAGTGGATTGCCAGGCCCTTCTCCCATTTTTGTGGTGCTGGGAATTAAACTCAGGACCTCAGAGACTGCAGCGCAGCGCTCTACCAACTGAGCTAAATTCCAGCCCGGGGTTGATGGTGGGGGTTGCAAACTCCAGGCTTCTCAGAGGCCAGGTGGGTTGGACAGCAATGACAGCTGATGTTCTTCCAGCCTTGCTCTATGCACAGCATGGTACTATGTGCTTTGCTGCTGTTCACCCATTTAATACGTCCCGGTCCCCTGAGGGAGGTTCCCCTATCCGCCCTTTACAGGGAAGGAAACTGAGACCCAGACAAGGTGAAGTCTACGAGCTGGCCAGTTATCAGTCAGCTCTGCCACTTGCTAGTTGTACAGGCCTGAAGGGGTCATCCCCTCTCCGGTGCCTTAGTCTGCCTGTGTAATGGGGACAGTGGCACCTACCTCCTAGAGTTCTAAGGAATGACACTCTGGGCCTAGCATCCTGCAGCCTAGGTCTCCTAAACTGCAGGCCCCAACTCCCTGGGTTCAAATCCCAGTACCACCACTACCCAACTGGGCAGGAATAGCCGAGTCACCCTCCCTGGGCCACGAGTCCGTCACCTGCTAAGTCAGCATGTGGATTGCACCAACCTTGTAGAGGTGATGTTAGGACGAAAAGCATTGGGAAGGAAAGGGTATTCCACAGGGAGCGCAGAATGCTTTCATGGAAATATTAGGGGTCCAAAGAGGGGTCACCTCCACAGGCTGGGACCCCTGATGTTGGGACCCCAGTGTTGTACCAACCTAAAATTGGTTCTGGTGTTCAATTCAGGTCTGGAACCAGACAGAGCCGGAGCCTGCTGCCCACCACCTGCTGAGCCTGTGCTTCCTGAGGGCAGCAGGGGTCTGGGTGCCCCCGCTATACCTCTGGATTCTCGGTCCCATCAACCTCCTCTACATCCACCGCCATGGCAGGGGCTACCTTCGGATGTCCCACCTCTTCAAAGTCAAAATGGTAGCTACCCCCACTGGGGAGCCTGGACGTGGACGATGGGGGGAGCAGACTGGAAGCTGGCAGTGACCCCAACATGATTGTGCCTTCTGTCAGGGAGCATCCAGGCGGAACCTGTTAAACAAACAGATCAATGCCAGAGAGGCAGCCGGTAAACCCAGGGGGACAAAGGTCCCCTGGATGTCATGATCGTAAAAATCCACATGTGCGCGCATACACACACACACACACACACACGCACACACACACACACGCACACACACACACGCACACTCCCCGACAGTCTGTACCTGTCCTAACCTGCCATTTCCCAGTGTGCCGTGTGCACCTCGCAAGGTCATTTTAGGGGCACAGGAGGATGAACCTTTAAGAAACTTTAACAGCTATGCCTCTATTTTGTTTAAGTTTTTTAGTGGTTACTCTTGAACCCAGGACCTCGTACATGCTAAGCGTAAGGTCTATCACTGAGCTTCACCCCCAGCCCACATATATGTTTATTTTTATGTTTCTCTGCTGCTGAGTATTTTTCAAAATTGCAGTGTATTTATTTCAGTGACCTTTTTGTTTTTGTTTTGTGGTGCTGGGGATGGAACCCAGGGCCTTGTACAGACTAGGCAGCCACATTGCTGGCCCATGGTGCACTAGGTAAATGCTAGCACTCAAGAAAGAACCTTTCCACTTATCTCTTCGTCCACCAAACTTCCACAAGAGTGTTCTTCAATCTCTCTCATTGCAATTTTGCTAATTTTTGCTCTCTTGCCTACCACCTATCCAGCAGTCAGCAAACCGAAGGACCAGACATTATACATCTGAGCCTTTGCTGGTCACACAGCCTCCCTTCCAAATACTCAACCTGCCAATACAGCACACCACAGCCATAATTATTAGGTGTGACTCTGTGTCAATAAAACTTTATTTATAGTCACAGAGATGGGAATTTCCTCTAATTTTCCCTTCTCATGACATAGGATTTAAAAACATTTTTTTCAATGATTGAAAAATGTAAAAACCTTTCTTAGCACACAGGCCACACAAACCCAGACCACAGGCCCATCTCAGGCTGTAGGTGGGACTTTGCCAACCCTGCTTAGGCCAGCGGGGGGCCCTTCCAGTGGTCCAGCAGTGCGCCTTGCTCTGGCTTCCTCTCTGGCGGGTGTGTGTATGTTTCTCTTACTTTCTTGTTTTCTCTTATTTAAAAGAGATAAGTCCATAGTAGAAGGACCCTAGAAACCCACTGGCCCAATAGAGAGTTTCTCCTTGCTGTGTGTTTTATTGTCACTGTTGTTGTTTTGTTTGTTTTTGTCCACAGCGCAGGGGACCAGACCCAGGGCCTTGCGCATGCTAGACAAGTGTGCTACCAAGGAGCTATGCCCCCAGCTTTGCATAAAGAGGGCCTAACTTTTCTCCTTTTTGTATCTTCATACCCAGCCTCATCTCCCATGTGCCCCTTTGGAAGTCCGTCCACAGTCTGGGAAACAGGATTCGCTCCAGCCCTTGCTGTGTGTTATTATTTTTTAGCAACTTTATACTTAATAGCTGAACGCTGGAAATAACCCGAATATATTTGTACAGAATAAGAAGGTGATCGATTTGTGAAAAGGGATACTGCACAGCAATTTTAAAAAATCCAATGATAAATGCAACTTGGATCATCTCAAAAATGTATGATAGAGTAAAAGAAACCAGAAGTAGAAGATTAACCACTCCGAGTTGCCTTGCTGTGTTTTCTTTTGTTTTGTTTTGTTTAAGAGAATCACACAGGGGGCTTTTCGTTTTCCTTTCCTGTTTTCTTTCTTTCTTTCTTCTCTCCATCTTTTTTTTTTAGTCTTGATTATAGGGATATCTTTCTTTTAAAACATTTTTGCAGTTAGTGTACAGGTTAATGGGTTTATTATGAGGAAAACCCTCCACCAGATGGATTAACACAGTGTCTGCAACAATGGGCTTAAACATAAATAAGATGGTTTGCCTGGCACAGAATCGGCAAGTGTTTCGATCTGCTGTACATAGGGTCGCTGTGAGTCGGACTCAACTCGACAGCACCTAACAACAACAACAACATGACATCTCCATGCATGCATATCACTGTCCATTGCTTGTGTTCACCCCATTACCCCCTCATGTCCACCCTCCCTCGATTGCCTTTCCCCTCAAAGACAACCCCCCTTGTGCCTGTATGTCTTGTGTGGGTATTTATATTTATATTTAAATCTAGAATCTGCCTATGAGAGAAAGCGTGTGATATTTGTCTTCCCCCCCATTACCTTTCTTATTCCCCCCTCCCTTTCTCTTGAATCCCCTTCCTCCCCCCAAATCCCCCTTCTACGTTCACAGCATTTGACATGACACTGGCATGTCGGGATTGGCCGGCAGAGACCCTCCTGCATTCTGCCCATTCTGCATTGACACATAGATAGTGTGGTGTTGGTTCCTTACAGAGCCCCGTTAGGGTTGTTGGGGAACCTCTGCCCAGCTGGGCACGGGTCACCCTCCGGTCTGCCACTGCCTGTCTTGTTGCCCCAGCCCCACCTGAGCCTGTCTCCCCAGGTGCTTGGGTTCGCCCTCATCCTCCTGTGCACCTTCAGTGTGGCCGTCCCTCTGTGGAAAGTCCAGCACGGAGATCCCCAGGCCCCTGAGCTCCTCATTCACCCGACAGTGTGGCTCGCCACCATGGTAATGACCTCTTCCGCTGGGGCTGGCTGATTCTGGGCTGCTGTTTTCCTGAGGGGGCTCAAGAGGGAGCCTGGGAAGAGCAGAGCCTCCCCCAACCCCACCTGGAGGGGCCCATCCAACTGGCCTTTCTTGTCCAGAGCTTCGCTGTGTTCCTGGTCCACATGGAGAGGAAGAAAGGAGTCCGGGCATCTGGGGTGATGTTTGGGTATTGGCTGCTCTGCTGTCTCCTGCCAGCTACCAGCGCCGTCCAGCAGGTCTCAAGAGGGGTAAGTGAGGGCCTGGGCCACCTAAGGGAACCAATATGGAGGCCTTGGGTCCCATCCTCCATGACTACCCACGCACGATTTGGCCACACAGAGACCCACATACTCCACCACTTAAAGTGTAGAGACACAAACGCACCCTCACCCCTAAGTACTCAACAGCCCATACATTTTCATCTTGTCTTTAATTGACACGTAATAATTATGCATATTCTGGGGGTACAATGTGATATAGCCTGCAGCCGTACCACTGTGGCTTCCGATCCCATCAGATCTCGGAAACTAAGCAGGGTTGAGCCTGGTTAGTGCTTGGATGGGAGACCGCCTGGGAATACCAGGTGCTGTAGGCTTGGGAGAAGGACCCCGCAACCCACTCCCCCCCAAAAAAAATCAGTCATTGAAAACCCTATGAATAGCAGAGAAGCACTGATAATAGTGTTTCACCTGTTGTACACAGGGTCACTATAAGTTGGACACCAACTCAAAGGCACCTAACAGCATCGAGATACTTGGTGCATTGCATAATAATCAAATTGGAGTATTTCACATATCCGCCACTTTGTGCGTTTATCATTTCTCTGTGGTTATACCATTTAAAATCCTCATTTCTAGCTTTTGTGGAGGAGGCGGGGTTTGAGACAGGGTCTCGCTGTGTAGCCCAGCTGGCCTGAAACTCATCTGGAGTCCAGGCTGGCCTCAAACTTCATCTATCCTCCTACCTTTGCCTCCCAAGTGCTGGGATCACAGGCATGCGCCACCACACCTGGTCTTCTTCTAGTTGTTTTGAAATGTTCAGCACGGCATTGCTAACTCAGCGTAACCACCGCTCTCCGCATGTGCCCGCGTCTCTGCATTTACACACTCACTCTGCACTGCATTCACGGTACAGCTCCCCAGTGTGCAGTGGAGGCAGCTTTCCCAGACTAGGCGACGCGACGGGTCATTTTCTCTGCGAGGAGGAAAACACATATTCATGTACTCATTGTATACTGTATTATAGTCATACATTTTGTGCAACACATATCATATATTAATAATTCGTACATTACATGCATTATCATGTAGACCAGATTTGCACAACTTCAGCTCTGCGAACATCTGTTCTGGAGGATTTGTTGCTTTGCTTTGAGACAGGGTCTTGCTGTGCAGCCCAGGCTGGCATTGAACTCTGAATCCTCCCACCTCCCGCTTCCAAGAGCTGGGATTACAGGTAGGTGCTGCCAAGCCTGGCACTCTGTGTGGCTGGATAATCCTCCTTGGTGTCGCATTTACTGGAGGATGTGGAACAGCATCCATGGTCTCTGTTCACTAGATTCCAGTGGCACCCCCCACGGGAACCTATAACATCCCCAGATATTGCTAAATGTCCCTTGGGGGCAAAATTGCCCACCAATTGAGAATTACTCGCATCAACACAGTGCTTGGCCGCCTAAGGCTCTGGCAGAAATATTTCGCTTGGAAACTAATGGTCAGCCTATAGCCAGGTGCAGACCATCACTTCTGCAGTCAAACATTTACTCTGTCCTGCTCCTAAAGGAGAAGGTAGAGAAGCATCATGCTGTCCTTAAGGGCACATCTCCTTCCTTCTTTTCTTTTCTTTTCTTTCTTTCCTTCCTTCCTTCCTTCCTTTCTCTCTCTTTCTCTTTCTTTTTTCTTTCTCTCTTTCTTTCTTTCTTTCTTCCTCTCTCTTTCCTTCTTTCTCTCTCTCTCTCTTTCTTTCTTTCTTTCTTTCTTTCTTTCTTCCTCTCTCTTTCTTTCTTTCTTCCTCTCTCTTTCTTTCCTCCTCTCTCTCTCTTTCTTTCTTTCTTTCTTTCTTTTTTCTTTCTTTCTTTCTTTCTTTCTTCCTCTCTCTTTCTTTCTTTCTTTCTCTCTCTCTCTCTTTCTTTCTTTCTTTCTTTTTTTCTTTCTGGCACCACTTAGGGCTGGGGGTCGAATGGACCTCACACATGCCAGGCAAGTGCCCTACCCCTGAACCGCACCTCAGCATGGGTCCTACATCCATTGCTTCTTTATCTCGAGACAGGAGTCTCACTCAACTGCACAGGCCACCTCTGGCCTCAAACTCATGGTCCTCCTGCCTCAGCCTCCCAAGCGCTAGAGTGAGAGGCATGTGCCAGAGCGCCCAGTTTAAGGACAGATTTTTTTCTAAATGAGAAACCTTTTTAACCCACTGGGGATTTCTACCAGCCACCCCCTGAGCTCTGAAAGGACAGGCTCCACGGCTGACGTCTGAGCTGCAGGTGGATGCGGTGCTGGAGGCTCCTCTGCGCTGGAGCTCCGCCCCCGCCGGCTCTGCAGCAGACGCTCCCCCAACGCCTTGGGTGCTGGGAATGCCACGCTGGCAGGTGCGAACAGCCCCATTGTAAAGATGAGGAAGGTGAGGCCAAGGGAAGGAAACGACCTCCTCAGCGCAGAGCCCGAGACTGCCCCATCTGCACCCAGAGCAATCTTTAAGGCAGAAACAGAGGCACAAATGCCCCACAGAGAAGGCGAGTCGGGACGGAGCTGGAACATCACACTGCGCTCTGTCTACAAAGCGAGCCAACCAGAGGGGCGTAAAATCCAGGAGAGAGATTCGGACTTGAAACTAGATTTCTTTTCTTTTTTTTCTTTTTTGCAGCACTCAGGGGTTGAACCTAGCACCTCACACGTGCTCAGCGTGTGCTCTGCCACAGAGCTGCACCTCCAGCCAATTTTCTTTATTTTTTATTTTGAGGCAGGATCTCGCTAAATTATACAGGTTGCCTCTGGCCTCGAACTCACCATCCTCCTGCCTCTGCCTGTCAAGTGGCTGGGATTGTGGGCGTGCGCCACCGCACACAAAGTAGCAAAAACTCCACTCGTGCTTGTTTAAGGGAAAAGAAGTCGGGGGTAACTTACCAGCTCATGGATTTCATAGTTCCCGTATTTCTTTGGTCGCAACCACGGGATCTGATCCCAGGTGTCAGTGAGCTGGGTGTTCAGGCACCGCCGCCAGATCGCCACCTCTGTCCCTCGGCTCTGCCGGGTCAGCTTCTTTCTCCAGTGAAGTGGCAAGGAGAGCCCTCCTAGCCCAGGCTTATGCTCTGCCTGGGCCATCGCCCAGTCATTCCGGCTCTCCCTGGCCCAGCCTGGGCCCTCTGTCCACTCCTAGCCCAGTCACAGCCAAGGGGACGAGGACGCACTCACCGGCCAGGCTTCCATCTCCCTCTCGCTCCTGGAGTGGGATGTTCTATTCAGACTGTGTCTGAGCGTGGGGAACTAAGTTAGGAGCTATGACCCCAACGGGTGCCAAAGCAACCACGACCGGGCAGCAGAAGCTCGTGAACAGACTGGACATCCGTGTGCCCTTGACCCACGTGCTATTGCTTCCCCTAGCCTTGTTCTCCCTATGAGCAAAATGGAGCAAGGAAACTCCAGTTGGGGGCTGGGTGTGGTGGCGCATCCCTGCAAACCCAGCACTCAAGAGGCAGAGGCAGGAGGGGGACGGGGGGCAGAGGGGGAGCCCTCCAGGCCAGGCCTGGGCTCCACAGTGAGACCTTGTCTCAAAAAACAAACAAGCAGCTGGGCGTGGTGGCGCACGCCTCTAATCCCAGCGGCTCGGGAGGCAGAGGCAGGAGGATCCCAAGTTTGAGACCAGATGCAGTCTGCGTAACTTAGCAAGACCCTGTCTCAAAAAGTAAAAAAATGG
>VMDO01000275.1:242165-346148 GCA_007922755.1 Pedetes capensis | reverse complement strand
CCCCCCCCCCCCCCCCCGAGAGTCTGTAGTAGGTCTGCTATGCACAGTGATTGCACTGGAAAGTGTTTTTATTGTGGCTAATTGTCCCTCAAGACTCTGCCAAAAAGGAGCACTCTGTCCGTGTGGGGCTCAGCTGCTTCCGCAGACCTCACCTTTCTCCATAGTGCAGTGGGATGACTTAGGATCCCCTCTGGTGTGTCTGGGGTCCAGGCATATGTGTGCCTGTATGTCTGTGGAGATTGCGTCTGCATGACTGTCCCGCCACAATAGGAGGGAGGGAGCCGAGTTTCAGCTCTGGATGCGTACCGCTGGCACTGGTTTCCCAGTTCCCTCCGCGATTACTCCCTGTACCCTCAAGTGTCTATTCTCATGGATCTGATCCCTATTTTCTCGCGTGAGGGACCTACAACAGCCCAGTGTCTCAGGCTGCAGGATGTATGTCGCTAAAGATGGCGATTCCATGTGCCACCTCAAACTGACTCACCTAAAACTTGCAGTTTGTGTCCCGTGGGCAGGGTGACAGTGTGATGTCAAGGTGGCGAAATGGTGGAATGGCGGTCCTGCTACTGACCTCTGTGTAGCTCCTCTGAAGCCAAATGCTCGATTTCAGTGTCCATCCAGTTTCATCCTCTATCTCCCAATCTAAACTATCACTGTTTCTATCTATTCAATGTGAGTTCTAAACCCCTAATTGAGGCTTCCCTTTACTCTGGGACAGAAGGCGCGTGTTATCTGTCCGCCATCTTGCTGGGAACCCCCTCTTTGGTAATACTTTAGACAATATTTTTTTGGCTATGTAGCCCTACTAAAGTTGTAAATAACCTGGTCCTCTCTACTTTTATTTCCCGAGATTAGCTATTTGACACTAGGTCCTGCTTCCTGGTTACAACTGAGCCACGTTCCTTCTCTTTGCTGTCACCTCAGGAGGACATATTGGGGTATGGACTTCAGCTGCCCATGTGGAGGGCTGAGTGGCTTTGGCATCCTCTCTTCTGGTTCATCCCCCTTGTTGCTCTAGCCTACCTACTCAGGAGCTGCCATGTTGAAAAGGAAGCAATGCTAATCTTGCTTGTCATTCTCACTCATCCATTCACTTAGTTTCCAGTTTTCCTGGCAGACTTATTACTCAGGTGGAGGAGTGCACCAGAAAGAAGATGTGGCCGATGCAGGGCTGTCTGGCAGGAAGCTGCCAGCCCATGTGGTAAAGGCTTGGCCACCAACCTGTGGCACTAGTAGGAGGTTGTGGAAAAGCTAAGAAATGAGCTCAACCAGATGTGATGGCTCACACCTCTAATCCCAGCAACTCTGGAGGCAGAGGTAAGAGGATCATGAGTTCCAGGCCAGAGGGAGCCTGAACCCTGTCTCAAGAGAAAAAGGGAAAAATGGGCTGAAGATGCAGCTCAGTGGTAAAGCATCTGCAAAGGCATGCATGAGGCCCTAAGTTCAACTCCACAGTACAAAAAAAAAAAAAAAAAAAGAGAGAGAAAGAGAAAGAAATGAGGCTCAAAGCCAGGTGTGGTGGTACATATCTGTAATCCTGTAATCTTGGAACTTTGGAGGCTGAGGCAGGAGGATTTTGAGTTTAAGTCCAACCTGGGCTCCATAGCAAGACCCTATCTCAAAAAAAAAAAAAAAAGAAAAGAAAAGAAAAGAAAAAAGAGAAGAAAAGAAAAATTGGTAGTGGGGAGCTAGTGAGATGAATTTAGGTCATATGGGGAGTGGTCTTAAAGGGCAAATTGGGAACTCTGGCCCCTCCGTCTCCCCAGCCACCATGAGGTGAGTAGGCCTCCTCTGCCACATGCCCTTCCCATGTTCCCAAAGCAACAGGACCAAGAGATGATGGATTAAAACCTCTGAAACCATGAGCAAGTGTGAAACTTTCCTTTTTATAAACTGATTGTCTGAGGTATTTTGCCACAGTAGCAGAAAACTGATTCACACAGCACCATTGTCTTGTTTATACTGAGGAGCTCCCTTGGCTAGTAAAGGAACCTGGTTAGGAGTACTGAGGGTCCACAGGAAAATCTTAGTCTCAGGTACATCTTAATATCACTGCCATTTAGCCATCAAACACCACAGCAGTGAGACTGAGAATTGGAGGAGTTTTCTGTATTAATCCAGCTAAGCAGAGATTCTTGAGAACAATAAGAGCAGCAATAAATTGTGTCAGATTGTATTTATTTATTTATTTATTTATTTATTTATTTATTTGTGTTTGAGATAGGGTCTCACTTGCTTTGTAGCCTAGGCAGGCTTAAATTTTTTCTGTTTTCTTTCTTTCTTTCTTTCTTTCTTTCTTTCTTTCTTTCTTTCTTTCTTTTATTGGAAATTTTTAATGTACATCTTAATGTGATTCATTTTGACATGCTTTTCATTGTGACATTTTCATATATGCATTTTGATAAACATTATTCATATAGGTTACCTCTTACCCTCCCCTATGCTTCTCCCCCTCCCACACTTCCCATCTAAGTTTCCCATCTAAGTCTTCTCTATCTTTTACTTAGTAGTATTTTTCTATATGTCCTTGGGTTCCGGTTCTGTTTAAGATAGAAACGTTTCCTGTAGTGGTCTTTATTTTTATCTTGTTAGAACAATTACATGCAATTTCTAGTCCATTTATATTGACATCATTCTTATCTTCCCCCCACCTTTTATTATGATCCGACCTTTGAATAGGATTTTTCCTTCTTATAATTTTGAATCAGCTCCCTCATATGAGAACGTGAGAGAAGCAGATTGTATTTTCTGAAGTTGACTACAGCAGAATCTTCATCTGTATCCCCTTCTATAATGTAAACTTGCCAGCCTTTCATCTGAAGATGGAGGCTATTAACCCCCTAGAGTCTCCCTAGTGCCTTGACTAATACGATATGGTAGAAGTGACATCAACACTTCCAGGTACAGGTCTCTGCTCACCTGACAGTCTTCACTTTCAACCTTTTGGCAGTCTGTTGTCACGGAGGAAGTGAGACTCCTCTGAGACTACCCTGTTGTGGGAAGCCCAAGCCATGCAGAGAGGCTCTGGAGAATGAGATATCATATGAGAGAGAGCCCAGGGAAGAAGCCAGAGACCTGGGAGGTGCAGACACCTTGTTGAAGGAGCCATCTTGGAGAGGTGACCTGCTTGTCGAGCCTTCAGATGGCTCCAGCTTGAGGTTTTCTATGACTATGTCTGCATGAGAGCCCCCAAGCTAGAAATGTTCAACTGTGGCCAGTTAACTCACAGAACAACATGAGACAATATGTCATTGTTTTAAAATACTAACTTCTGGAGTGGCCTGTTATACAGAAATGATAACTGAAATACCCTTTCCGTCCTACCACTTCCTCCAAAAACAAAACTGTGTGCTTCAGCTGGATGTTCTTTTGCTTCTTGCAACTTCATTATCAGTAACTGGAGATATGAGAAAAACAAAGAATATGGATGATCTAATTTTCATTATAATCGGCCACTGGCAAATAATGTCCAAACTTTCTCACAAACAGATTTTGGGACTCTGTTCCCTTACTTCCTAGTTCTACCTGGCCTACTTTGACACAGACACATTTGGACAGAGGAACTCTCCTCATTCATTCACTTATTTAGTTGTTCAGTCATGGCAACCAGTGACTGAGAGTCCAGGACTCCTGGCTATAGGGAGTCAAAAATAAGGCTGCCCATGCCTGCCCTCAAGAGACTCACCATTGTACAGGGAGGCTTGTGCATGGAGCAATGAATGGCACCGTGAGGTAATACCATGGGAACAATATCTATGAAGTACCTTAGAGGGAAGGACTCTTTGAACAACCATCTCCCAGGCTGCATGCAGAAGGAAAGTCCAAAAGACCTACCTGGCTGAGTTCACCCTGCCATGCTCTGTGCCTGGCACACTCTGTGTGTGGATCTAATCCTGCTCTGTGGCCATGAGGGCAGGATGTTACTTCAGCTGGCTACAGGCTCAGCCTCATGAGCAATGTAGAATAGGATACGGAATTCCACCTTAACCAGTTAAAACCCCATCCTTCTCTCTTCCCTCTCTAACCTCCAGCCTCACATGCCAGCGGCATTTGTGGGCTTGCTTCCTTGATTTTCACTGCCTGCTATTGTTCACTAATTGTTTCATATGGTCCTTTGTGGCCTCCTTAATTATGCTGCACGTTTCTTGAGGGTCTTATTCTTCTCTTTTATTCCTCATATGGGTTCTATTGCCACTTAGATCTTGATGAACACTTAATGGTTGGTGAATAGGGAAGTGGACTAGTTGGATAATACAAACTTAGAAACAAATATGTTCAAATATTGAGAAAAGGTCTCGGAGATATTAGTCACTGGCAGAATTCTTTTAGTATGTGTCAGGAATGCCCTGAGCATTTTCTCTGTTTGTTTGTTTGTTTTGTTTTGAGATAAGGTTTTACTATGTAGCCCAGGCTGGCCTTGAAATGGTGGTTTTCCTTCGTCTGCCTCCTGATTACTGGGATTATAGGTATATGGCATTATACCCATCATAGGCTGAACATTTTCTAGTCCTTAACTTACATAATGCTCATAGCTCAATAAGGTAGGCAACATCATTATTACTTTATAGCTGGAAGAACTGAGTCCCAGAGGGGAAATTTCCCTTGGTATGGTTATAGAATTTGTTAAGTTGTAGGTCTGGGGTTTGAACCCACGGATTTGTAGTTCTGAGGCTCATACACTACATGACACATATACTTGGACCTACATGCCAACTTAATGTCAGTATCTATCAAATATGGTGCAGCTTTTATTTGTCTGGTTTCCCAATTTCTCCATTTTTCTCCTATATTCAAGTTCTAAAGCTTATATGCACAGACTTAAAATTAGCACTCTCTCATTTCTATCCCCTAACTTGGTTTGGATATCATATTCAAAAATTTGGATCCAATATGTGCATATATTTCTGATTGAAGCAAAAAGTGCAAACCCTGAAGCATCTGTTACTTATAATTGCTCTGCATTAAATTACAATTTTGGATTTAAATTTGAAAAAGTACATTTCAATACCAAGGTTTTGACATGGAAATGAACAAAGGTAGAAGTAACTGATACCCTCCGTGTTTTTCTTTAACAGAGGGTGATATATAAAAACAAGTCCAGGTCCAGGGAGGGTGCCCTGCTGTTCATTTTAAGTCTTTAGAGGAGACTGTGGAATTCTATAATTGTGCTGGTGTTGAGGACTAGAATTACACATACCTTCTTAAGTTTAAACTATTTAAGGTTCAAACTGTTACCTCCAGCTCTGCCTAATTCATATTTCCATCTTTAGTGGTTGCAGCTCTGCCTAGTCTATCAAAGCTCCTGGTTGGGAGACTTAGGTAGAAGCCAACAGAACATGCCCTTGTTTTCCAGTTGGGTCCCTGGGGCAGCACAGCTATCCCCATACATAATCATTGGATGGGCAGAAGTGATGCAATGAGAAAAAGACTGGCTGGTTAGAAGTGTGAGTAAAAGATATAAACAGGACGTATTGCTCTGCTGGAGCTGCTGTACCATAACAAAACATCACAGACTTGAGAGCTTAAACAATAGAAATTTACTTCTCACAGTGTGAGGCCAAGATCAAGGTGCTGGCAAGGTAGGTTTCATTATGAGGCCTCTTCTCTTGACATCTAGGCAGCCACCATTTGACACTGTGCCCGCATGACTTCTTTTTTGTGCATGCAGAAAGATAGAGCTCTCTAATGTTTCTTCTTATAAGGACACTAATCTTATTGGATCAGGGCCCCATACTTATGACCTCTTTGAACTTTGTTTCCTTAATTACTTCCCATCTCCAACATAGTCACTTTGGGGATTACAGCTTCAACAGGTAAATTATGGGGGAGAGAATGATAAATATTCAGTCCATATCACTTTTTTAGTAAAAAGAGTAATATAAATTGTTGTAATTAGTGTCATTATTTTAACAACAACAATAATAGCCAACATTGATTTGGGGCTTACTATATTCCACTCATTGTTCTGAGCATTTGATATCTACACATTTGTGTACTTCTATGACTTCTACATTGAGATAGTTTCCAATGTTACCTCATTTGTTTACAGAGGAGCCTGAAGTACAGAGAAGTCAGGCAACTTGGCCAGGGTCACATAGCTGGGAAATGGCAGAGGCAGAATTCAAGCTCCTAGCCTGGCCCCAAACCCATATTCTCAACAGTGGTCTAAGATGATCAAATGTATTCATAAGTACATGCTAGAACATACACCTATTTTTAGTCTTTGGGTTGGTGAAAATTAAAAAGATTGATCTATATAGTCCTGGCAAGTATGTGTGGAAAATGTCATTTTAAAGTACTTTTGGTGAAAGTGAAAACTTCTGAAGGGCAATTTGTTGTTATTAAAATTAAACATGTATGCATTTATACTTTGAGCCAGCAATTCTACTTATAAGAATTTTACTTTATAGATATATTCATAAAATTATGCCAAGATATCAGTGTCAGAATATTTGTGGCAGTATTGCTTGAATGAGTCAAAAATTCAGAGTTAGTGTAAGGGTCAACTGATGGGACAGAGGTGAGAGAAATTATGGCAATTTGTATGATGGACTGAGGTGGGTCCCTGAGCACAGACATGGGTATATCACAAATATATAGGACTAGATTGTATTAGTTGGCCAGGGCCGCCATAATGAAATGATACAGACTAGGTGTGGGTTGTGAAAGCTGGACATTGAACAACAGAGACAGAAAAAGAACTGATGCTTTTGAATTGTGGTGCTGGAGATGTCTATTGAATATACCATGGACTGCCAAAAGAACCAACAAATCTGCCCTAGAAGAAGTACAACCAGAGTGCTCCTTGGAAGCAAGAATGGCCAAACTGCGTCTTACATATTTTGGACATGTAGTCAGGAGAGAACAATCCCTGGAGAAGGACATCATGTTCGAAAGAGTGGCAGGTCAACGCAAAAGGGGAAAACCCTCCACCAGGTGGATTGACACAGTGCCTGCAACAATGGGCTTAAACATAAATAAAGATCATTTGCCTGGCACAGAATCGGCAAGTGTTTCGATCTGCTGTACATAGGGTCGCTATAAATCGGACTTGACTCGACGGTACCTAACAACAACAACAGGTGTGGGAAGAGGGGGAGCTTAAACCATAGAAATTAATTTTCTCAGAGGCTCCTTGCTCTCTTGCAGATGGCTTCTCTCCTGCTGCCCCTATGTATGTTGTCCTGTGTGCTTCTGCACCCCAGGTCTAGGTGTGCCCTCATCTCCTCCTCTAATGAGGACACTAGTCAGACTGCTTTGGGGCCACCCTAACAGACCCTAGTTACCTCTCTAAAAGGCTTATTTCCAAATATAGGCACCTTCTGAGCAGCTGGAGGTTAGGGATTCAACATACAATGTCACTCAAGGATTGAACCTAGGGCCTTGCACATGGTTTGCAAGGTCTCTACCACTGGGCTGTGCTACCAGCCCATTTCTTAATTTTTTAACCTTACACAGGCTGCTTCTGGCCTTGAACTCATGATCCTCCTGCCTCTGCCTCCCGAATTGCTGGGATTATAGATGTGGGCCCGAGTTGCTAGAATTACAGGTGTGGGCCTCAGCACCTGCCTTAACATAAGAATTTTAGGAGTGACCCAATTCAGTCCATAATATAGATAAAGAAAAAAAGGATAATTTGGTGATTCCTGTTATCCTTTATGTTCAACTTAATAAGATACTTAAAGGCTAACATGTGCATAGATAGGCTATCTGCAAAGCTTTCTAAGGAACTCTTAACAAATTTATTTTTAGGGTAAAAAAAACTGGCTAAATAGGGAGTGTGGTTGAGGATAAACTATTTTACATTAGTACATTTCTACGTTTAGTATTCTAATCACATGGAAGCCTGGTTTTAATTTTCTTGTTCAAATATCAGCAAAGGCGACCTGGATAGTGGCCATCATGGACTGTTTTAATTTTTGCCTTTAATTTTTCTAGTGGGAAATTTCACAAATATTATAAAAGGTGAAAAACACATATCTTAAAAAAGATAAGAAGAAAGTTGATTGGAAATAGGCAGCATGTATACAGGAAGATTTACTGGTTTACAGTTAAATCTCTTCATTTTCAATGTGTTGTGATACACTGATGTCTTAAAAAAAAACTGCTGTAAAGTTTCATGATCTTTGGTCCCATCCCCATTTTTACGGTGTTATTCTGATTTATAAAGTTTTCTTGAGGGTTAACCTATGTCAAGAAAGCATTGTGCCTTCTGTTTGTTGAAAATAGCCCAAAAAGGGAGAAAAAGTCATCATCAATTCTGTCTGCATTCGGTTGAGCTGCTGTAGGGATTGTTGTTGTTGTTAGGGGCTGTGGAGTCCATTCGACCCATAGTGACTCTTATAGGGTTTTCAATAGCTGATTGTTTTGGGATTGCTTCGGGAGTGGATTGCCACATCCTTCTCCCATTTGTGCGGTGCTGGAGATTGAACCTCGTGTCCTCAGAGTGCAGAGCAGCACTCTACAAATTGAGCTAAACCCAGCCCACTGTAGGGATTAAATATAGCAAATTATTAATCACAGCCCACCCTCTGTCATTGGGCCATCCTCTGTAGTCAACAGTTATACTTATTGAATGTGAAAAAATTTTAACATTTGTTCAGAGGAAATGTGATTGGGAGGGAAAATCTACTGCTATTGGGAGGCTGCACACAAGGGACTTGGGAGGCAGCATGAGGACCGCACATTCGAGGCCAGAGGCAGCCTGCACAACTTAATGAATCCCTGTCTCAAGATATAAAGTTTTAAGAAGGGAGGGCTGGTGGTGCAGCTCAGCAGTAGGGTGTTTGCAAAATATGCAAGAGGCCCTGGGTGGAACCCTCCAGTACCACAAGACAAAAGTAAAAACAAAAACAAATTTAAAAAACCCTTCAATCGTTTTCTCATCTCTTGCTGCTCAGTATTGACATGCTACTGCTTTGCTCTAATAGCAGAAAGTTCTTTGAATAGAAATGTTGTATGGTTTGATCCAAGAACCTAGGAAGGGAATGGAGGGCCTGCCGCATACTGAATGCATTATATGCATTCTCTTGCTTGATCATCACAATTAGTCTTTTCGGAGGATGAAACCATCAGAGAGGTTAAGGAAAAATTTCAAATTCTAGCAGCTTGGGTAGGGGTAGAGGCAGGATACATCATTAGGTCCTTGGATTTGGAATTCAGTCAGGCTTCTGCCAATACTTCACAGATAAGGCTCTGAAGGGCCCTCTGGATACCTGGCTTTTGGGGCTTAGTGAGATGGGACAGCACAGCCAGTCGAAAAGCTAGGTTTTCCTTGGAAATAGGACCATGGAAGACCCTTTACGCAGCCCGAGAGACACTGGTTAGACAGAGCCTTGCTGCTGGAGGGATTTCTGCTAAGCCCAGAAACATGAGGCCAGGAAGATTCAGTGACTTTTATTATAATTTCTTACATTCTCAATCTCTCCTCTTTTTCTTTGTGTAAATTTACAGAATGAAGTAGAAAGCCCTGCTATGCAGGGAGGTAGTTTTTGGATTCTTTTTTTCTTTTTTGCTGTCCTGGGGGTTGAACCCAGGGCCTTGCGCTCCCATGCTCTGCAAGTGTTGGACCACTGAGCTGCACCCCCAGCCCATTTTTTTACTTTTGGAGACAGGGTCTCGCTAAATTACGCAGACTTCCCCTGGTCTCGAACTTGCCATCCTCTTGCCTGTGCCTCCAAAGCCGCTGGGATTACAGGCATGTGCCACTGTGCCCAGCAGTTTTTGGATTCTTTGAGGGCAGTGTGGCCTGGTTCTTTCTCACCAGTAGACTAGCTAGAAATACTTTAGGGTCATATTTTTCTTTCAAGGTTTGATTTAAGGAACTAGACTTTTTCTTTTTGTAATCAATTTATTTTGAACTAATAAAACATCAAAATTGTGCATATTAATTAGGGGTGCCATGTAATGTTGAAGCCTATATACTTGTACACATTGTGTAATACTTCAATCAGATTAAAAGTACTTATCTCCTGACATTTATCATTTCTTTATGGTGAGAACTTTCCAAATCTTTTCTTTTAGCTTTTTGAGATGTACACTAGAGCATATTATTGTTATCTACAGTCACCCTTGGGAGAAGAATATGGCACTCCTGAGGCAATCCCAAAACAATCAGCCATTGAAAACTCTATGAGGGTCGCTATGAGTCAGACACAACTTGACGGCACCTAACAACAACAGTCACCCTATTGTGCGATAACACACCAGAGCTTCTTGTTCGTAACTGTAACTTAGTACCCACTGAAGATATTAGATATTAGATTGAGAATTCTCATTTATTTTATATGCAGTCTCCTGACAAAAAAAAAATAGAGAATGAAATCATACTAATTTTTCACTCAAGAAATAAAATTCTGGGATATAATCTTCCAGATATTTTACTATGATATAAATAAATATACTCCATGCTAAGCCATCCTTAAGCTTGAAGCAAAAGGAAGCATCAGCAATATCTAATTCCTCTTTATTAAAAATTTTGATATTTTGTCCATTGTGGATACTTTTTTTATTGCTTTGGTTTTTATAACATTGTATTGAAATATTGCTTATTTTGATCACTAGATTTTTTGACATCTCTTCAATTTTATACCTTAGGTGCCTTCTGTTGATCTCTCACACTGATCTCACTCTCACCCTGGCCCTGGAATATACATATTACTTGGGAAAATCTTTTTTTTTTGGGGGGGGGGTACAGGGGCACTTGTTTTACAAAATAAAGAACCATGCTATAGTTAGAGCAGTTTGCACATCTAGGACACTTACCAGATAATTCTATAGAATCACCATTCTTCTTGCTTTTTGCCTGTTAACTTCATCCTCCTAACAGTCCTATGAGATAGATACCGGTTTACCTTGCTTCATTTTGTAGGGGGAAAAGCTGAGGCATAAAGAGCCCAAGGTGACACAGCTAGTGAGGAGCAGAGCTGGGATCTAAACCCAGGCAGCCTGGCTCGGAGCATGTGTGACCTAACCCACCATGAGCTTCTTTCTTTTTACGCAGAACTGTTCCTTCACCCACAGTTTTTTTCTTACTATATCATGAGTCTTTCCCTTACAATGCAGAAGATGCTTCCCCATCCTCAGTTGCCCAATATAAATGAAAATAATATGGAGGAAAGGAATCCAAAAGATCCCTGAACCACACCTTGGAGACCCCTCTCCCTTGACCAGCATGCTGCCCCGTCCCCTCCCATTTCTCTCATGTGGACTTTTGACCATGGTGGGCGCAGTGTCTCCTCTTTGTGCTCCATGCTCTTATGTTGAAGGTAACTGCGTGGAACTGGCAATCTGGCTGCGGTGCATGCAGAGCGGCCACCTCTTCACAGGCACAGGGGAAACATTTGGAGCACAGATTGCAAAGCACCTGAATTTGAAATGTTTATTTCTTGGCTGGCTTTTATTTTCTTCCAACTATCAAAGGAACTCTGGCTGAAGTTGACGCATTAATCACTTGTCTAATTTCATTTCTTAAGTCCTAGTTATTTTTAAATGATGAGTAACATGATTTACTGCCCTTTTTGATTTAGAAACCTGTTCAAAATTCAGAGTGGTTGTCTACCTCTTTGTTAGCATAATCTTCCGATGCTTTTTCTTTTGCCTTTTGTGATAATTAAATGCTTGTGCTTCTTTTATCTGAAATGCATGCTTATTATTGATATAGTCCATGCATTCTGGACCATTTAATTTAGATATCGGTTATTTCTAGTAAACTGCAATATGGCAGACGTTTCTAGATAAGTGGGCAAAAAGGAATACCCTGACCTGGGTGTTATGCAATATGCTTCTTTTCCATTTGTGAGTTGTTAGCAAATTCTGCTAACAAGGTCGCTAGTTCAACTCCAATATGGCTCAGTTCCAAGATCAAGTTCTGCGCCCTGCGATGTAAATCCTATGACGACGAGCACTGATTACAAAGGGGGTGCTGGGTGCGTGAACGCATTAGTCTAGATCTTCCATGATCCCTTGTAGTGGGAGCAGGCCATGGTGCAGGCAGGGGTAGGTCCCTTAAAGCACCAAGTGGTGAGAGCACGGCCTGGCTAGTTTTTGTGTGTTACTGCGAGGGTGAGTAGTCAGGTGGAGTTATAGGAGGGCCTGGGGGCTGGGGTTTAGCTGAGTTGGTAGAGCACTGCTCTGCATGCTCTAAGGTCCTGGGTTTGATCTCCAGCACTGCAAAAATGGGAGAAGGACATGGCAATCCACTCCTGAAGCAATCCCCAAACAATCAGCCATTGGAGACGCTATCAATACCAGAGAAACACTGACAAAGGGCCAGGCATGGCACAGTGTCGGGGAGTGTTTGGTTCTGTTGTACCTAGGGTCACTGTGAGTCGGACCCAACTCAATGAGACCTAACAGCAACATGAGATGGCTTGTGTCCCTCGCTAAGTTCAGACGTTGAAGTTCTAACACCCTCTAGTACTTCAGGATGTGAATGTATTTGGAGATGCGGCTTTTAAAGAAGTAATTATGTTAGAATTGGGCTGGGGTTTAGCTCAGTTGGTAGAGTGCTGCTCTGCTCTCTCTGAGCACCTGGGTTCTATCCACAGCACCCCATAAATAGGAGAAGGACATGACAATACACTCCTGAAGCAATCCCAAAACAATCACCATTGACAACCCTATGAGGGTCGCTATGAGTCAGACCTGACTCAACAGCACCTAACAACCACCACAAGTTAAAATTGAATCAGTGCAGTGAGAGTTTATTCCAACCCAGCTGGTATCCTTATGAGAAGAGTGATGGGACACACACATACCAGACTGTGTAAAACCACAGGGAGAAGGTGGCTTTCTGCAAGCCAAGGACGGAGGCCTCAGAAGAAACTCGCCCTACTGACTCTTTGATCTCAGACTTCCAGCCTCCAGAACTGTAAGAAAATTAATTTCTGCTGTTTAAACCACTGGTCTGTGGTTGTGATGGTTGTGCTAGTAAACGAATGTAGCTACAAAGCGGCTACAACACGATGGGCTTTTGAATTGAAGACATACATTTTTGTTAAGCTGGTCCAGTTAAAGCTCTCATTAATTTTACTGACCTTGTAATTTACCTACCTGTAAATAGATTCTTTTTTCTTCAATTGTTGACCCCCCATGTAATTAAGTAACTCTTCCAGCCTAAACAAGCAATAAGTGGTTGCTGCTTGACTTGTGACTGAGTTACATCCTGACAAGCCCATTACAAGTTGAAAATATTGTACGCCCCAAATGCATGGACTCCACCTCAGCTCCCCAGCGTCTTCGCTCAGCAACCTGGTGCTATGGAGTCAGCTGCTTCCCTCCTGATTGCGGGGCTGCCTGGGAGCTGAGCCTCATTGCCCCGGCCCAGTTTATACTAGCAGGGAAAAGATCAAAATTCAAAATTCCAAGTATAATTTTGAACAAATGCATATCATTTTCCACCATTGTAAAGCGTAAAAATCGCAAGTCGGACAATTGTAAGTTGGGTACCATCTGTAGAGAGAGGAATGGGCTATGGAAGATCAGTGAGCTGAGCTGCTATTCTAAGGTTGCTACTGAAAGAGAGCCTGCAGCTGTAGCACTGTGGCATAGGATCCTGACAGATCTCGGAAGCTAAGCAGGGTTGGACCTGTTTAGTACTTGGATGAGAAACCACCTAGAAACACCATATGCTGTAGGCTTGGGAGAAAGACCCGGCAATCCAATCCCAACAAACAATCAGCCTTTGAAAACCCTGTGAATAGCAGAGAAGCATTGACAATAGTGTTTCGCCTGTTGTACACAGGGTTGCTATAAGTCAGACACTGACTCCACGGCACCTAACAACAACAACAACAACTGAAAGAGAGGGCCTCACTCCACTTCAAGTGAAGGGGAAGAGAATATCGCTGCCCTGTGTCAAACATTGTACTATAAGCTTTACAAACATGGTCTCCTTTAATGTGCATCACAAATTTCCATGATATATCACATTAATCCCATTTTATAGATAGAAAAAGTAAAGACACAGCAATAATAGGAACTTGTGGTTCAAGCAGAGCTACCTGTATCCAATGACAATATTGTTTTCCTTATGCTATGATGGCTGTGGGCTGGGTTTAGCTCAGGTGTTAGAGTGCTGCTCTGCACTCTCTGAGGACCCAGGTTTGATCCCCAGCACCGCAAAACTGGGAGGAGGATGTGGCAGTCCGCTCCCAAAGCAATCCCAAAACAATCAGCCATTGAAAACCCTATGAGGGTTGTTGACACAGACCCAACTCGACAGCACCTAACAACAACATGATGGTCATAATTTCTTTCTGAAAATGTTACTACATTGGTCTCAATGATGGTTACATTTATATGTCAATGTGGCTATACTTCAGTGCTTAGCTGTGTGCTAAACACCAGTGTAGATGTTGCTGTGATGTCATTTTTTTAAGGGTGTGATTAACATTTACCATCAACAGACCTTGAGTTATGCGATTGCCTCTATAATGTGGGTGGGCCTTATCTAATCAGTTGAAGGCTTAAGAGCAAAGACTGAGATTTCTGTTAGAGGCAGTTCTGTCCCAAGGCTACAATACAGAAACCTGCCTGAGGTACCAGCCTGCTGGCGTCCTCTGTGGATTTCAGACTCATGCCTGCAACATCAGCTCTTATCTGAATTCCAACCTGTTGGTGCACCCCACAGATTTCATACTTGCCATCCCCCACAACCGTGTGATTTCACTCATTGAAATAAATCTACATCTCTCTCTCTCTCTCTCTCTCTCTCTCTCTCCCTCTCTCTCTCTCCTAATAGTTCTGTTTCTCTGGAGCACCTGACTCATACATTATCTTGTTCAATTTGAGTCTTCAGCTTAGAAGTCAAGGAATTTCACCATTGCATTAGGAGTAGGTTCCCTGCTGTATCAAATAATCCCCAAACCTCAACTGGTTAACACAAGGAAATTTTATTTCTCACTCATATGATGGAGCAATAGAATACTGGCATATTGGCAGGTTGGCACGCTACATGGTGATTAGGGCATCAGGGCTTCTACCACCTTGGGGGTACGTGGGTCTAACTGGATCCTCTGCATCTGTCTGTGACATGAAGAGGAAATGAGAATGAGGCTGTCAGGAGGAGGGTCAGAGGTCAGATCTGCAGGTGGTGCCCAGTTTTCTCCCGTACTCCACTGGGGCATTTGGTCTTCCTGGGAGAGCCCATCCAGGAGAGGAGAAGCACGTGCATCTCTAGCCTTCCTTGCCACACCTCCACACTGTCAGCCTGGGCTGCAGCCACATGAGGGAAGAGGAAGGAAGACAAATAGGTGGAATAAGTGGATCTTGCTTTTGAATGGGAACATAGAATCATTCAACCTGCCTATTATTTTTAAAATTTAATTAGCAGATTTATAATTTAATTTAGAGGCACACAATTCTAATAAAAGTGACTACAGAATTCTTGCCTTGGATATCATGAAATAGTTTTTTAAAATTTCACTTGGAAACATAATGGAACATATTACCAAAGACAACATTGAGCAAGAAGAACTCTTAGGGTGGGAAATCTGTTCCTGTCAGACATTAGACAAGATTATAAAATAATACACTGCACTTGAGATACTATTTAACACCAAATGGTGACATTCTAGAAAAACTAATAAATTCATACCCCACTGGTGGTATTTCCATTTGATACAACTCTTTCAGAAAGTCATGTGAGAATGTGTATGTGTGTGTATGTGTGTGAATAATAAAATCAGGGACTGTAACATTGTTTCTGCCCCTTGACGCAATAATTTTTATCCTAGGACTTTATTTCAAGGAGATAATTTAACTTAAAAAAGCTGTATATGGATATGTTCATTGTATTTCTAGTCTTAATGGAAAAAAATTGGTGCTAAGTTTACAAATTCCTAAAAACTATCATTAGTGATGTCCTTGTTTTTCTACACATTCAACATCCCACAAGTGATAGGTAAGGTAAAAGCTGAAAAATAGAATTTTGCTTTGAATTGACTAGTATTGGTGCCTATTCCCAAGAAAGGGGATCCAACTGAATGTGGAAATTATTGGATAATATCATTAATATCACACACAAGAAAATTTTGCTAAAAATCATTCAAAAGAGGCTGCAGTAGTATGTAGACAGGGAACTGCCAGAAAATCAAGCTGGATTCAGAAGAGGGCGTGGAACCAGGGACATCATTGCTGATATCAGACGGATACTAGCCAAAAGCAGAGAATATCAAAAATATGTCTATCTATGTTTATTGATTATGCAAAGGCATTTGACTGGGGGATCACAACAAACTATGGATAACATTGCAAAGAATGAGAATACCAGAGCACTTAATTATACTCATTAGGAATCTTTACGTGGACCAGGAGGCAGTTGTTCAAGCAGAACAAAGAAATGCTCCCTGGTTTAAAGTCAAGAAAGGTGTGTGTCAGGGCTATATCCTTTCACTGTACCTCTTCAATCTCTATGCTGAGCAAACAAGCTGAGAAGCTAGATTTTATGAAGAAGAATGTGGCATCATGATTGGAGGAAGACTCAACAGCCTGTGTTATGCAGATGATACAATTTTGCTGAAAGTGAAGAGGATTTGAAACATATATTGATGAAGATCAAAGAACACAGCCTTCAGTATGGATTGCACCTCAACATTAAGAAAACAAAAATCCTTACAAGTGGGTCAGTATGCAACTTCATGATAAATGGAGAAAAGATTAAGTTATCCAAGATTTCGCTTTACTTGGTTCTGCAATCAACACCCATGAAAGGAGCAGTCAAGAAATCAAAAGAGATATTGCATTGGAAAAAACTGTTGCAAAAGACCTGTGTTGAAAAGTAAAGACATCACACTGAAGATGAAGGTACGTCTGACTCATGCCATGGTATTTTCAGTTGCATCATATGGTTGTGAAAGCTGGACATTGAATATGGGAGACAGGAGAAGAATTGATGTTTTTGAATTACAGTGCTGGAGATGAATATTAAATATACCATAGACTGCCAAAAGAACCAACAGATTTGTCCTAGGACAAGTGCAATTAGAGGGCTTCTTGGAAGCAAAGATGGCTAGACTGTGTCTTACATACTTTAGACATGTTGTCAGGAGGGACCAATCCTGGGAGAAGGACATCAATTTTGGGACACTGAGGGGTCAATGAAAAAGGAATACCCTCAACTAGATGGATTGACATGGTGGCTGAAACAATGTGCTTAAACATAAATAAGATTATGTGCCTGGCACAGAATCAAGTAGTGTTTGATCTGCTGTACATAGAGTTGCTATCAGTCAGAACTGACTCGATGTCACCTAACAACAACAATAACAAAGCAAACAAACCTCTGTGGAATCATATCATTTTTGAAGGTCTAAACATAAATTTCTTTATTGCTCCCTATTTTGGAAAGCGCATTATGGTGTCTGTTAAGATAATTTCCCCACTCTGAAAAGCCTCCATCCTGCTTGCCATCAGAGCTTCTCTTGGGGGGAGCAGAAGGATAAAAAAAGATAAAACCAAGTCTCACTAATGTTTGTCATGGGCAAACAGAGATGCCCCTGAAGGAGACCAGGTGATGCCTTTATAAATATACACCGTGATCTGGGTATGTGGTGCAGAGTCTGACAGAGTAAACTGGCTGCTCCTTATAAGTCATGGACATCTCTGTTGATCTATCTTTGTCCTGAGATGTGTGAGCAAGAGTGCTTGGACCCCTCTGGGAGCATAAAAAGACTTTGGACCCCATTCTTTCCTCCTCATTTCCTGACTGAGCAGGAAGAAGATGTCCAGTGTATTTGGACTCCTTTATAAGGGTGTCAGAAGCAGTAAACCCACTGGAGGGAGCTGGCTGAGCAAAAGGGGTAAGTGGGCAAGGAATAGCGCCCCCTGAAGTCCTGTTTTGTAAGTTTCCCCTAGAGGAATATTGCAGCACTTCAGCTACCTTCCTTCCAGAGCTACCCACCATCCTTACTCCTAAGGGTCTAGGAGAAGTCAACTCATTGGCCTGGCATATATATATATATATATATATATATATATATATATATATATGTGTGTGTGTGTGTGTGTGTGTGTGTGTGTGTGTGTGTGTGTGTGTGTGTATATGTATATATATGTATATATATGTATGTGTATATATACACACACACACATACACACACATATATACACATACACATATATATACACACATATACACACATACATATATATACACATACATATATACACACATGCACATATTACATATGTAATCACACATATGTTTTAATATATTATTTAATTTTTAATATAATACATGATATACATTTTTAATATAATACATGATATACATTTATTTAATATTTTAATATATTTTAATATATAATATTATACATAATATAATATTTTAAAAGTCTCTCTGTAGAAGACACATGTGGGAACAGATTTACCAGCCTAGCTATTATATATAAATATATATATACTAATATATATAATATTTAAAAGATCTTTCTTCAGAAGACAGAAGTGGGCACAGATTTACCAAGAGAAATGGCAACAGACACAGAAATCATAACAGCCAAGACAATAATTATAGGCTCTCCAGAGACACAATAACAGCTCTTTCCCAACACCTCCCACTGTCCTGGCTGGACTGCCTGGTTGCTGGCCAGAGGCCTGTGCCCATGGCGACTGCGGTCCCTGCAGTAAGTGTCCGACCTGCTCTCCAGCGGTTCCGAGGGCGCTGCCCAGAGTCCTGGGCACGCTCACCCACAGCAGCGGTGGGAGCTTTAAATAAACACAGCCAAGGGGAGGAGGGAGGGGAATAAGAAGACTGTGTTCTCCCAGGGCACACAACAGGGCTCCTTGTGGCTCCAGCCTGGGAGCTCCCCTTCCAGCTGTCCCAAACATTTTCTCTTCCAAGAAAGCACTTTACAAATGATACCTCGGACAACAGGAATGGCTCTGAGTCACCAACCACACAGCGAGCCGGCGGTTTGGGAAAATCCTTCAGTGCAGGGTGGAGGCAGGCGGCAGCTTGGAGGCTGGGACAGGATGTTCCTGTGGTCTCCAGGTGTGATTCACACACTGCCTTTCTCTCCTCTTCTCTGAGGGCACTGGCGTGGGTGGTGGGTGCTGGGTGCTGGCCACGGGGCTGCGTGGATTTTGGAGGTCTGTCAGGTTAGCTGTGCATCCTTTGCTCTCCTCCTTCTTCTTTCCTATTCATCTCTCTCTGTCCTTCCATAGTATTTTCATTGACTGAATGTTTACTATGCAGTAATACCAATACTGATACTATACTGGGCATACAGGTGGCTACAAAATACAAGGCAGCCTGTTTACCCTTCCAGGAGCCAAGATCCTGGTACTGGGAACTATAACCTGCACTAAGAGCAAAGGGTCCTTGGTTTTACAATGTCCCTGTCACAGATCAATGGGACCACCTTGGATAAATCACTGAATGTTTTTGGAGTTAATTTCCTCATCTATAAAATAGAGCGTCATGGTCTCACCCTTTCCTGAACTGTGTTGAATTTCCGTGCGAAGTGTCACATAAGTTGTTCATTTGGTGGGAAAAGAGCATTACTGAGTTCTTAGAGAACTCTTGGAGGAAGAGATGCGAGTTGAGCTAAGTCCTAAAGCTTGCATAGGGAATATTAGTGAGGAGAAAAGAATTTTCGAATCCAAGAGGTCTGATGTGATCGAGGGGAGGAAGTTGTGAGGTAGTTTGGGGTTTGATAGTGTGCGAGAGCAATTGGAGGGAAAAGGCAGATAAGGCAAACTGTCTGAAAGATAGCTCTGAGGCACGGAGAACTGAGAGAATCAACCAAGGGGTTTCGTGACTTGAAGCCCAATTGATGAAGTAGAAGACAATCAAGCGGGGAGCTGCCACGTCACGTTTCAGACATGTTGAATTTGAGATAGGAAGAGGACGTCTGGTAGAAATGTGTAGTGCACAGTTGAAAGCATCTTGGAGCTCCTAGGAGCAAGGTCGAGAGAAGCCTTCAAACACCCGGGAGTGGCTGTGCTAGTAGTTCATGCCAAGGTGGTAAGACTGGACGAGCTTTCACGGAATGTGCGAGAAAGGAAGAGCAGAGAGCTGGGGCTGAGACTGGGAGCAACCCTCATCTGAGAAGAAGGAATGAAAGGACAGTCAAAGATAGGAGGGGAGCTAGGAGAGCGGGGCAGGTGGTGGGTGGGGAGAGGGCTGGGCAGGGGAGTGAAGTACCAAAGATGAAGCTGGCCTGGGACAGTGCCGAACGGCATTTGGCAAACAGATGATCACCAACGCACCTCCCTGGCTTTGTTATTTGTTCTTTCTCAGTCCTATGGGAATGCCTGATATCTGGGAAGTCGGGTGGGACCAGTTTCTCTAAGTCTCTCTTTGCTTTTTTTTTTTTTTTTTTTTGCAGTACTGTGGAGTTGAACCCAGGGCCTTACACATGCTTTGCAAGTACTCTACCAGTGCTCTGTAACCCCCAGCAGATTTTTTACTTTTTGAGACCTGGTCTCGCTAAATCACACAGGCTGCCTCTGGCCTCGAATTTGCAATTCTCCCACTTCCACCTCCCGAGTCACTGGGATTACAGACATGAGGCACTGCACCTGGCTTCTTTGCTTTTTCAGTAATTTTTTTTTTTTGAGAAAATCTGGAGGAAATTGAATTGGAATATGGAAAATTCAATTTTATAACACTACTACCAGATTTATGGGAGAAAGACCTGGCAGTATACTCCTGAAGCCATCCCCAAACAATCAGCCATTGAAAACCTTATGAGGGTCACGATTAGTCGGATATGACTAGACAGAACCTAACAACAACATTACCAGATTTATAGCCAATTTAGTATAGTGACTATTTCATTCACTGAACATTAATAACCTCAGTTAATATTGAAATATATAAAGTTTCTTAACTTTTTTGGGAGAGGGGATATCAGAGGCTACTTTGGTTATCTGAATAAAATATGACTTCTTCCCAGAAAATACACACTAAGCATACAAATTTAGGTGCTGGTTTCTTAATACAGTCCAAGCTCCCTACATTACATAGCCTCTTTGGGCCCATTTTCCTGACTTGTAAAATAAATGCAATCCCCTGTGAAACTAAGCATAAATAAGCTAATGTCGTAAATCGAGTGCTTAGAAGAAAGCATAACACCTAGTGCAGCAAGTACTTAGTAATTGGTATCTGTTATGGTTAAGATTGTTATGTTATTAGATGAAATTTCCTCAACTAATGATTATTTTTTGGACAAAGCCCTTTTTCCCCTTAAACTGATTACCCACTTCAATTCTCTCTCACCTGCCATTAATTTCTTTTAGGTTCTAGGGAATCAAAAAGACTAATGTTGCTAGGCATAGAGGTGTCTGTAACCCCAGAATTTGGGAGGCTGGAGTAGAAGGATCACAAATTCAAAGCCAGCCTGGGCTACATAACCAAAAACAAAACAAACAAACAAAAACCACCACCATCACTACCAAGAACAAAACCCCTAACACTGCAATTGTTATCACCAAGAAATTTATAACCTAGTCACATACACAGTTCCTTCAGTACTTTCAAAGTTTCAAGTAAGAAAAGGACAGAGAAAGAATTTTGGAGCCAAGGATAGTGTTTCTGTTGGTGTGATTTTAAAGGAAGTGGGATGTGACGTATTACATACCTTAAGGTAATATGCATTCAGAATCCACTAATTTGGAGTCAATAGGAGTGGAACGAAATCTTAGATTGAATAGCATCATCTTCTGCTATTCTTAAAAGTGTGCTTTATTAAACAAACTAGCAATACAAGGAGTCAAATGGACTGTTAAATGCTCTGATAAAACTTTTATTTTACTTTTATATAGCATTTTGATATGATTACCCTTTGCTTAAATTAGACTGTGAGCTACCAGAGGGCAGTATACCTGTCTCATCCAGTTTTGTGCCTAATACTAATAGGATGAATGATTGTTTTTAAAGGGAAAACGATTTCTTCATTCCTTCTTTAAATCATTTTAGTGGAATGCATTTACACTGAACTTATTAAAGGCACAGATCACGAGTGCTTATCTGTTCGTTAAGATGCTTGCCTGGGCCAGGCGCTGTGTTGTACGCTTGTAATCCAAGCTACTCTGGAGGCTAAAGCAAGAGCATCACAAATTTGAGGCCAGAGGCAGCCTGAGCAGCTTAGCAAGATCCTGTCTCAAAATAACAACCAAATAAACAAGCAAGTAAATAAATAAATAGTGGGGCTGAGGGTGCATCTCAGTGGTAGAACACTTGCCTATCATGGGTGAGATCTTGGGTTCAGCCCCTAAGTACAGAAAAAAAGATCCTGACCTGGCCAACTCTTTGTTAATCTATGATATGTATTGTTCTACAAAGTGTTAAGATAACATTAAATATACTGAATAACTAGAAGTTTCCCTAACTCAGAATGACCACATCAATTACATTAAATTAACAATGCTGATTTTATTCTTTTAGGAAAGTTTTTATCACAGAGAAAGAAAAATGGAAGAGAAGTCCAAGGATTCTCTCAGCTTTGGAGCCTTAGGGGTTAACAAGGGGCTTCATTAGACATTTTTTAAATTAAAATTCCTTTGAAATAGTTTTATGTACCACTTGAGTCCCATTATGTATTTTTTACATTAGGGCAGAACAAGCTTCTGAATATAAAATCAAACTGGGATTTGCTCCTGAACAATGTGAAGGGGAAAACAGATGTTTTTTTTTCACGATTGTATCTGGGTGTAGTAGAAAAATGTACTTTGAGTTAAAACATTTTTCATAAGCTCTGAGAACATGGCACTCTACTGAGTAAAATAGAATGTGGGACAAACCCCAAAGTTGGTTTGGCTTTTAAGGACAACTGAGGCCCAAACCCAGCCCACTTTCTGGTCTATATTTCCACATCTCCCTAACATATGGTCCATTCTGTCCAGACTCATCGATTTACAGGTCCCCAAACTCATATGCTTTCCAGCCTGTTACTCTAGCCCCTCACAACTTACTAAGTACCTCCTTGCTACTGAATCTAACCATGGGATTCACCATTCAGATAAAATCCCGTCAGCCTCTGGGAATCATTCCCATCCCTCCCTGGGGCTTATTGGGAAGTGATTCTCCCACCCACACTTCTTTTAATGAGTGGTTATTGAGTGATGACTCAAGCCAGTTACTATGCTAACTGCTTTACAGACGACATTATCCTAACATCCTTATGAGTAGGTAATGTGATTAGCCCCACTTTGCAGATAAAAAACAGGTTTTAAACGGCTAATAAATTTTCTTAAAATCATATCGGGAGAGAATAGCAGAGCAAGTATATCCATCAATTGGTACCTGACTCTAAAACCGGAGCTCTCACTCACGGTGCTGTTCTGCTTTTTCTGAACTCTCTATTGTTGTTGTTAAGTGCCATCAAGTCAAATCTGACTCATATTGACCCTATGTACAACAGAATGAAACACTCCCCAACTCTGTGCCATGCACACAATCTTTTTTATGCTTAAAGCCATTGTTGTAACCACTGTCAATCCATCTGGTAGAGAATCTTCCTTTTGTTTTTTTGCTGAACCCATAGTACCCTCTTATTTTACTCATTTGTTACTTAAGAAGACTTCCTTTTAATTAACAAATATTTTAATATTTTTAGGTTTTCTTCCGTGGGCTGGGATTTAGCTCAGTTGGTAGAGCACTGCGCTGCAGTCTCTGAGGTACTGAGTTTAATTCCCAGCACCACAAAAATGGGAGAAGGACCTGGCAATCCACTCCCAAGGCAATTCCGAAACAGTCAGCCATTGAAAACCCTATGAGGGTCGCTATGAGTCAGATACCGACTCAACGGCACCTAACAACAGGTTTTCTTCCATACTTTTCTCTGATTTTTGATTGGACTGTGAGGCTCCCTGAGGGCAAAGATCATGTGTCCTTAGCATTTCCTTTGGTTGCTAGCACAGCGTCTTTTACACTGTAGATGCACTGTATTTCTTAGAAGAGTAATATTAAAATGTTGTTGTTGTTGTTAGGTGCCCTCAAGTCGGTGTCTGACTCATAGTGACCCTCATAGGGTTTTCAATGGCTGACTGTTTTGGGATTGCCTTGGGAGTGGGTTGCCAGGTCCTTCTCCCATTTTTGTGGTGCTGGGAATTGAACTCAGGACCTCAGAGACTGCAGTGCAGTGCTCTACCAACTGAGCTAAATCCCAGCCCTAATATTAAAATAGATCGCTTAAAACCAAACCGATTTCCCAAAACTTGAAGGTGAGAATTAGCCCACAATGTAGGCTTTCTGTCCACACAAAGTGTTATGGAGTAAGGGTTTTTGTCCTCCCTCTCAGGTCCACATGTTGAAGCACTAGCTCCCAATATGATGGAATTTGGAGATGGGGCATTGGAAAGGTAATTCGGGTTAGATTAGGTCTTGAGGGTAGAGTTCCCAGGAGGTCTCTCTCTCTCTCCATCACATGAGGACACTGAAAGAAGAGGACTCTTTGCAAACTAGTATGAGTTCCTCACTGGGAACCATACTGGCCCCCACCTTGATTTGGGACTTCCAGCCTGTACAACTGTGAGAAAATAAATGTTTCAGCCTCCCAGTCTGTGGCATTTTGTTATGGTAGTCTGAGCTAAGATACAGGGACTGAGTTACAGAGATAGAGTCATGTGCCATAGAATGACACTTTGGTCAATGGTGGACTATGTATACCATGGCGGGCCCATAAGATTCTATCACGCAAAGATGGTGCAGCTCTCTCCGCTTGTGTGAGTGCACCCTGTGATGTCTGCATGATGGTGAAATCACCTAAGGACACATTTCCCAGAATATATCCCCTTATTAAGTGGCATGTGGCTGTATGGAATGTTCCCATGAGAGGAAGACATCACAGGGGCACCCAGAGAGGGAGAGGGGCTGGGGTATCCATCATTGCATGTCAAGCCCCAGAAAATGAGTTTACCTTGAGGGTGATCTGAGCCTGGTGGGCACCCAGAACAAATAGCAATTTGATATCTGACCCTGACAAGCAGTTCAAAATCTTTATTTCAGTCTCAGCAAGTCAGAAAGGGGGTCACACACATTCTTTTCACCCACGTGATGCTTTCAGAGTCTTCCTGGTGGGAGCATGGCCTCCTCTCCATGTGCCCTAGGCATTGTGCCCACGCTCACCTCTCTGGTGCTTCCGGCTCCCACCCCTTGCACTAGAGATCAAGGTGACAGTGCTGTCTATCCTCAGGTGGACAGCAGAGTACCACCAGCCAAGTGTGGGAACACAACATCTCCCTTAGGACGGTGGGTAGGGAAGTGTTGGAGGTTAAGCAGAGTTGTAGCGGAGGGAAATTATTTTGGAAATTCTGGTAAAAACAGCTGAGGGCAATGTGGGAGGCGGCTTTGTTCTCATGCATTTTGATGCTTTGCAGATTGCGTGAGCACCTTAGCCTGGTTTTGAAGAAGGGTATGGGAGCCATGAAATAATCTCCATGGTATCCTGCAGGAAAAGGATGAGAAGTGACAGGAGAGTCCCATAGGACTTTTGCCATTGCTGTAGTGACAGAGGGAACTACCAAGCCCTTGCTGGAGACTGTTCCTGGTTCACTGGCTCCAGTTCACTGGAATCCTCCAAAGGCACTATGAAGAACTCCCATTCTACACTGAGGAAACCGAGGCAGGGAGGGCATAAATGATGTGCCCAAGATTATAGAACATAAAGGACAGAACCAGGAACTGAGTCTACACAGACTGATTTGAGAGTGTGTGCTTTTAGTCACTCTTCTCTATAGCTTCAGGGCAGAGGGAAGTGTGGCAGACCTTCCCCCACCTCTTCATGCTACGCTGGCGAGGGTCCAAACCAGAGGAGTTGCTCATGACTCCTGGCTTACTATTTTCAAGGGACAGCTATTTTGGAAAGGGTAATTTTTGAGTCTCAACAAATAACACACTTGGCATTTCCTTGATCTCTAGGTGCATTTATATAGGAGGTAGACCAATAATTTTGAGTGCAAGGGTGGTGCAAGAGAAGATAGCATGGCAAAAATGAAAAGGGGATCCTAACACCAATTCTTAAGGGAGCTCAGCTGGGTTAGGACACAGAACAATTGTGAACAAGTCCTCAATCTCAGCAGTTTGATGGGAATGCGTCCCATCTCCTAGCCTGCATGTGCAGGGCAGGCCAATGGGATGCTCTGTAGTCATTTAGGATCTCAGAATGACAAGGTCTCAGAGTGCGCCTAAGTACCTCCACAGTCACTGCATGGAGAAAAACAGCAGAACTGTGTATTAGCACTGAAATATCTATCTGGAAGTGACATGCCACTTCTGTTGACATTTCATTGGATGGAGTAAGTCATTTGGCCAAACCTCATTTCAAAGGCATGTTGTTCCTGTTGGGTTCTGTCGAGTCAGTATCCAACTCATAGCGACCCTTCGTACAACAGGCGAAACACTATTGTCAGTGCTTCTCTGCTCTTCATAGGGTTTTCAATGGCAGATTGATTTTTGGGAGTGGGTTGCCGGGTCCATCTGCCAAGCCTGCAGCACCTGGTGTTCCCAGGCGGTCTCCCATCCAAGTACTAACCAGGCCCGACCCTGCTTAGCTTCTGAGATCTGATGGGATCGGATGCCACAGGGCTACGGCTGCAGGCTCAAAGGCATGGAAAGGTGCAATTCTATCCTTAGAGCTGGAGGAGAAAAACCAGGAAGAGCTGATGAACAGAACCCAAACTCTCCCAGTGCCCGGGCAGCTAACATGGAATCCTCATTCAGGAGGGGGTGATGAACCGTGAAGCAGTTGGCAGACATGACATAAGACACATGTGGAATTGTCCCATGTTCTTCCCTTATGAATGGCTCATTCCAGTTAGGGAAGGCAGAGCTTGCATGGAGAAGATACTCAGAGAAAACGTCATTTAAAAGTATTATCATTAAGAAGTATTTTCAACTCATGAGATTAGGCCGGCCAAGAACAGTCATGTGGGGGTGTGGTATCATGCGAGACAAAGTCCGCTTGTGTTTCTGTCCAGGATTGGCATGAACAAGCTTCATGGCCATTTTCATCCCCACAAAAAAGTCTACAGGCAAGAATTCTTATTCATAATCCACAGTTCATAAAGTTTTATCAAGTGCCAACATTAAAACCTAATTTACTTATTTCCTTTGAAGTGCCATTTTGTGTATTTTTTTTCTCCTCATCTTTTGGGTTAAGAGCCCTTTAGATTGATAAGAAAGCTTCCATTTTACAATTTGATTAATAAGTGCTCTTTCAATTAGGCTTCTTTAGAATTGGAAACAAAGTTACGTTAGACAATTTCTGATGCTTCCTCGCTTGTCATAAAAGTATGGAGTGAACAGATTTGAATTCTTTCCCTTCTTCCTCTCTCTCCCTCTCTTCACCTTGCTTCTTTCCCTCTCCATTTCTCCTTCTCCTGGTGTCTTCTCTCCTCTCTCTCCTTATCTCTTTTGTTCTATCTCCTAACCCTGCCTTCCCTCTCCCTCCTCCTCCTCCTCTCCCTCCTCATTTTCCTCCTTCCCCTCTCCTCCTCCTCCTCCTCCTCCTCTTCTTCTTCTTCTCCTTCTTCTTCTTCTTCTTCTTCTTCTTCTTCTTCTTCTTCTTCTTCTTCTTCTTCTTCTTTCTTCTTTCTTCTTCTTCCCCTTCTCTTTCTTTTTCTCTTTCTCCCCGTCCCTCTCTCTTTTCTTATCTTTCTATCTAATCCGGGTTACCCCACCTCCACACACGTCCTCTATCTGACCAATTTATGACCTTATTTCCCCAGGTCATAGCCTAATGCCATTGCCTTGGAGAAGCCTTCCCTTTCCCTTCATATCAGCTGTTGTCTCTAGTGTGAGCGTCTATGGTTTCCACAACTTTTTTTTTTACACCTTTTATGAAAGTCTATTTCTATGATGATTTGTGTAACATCTTTCTCCAATAAAACTGCCACCACTGTGAAAACAGGTACCAGGATTCTCTTGTTCATTAGTGTGGCTGGAGGTCCTACCGCAGCACCTTAGCTATGACAGGTGCTTTAAATATTTGGATACCTGTTTAGTCTGTGATGCTCTTACCTTATGTTGAGGTGATTTGGTGGCTCTTTGTGGGGTTGAGAGGTGCAGGCTGGTTCATGTGGGAATGAATGGCAAACAGAGATTCCCTGTAAAATGAGAACAGTGGGAATAGAAATACCTGTTTCACACTGTCCTGCTGGTTGAACTATCGATATTTTGCGGATAGTGGTCAGCTGACATTTTAGACCAATATAAGTTCATTTCTTCAAAACTCTGAAGCTTGAAATTGATACAGATGGAGTGGTGCACGAGTGGGAAAGAGGAAGAAAAACCCATTTTTCTACCAGTTACGTAAGTCTCCCCTCTGCTTGCCAGCATGCCTGATACGACAGACTGAAAGTGCCCCATTTTCTTGGCAAAACAAACACAGACTTCTTTTTAAAAACACCTTTTGATACTTTATGAGTAGGGCTGGTGTATGTAACCGATCAAGACCAACATATGGCTTATTATGACATTTAGCTGATTAAAATAGTCTAGACATAAACTTGAGATTTCAGAAATGTTTAAGTTAAGTAAGAAATCCATTTTAATGTACAGTAGATGTGTACTTAGTCTTCAGCCACCTGTATCCCTACAGGAATTATGGAGCAGGAAGGACTTTTGACTCAAGAAGTGTGTCTGAAAATTAAGGCTGTAAATTAACAACAGCTTGTCTATTAGATTATTTCAGCCATAAAGGACTCAGTATGTTTCAAAATGCTCATGATTTTCAATACATTTCTGTGGCTCCATTTAATAAAGAGTGATGCTGGGAATGCCTTTGGCTTGAAGGTCTGCAAAAGCACATTTTTAGAAAATCCCAGCGAATAAATAGTAGCTGCTAGTTAGGCTGTGGTAAAACACACCTGTGGTGAATGGAAAAGGAAAAGCTCCAGCCGCCCCTTGGCTCGGGGCCTCTGGTCTGACACCAGAGGGAGTGTGTGGCTTCTGGGCTGTGCCTGCCTGGAAGGCCCTGGTGCTGGGCCGGGAGGCCAGGGCCCTCCCTCCTCTCTGAGCCTCCTTCTGGCTTTGTTTGCCTGGTATGTAACTCACGAATAATGAAGCCTAATTAACACACGGGGTGGTTGCTAGGATTAATTGGCTAATGTTTGGGACTAAGCACTTTGAAGTACAGCATATTATGATTTAGTTAGTGCAATCCTGAGGCTTGGTGTAGGTTGAGGTGTTTGATTGTTTGATTAGTTTCTCTGTTAGTCTTGACACGTTGGGCACAGAGGAGGTGGGGGAAGATGGGTCAAGGCCTCTGGAGTGGGGGGGAGAGAGAGAGGAGAAAGAGAGAAAGAGTGGAGAGAGGGGAGAGAAAGAGGAGAGAGAGAGGAGAAAGAGAGAGAGAGAGAGAGAGGCGAGAAAGAGAAAGAGAGGAGGGGGGAGAGAGAAGGGAAGGGAGGGAGATGGGTATTAGAGAGGAAAGAGAGGGAAGAGGAGAAGGAGGGAATGCACAGCTGTGAAGGAGGGGGGAAGAGGAAAGGAAAGGACAGAGAAGAGGGAGGAAGAGAGAGCAAGAGAGTGGATGCATCTGAGGTCTCTGAGGGCCTGGCTCCCAGGTGGTCTGAGAGTTTGGAAAGTGCCGGTGTTGCCTGGGAGGGGACCGAGGCAGAACCGAATGTGGTATTTTCACCTTTCTTCTGCAGCCAAACTATTGAGCTGGCAGGAAGACCCGGAGCTCACGGTGACCTGAAGCCCACTCACTGTCCTTCCTTTGCCAGGGTTTCAGGTCTGTCCCCGAATGTGAACTGTGTTAACCTTTTTCTTTCTGAAGGCTTCAGTAACTAGGACACTGGCAGGGGTTAGGAGAACTTGGTTTTCTCTCAGTTCGGTTGATTTACCGTGCGGCTTTAGGTGGGACACTTCATTTATCTTTTTGGTTTCCTCATTTGCACAATGAAGGCGTTTAGCTGAGCCAAGGCGCATGTATCGGTTAGCTTTTGCTGCGTGACAAACCACTCCGAATGTTTGTGGCTTAAAACAGCAAATATTTATTTTGCTCTCCATTTTGTGGATTGACATTTGGGCCTAGGCTCCCCTAGGTGGCTTTGCTGATGTAGCCTGGGCTCTGCTGACCTTAGCTGGGCTCATGTGTCTGTGGTTAGCTGCTGGGGCAGCTGGGGTCAGCTTTTTTATTATGGCCTCATCTGATGATGGAATGACTGGAGGCTTTCTCCACAAGTCTGCCTCTTCTCCAGCAGGCTAGCCCTGGCCGATTCGCGCGTGGTCCAGGTTCCAAAAGAGTGGAAGTTGCAGTCTCCTGAAAGCTGGGCTCAGAATTGGTGCCATTGAATCCTACATAAGCCCTGAACGCAGTGGTGGGAAAATAAACTGGGCTTCTTGATGGAAGCAGCTGCAGGGTATTGTGGCCAATGTTTTCTTCCAATTCCACCAGGGAGTCTTTCAGTCCCAATAGACAATCAACAGAAATTAGGGCTAATAGGATCATAGCTTCTGTTTTTTGGGGTTCAGCTTTGAGAATGTGAGGTTATAAATCCTGGCCACTGTTTTGAATTCATTATGTGACTTTAAATAAGCTTTTAAACCTTTTTGTTGATTTTCATCATCGGACTGGGCTCCTTTTGCTTATGTGAAAATAATCAAGTAGTTAATAAGAATTTTATAGGGAGCTTCACATGTTACAGGGCCTGGTGAATAATGGGAATTTGGTAAATAATTATGGAGCACAAAAAATACAGATGGTAATGCATAGTTAGGTCTTTTAAAACTACTTTTGCAGCACAGATTTTTATTTGTAGAAATTTAGAAAAGGAGTATAAAGAAATGAAATAGAAATCACCATTTGCTCCATCCCCAGAGGTAATAATGTACAATAGTTAATGTTTTGGTATAATTCTGTCAAAAATATTTTTTCAAGGGATATATGGGTGGGTCTGCTACAAACATGAGATCATGTCCTAATACTGCTTATATAATCTGCTTTCACTTCAATAAATTCACATTTACTGACTAATTTTTGATGACTGCACAATATTCTACTGCACATGTTACCAAAAGTTATTGAACTCACTCCTCACAGTTGGGTATTTAAAAATTTTCTGGTTTATAAAAATTATTTTTAAAAAGATGTGAACATTTTAGTGTTAGGTTTTTAAACATATTCTCCAATATTTTCTTTAGGATGTATTTCTAAAGGTGATGTTGCTATGTCAAAGGGTAGGCATATTTTAAAGACTTTTTATTCCTTCTAATAATCCTTAAGAAAAGCCTCACTATTTGCTCACACCTTTCTTATTGATAAGAATGCTCACATTCTTTGGTCTATCATGTTCAACAAAATTTATAAATGGTTCTGAATCCCTCTGTGATGACTCCATATCTTATCGGAAGTTATAAAGCTTTCAAAATAAACACATTGCAGAACTGGAAAGAATCTTGAAGGTCGTTAAATCTAACCCCATAGGTAAGCTCAAATGCTAGCACCTTCTCACTGCATTCACTTAAAAGTATTGGGTTTAAAGAAACACAGCAGACATGGCATTAAAGTGTATCTGACAAATATCAGTCCCACTTAAAGCTGTTGAGCGTAACTGAGTTTCTGCTTTTTCTAGGACAAGGGAAGGAGGGAGAACAGACTTCCAAATGGCCCTGGTTTCCAAAATGGAGCAAAATGACTCCTGCTGTAGCTCAGTTGCTCGGGTCTATCAACACATCACACATAAATAATTAGCAAAATCTCTGCTCAGTGCTGGAGTACTGAAAGAAACTATAAATGTGAAGCTAGAATATACTATCAGCAGAAAAAATGGTGAAAGATACATTAAGAACATCTGGAACAAGCATAAGAAGTAGATTAATTCCACTAGATTTTTTTTTCTGCCATTCTTTGAAAAGCTAGGACAACCTAGTTCTTAATTCCCCTTGCTGTGCAGAATTCTTTTTTTTTTTTTTTTTTTTTTTTTTTTTTTGGTGGGTTGAAACACAGGGCCTTGTGCTTGCATGCTCTGCAAGTGCTGGACCACTGAGCTGCACCTCCAGCCCATTTTTTACTTCTTGAGATAGGATCTCACTAAGTTACACAGACTGCCTCTGGTCTTGAATTTGCGATCCTCCTGCCTCCACCTCCTGAGCCGCTGGGATTACAGGTGTGCGCCAGCTGTGCAGAATTCTAATCCTGGTCTTTTTGTGACATGCAGTCTAAGTTCAGAGTAGTCATAAAAACAAACAAACAAACAAACACACAATCATCCTCCAGTCTTTCTTCTTCTTGGATTCTACTCCTCTCTGAAAGAGGATAGATTTTAAATGATGTACCTATTGACACTCATATTAATGTATGGGTTTTCCAACTCTCTGATCAAGACCAAGTGGTAGCTCAACACCTGGTGATTGTTCATTTCCTCCAACAACCAAAGTATTTTCATTGGGCTGGGATTTAGCTCAGTTGGTTGCTCTGCAGTCTCTGAGGTTCCGAATTCGATTCCCAGCACTGCAAAAATGAGAGAAGGACATAGCAATCCACTCCTGAGGCAATTCCGAAACAATCAGCCATTGAAAACTCGATAAGGTTGCTATGAGTTAGACATGACTCAACAGCACCTAACAACAACAACAACACTTATTAACCCGACTCCTTCTTTTACCATAAGCTATTTTCTAGAAGATTCTCATTCAATATCTTTTCCTGATGGGTCTACCTCACTAGACACACCAAAATAGATTTGAATTGTGGCTGGTTGATATGGCTTTGGCTCAAGGTGAACACTGATGCATGTCCTGAGAATCACATCTACCAATTTTCCAGGGTTTTGATCCCACTTCTTATTTTCCCCAGAAATCCCCAATAGCATTCACCTTTGGGTTCTCTTATTTTCCCTTATTTTCTTAATTCCATGGGAGAGGACTTGAATCCAATATAGCCACCTGCTTTGTCAAGAATCTCTCCACTTTTGTACTTTTATTTGTAAAGCATTTTTTAAAAATGGAGAAGGTAGAAAGTGATAACCTCAGAATTTCATGGTTCCTGTCACCTGTTGACACTGTCTCTCCTACTTAGCGGGCTGAGGCTACCATTGATTCTGTTGTTTCCTTGACTAATGGAAAGGCTATGTGCCCTAGCAGCATTAATATAATCATCATCACCACCAATAATACAAGAACAGCAATTTCAGCTCTGTCAAAGTACCCTCAAAATTGGCAAAAAATATCTTCCAGGATTTCAGTCTAGACCTAGAAGATAAGGAAAAGAAATATTAAGTTCTGTGTGTTGGCTTTGTTAAGATGTTTGACCAATAATTTTCAAATTGTGCTTCCTCTACGGTACAATTGTAACTTCCGTGGGATGATACAATTCATTTCATTCTTTCCTTACTGTGGTCTAAGAAATTATTACAAATCACTGAGAGCATGACTTTTTCCTATAGTGTGTGCTGATGTGTGAATGATCACCTTTTTTAGTGGTCTTGTAGAAGCAGAATAATCTTTGACTTTCTTCTTTCTAAGAGGACTGAATGGTATACCAATTCCATACAGAAAAGTGGTAATTCAGATGAAAAGATTAATTTGGTGTTAAAATGGAAAGGACACAACCAGGTGTGTTGGCACACACTTGTAATCTCAGCATTTGGGAGGTCGAGGCAGGAGGATTGAAAGTTTGAGGCTAGCCTGAGCTACATGATGAGAGCCTATTTAGAAAAACCAAAAACTAACCAACCAAACAAACAAAAAACCAAACTACTGTATTACCAGACAGAGTCAGCTTAAATCCTGCCTATGTCAATTATTAGCTGTCCAACTAGGGAAGGTTAGTTAATTCTGACAAATAAAATTTTGGTTTCCTTGTACATCTGGGGATGATCAGTAGCTATCTATTTTACAGGCCTTGATGAAAGGATTAAACAGGACAATTAAGAACTCATTTAGTGCTATAGTGCTAAATTATAAGACATGTTAGGAATGTAATTTTCCTTTAAAATGCTTTTTTTTCTGTTCTAAGGATAGTAGTAATTGCTAACCTTCTGAAGTATTTTTTAAAATTACTTGGATGCTAAGAATTTACCAGATACTATAAGTCTTTTCATTTTTGTAAGTAGTTTAAAATCGAAAATGCAATTCTGGGCTTGTTTTTAGATTATGTGTCCTACAGAGAAAAGTAGACAATATCCTAAATGCTAAGAAGTCTGTCAGAGAAAGCTTGGTTAGCTTTTCCATGCATTCATTCATCTACCCATCCATCCATCTATCCAATTATCCATCCATCCACCTATCTATCCACTCACCCATCCATTAGATTTTGAAAGACTGAGAAAAAAAAACACATTTGGAAAGAGGAATAGCTAAAGAGCTTTCAATGAAGCACCCCATCCATTAGATTTTGAAAGACTAAGAAAAACAACACATTTGGAAAGAGGAATAGCTACAGAGCTTTCAATGAAGCACAGAGCTGATCCTATGCAGTATAAGAAGGATTTTTTGACAGCATACTACCTTGTTGTCTGACCTCATCAGATATCGGAAGCTAAGCAAGGTCGGGCCTGGTTAGTTCTTGGCTGGGAGACTGCCTGGGAATACTGGATGCTGTAGGCTTTGGAAAAGGACCTGGCAGCCTACTCCCCAAGCAATCAGCCATTAAGAACCCTATTAATTGCAGAGAATCACTGACAGTAGTGCCAGGCATGGCACAATGTTGGGCTGTGTTTCCTCTGTTGTACATAGGGTCACTACAAGTAGGACCCGACTCATGGCAGACTCAATGGCACCTAACAACAACAACATATTGAGGCATGTCCTGACTGCCCACTCTGGCTTTGAAACCTTGGGTGAGTCACTTTAACTCTCTGGGCCTCAGTTTCTTCATATATCCTGAATCTGGATAATAAACCTATCTTGTCATGCTCTGAAGAAGATTAACTGAATTGACATGGAGATGAAGTCCATAGGAGAGAGCTTGATACATGAAGACACTCAACAAATGGTGTATATGTGCATCTAGATCTATGTCTAGATCTGTGTCTGTGTCTATATCTATGTCTATTTATCATCTATATCTTTCCATCCATCCATCTCTGTGAGATTTGAATAAAAATTTAAGTATAGCCTCTTTTGACAGTTATTTATCACCAGAAAGTCCTAAGTGCCAAATAAGTTCGGCAGCATTTGCTTTTATGATGGCCATCTAATTTTTTCAGAATATTTATGTCAGTGTTAGCATTATGTGTGAAAGGTAAACAAAATTTAAAATTTCTCATAATTCTCAAAGGCCCATGAAAATATCTTCTATGGCTTCAAGGACTCAGTCACTTACACATAAGAATTGTAAGATAAATTATTTTAAATTATTCTTTTAATATTATATACTACTTGTTTTTCCTCAAGGGATGGTGGGTCAGGGTGAAGGAAAAAAAAAAAAACAGAGAAAAAAGTTAATAGGAAAAGAGCAATATAGGCAATATATGTTCATCATCCTACTTATTGTTTTGTTGTTGTTGTTGTTAGGCGCTGTCGAGTCAGTATCCGACTCATAGCGACCCTCTGTACAACAGGGGACACACTATTGTCAGTGCTTCTCTGCTGTTCATAGGGTTTTCAATGGCAGATTGATTTTTGGGAGGGGGTTGCCAGGTCCTTCTCCCAAGCCTACAGCTTCTGGTGTTCCCAGGCGGTCTCCCATCCAGGTACTAACCAGGCCTGACCCTGCTTAGCTTCCGAGATCTGATGGGATCAGATGCCACAGGGCTATGGCTGCAGGCACTTATTGTTTAGCTCCTGAGATTATCCTCAAAGGTAGGAGTTATTATCTCTTTCTTAAAAGTAGGGAAACCAAGGTTTACATGAATTGAATGACTTGCTTTAGGGTAAAGCAAAAGAACTTGTATTTTGATATGAGTATATGATTGATCCTTCTACAATTCTACTATTTCATTTGAGAAATAAAATTGCATTATGACCATTCACTCATATAGTCAAGCAACACACATTTATTGAATAGCTACCAGGTACAAGTCAGTGAAAGATTTCAAGGGATACTATTTATTTATATTCTAACTTTCAGAATGTGAAGTGAATGGAGGCCTTTCAAGCCATGTGATGTGGGTCCCCACACAGAAGTATTTTGCTTTTATGAAATAAAGAGAAATAATGGATGTGTCAGGGAGGATGAGAGATGAACCATGCGTTACCAGTTCTGCCAAGTCTTATCTATAAAAGTGCTACTCTCATGATGCCATTCTACAATGTGGATGATATCCATGGATTTCATGTCTTGGCACCAGGCTGTTCTTAAGGGAACAGAATTTCACTTTGTTGAACTGAAGAACAGTCTCCACCTCCTTCAATCTCAACATGTTGCTTGAATATAAAGACAGCTACCATATTCTCATTTGACTCTAGGTACAGAGCCGTGGAAATTGTCTGAGGGGAGGTAGTTGGCCCAACCACAGTATTTCAGCTCCACTTCTGGCCATAGAGATAGGTTTAGGGGACGGATATATGCTCCATGCCCAACGTAAGTCCTTCTCTGTGTTTTTCTGAGCTTGAAACCATGACTATATGGTCCTATTGGCACTCATGACAAAGCAGGAAGATGTGAACTAGGAGATGCTGGTAGCCATGGTTTCTGTCCCTCTGAGAAGGCTGGACTGAAAGAATACAGGCAACCAGCAGAGAAGCAGAAACAAGAGGTGAAGGAAGTTCTGCCCAGCTGAGGCTCTGAGGCCCCCAAAGCTGTTCTGTCCCTACTTTTCCAAGAAGTTAAAAAGCAGAGGGCCACCCAGCAGCCGTCTAGCAAAGCACTCTGCAAAAGCTGATTTGAGTTTGAGTTTTGCTACTTCTGTCCAAGAGAATTTGAACTACTGGGAGGAATGCACAGAAATAGTGCAGCAAAGCTAGAGTGCTTTGCAAGTCTTGGTGCCCTCTAGATGCAGGTTCCAGTCACTCCAGGGATGGCAGGTAGGGCAAACAAGAAGGTGGGGAGGGCAAGCCTTGTCATTGACGGTCCTCTCCTGAGGTACCAGATAACACTTACAGGTATGATGGAGGGCTCTGTCCATGACTGTGGAGGACTTTTGTGGAAGTGGTCAGGGATAACTGAAGACTCAAGAAAACAAAATAAAGAACAGTGGCCGTGTAGTCACTGGATCTTTCATCTCTGGTCCCTTAATTTCAGTTTCTCCCATAGTAACCTCTCTCTTAGAACAATTTGCCAAATCACACATTTAGTGCTTCCTGTGTTTTGAGCACCGCTTCAAGTTCTTTAGGAGTCCAGTGAGGCCCATATTAATCTTACAGATGAGGAAAGTGAGACACAAAGAGATTGCGTTGTCCAAGATGAAGCCAAGTTTAAATCTTCAGTGGTTTGGTTCCAAAGCTTGTGTTAATCCCATTTCACAAGCCTGGCCTTCAAGGACATTTCTGTTTTCCCTGCCGAGGTACTTATTACTAACCTACTTAGAAAGGGACTGATGCCACGGCATACTATTATTTATCTTTACGTCTGTTCTGCATTCTCAGCCTAACCCCCATGAAGCTAGTGGCGTTGTCTTTTCTCTTCCGGTGACCCTGGCTGTGAGAGAGCATGCGCAGTACACAGGCAGTAAATGTTGGTGGTATCAAATTCTGTGCTCTTAAAAATCGGACAGCCCTCCACATGGATGCAGTAACACCTTGTCCAGTTTTTAGGGAAGAAGAAATGAAGAAGAGATTGGTCTTCTCTTTTTTAGGGTTTATTCTTGACACTGCAAAAACAAACTACAAGGAAATTGTCATAATAATAGCTCTTCTCTTCTCCTTGACCATTTCCCTCTTCGCTTTGTTGAGTGCTTCCTACAAAGAAAGTTCAATTTAAAAAGTCACATTGTTTTATAAACAGTTTTCATAGAATCCCATTAGTCAGGGACCGCCTGGACTGGGAGCCATGATGGATAATTTTGCTATATGACCTGATGTTTATTTGCCTTTTGGAATCCGAAAATAAGCAGTGAAAAGATGTTTGCCCTTGAAAACATGTTAGAGAATTCACTGCTGGTTTGAGATGTTTTTGGCCAAGTTTGAGCCCCTAAAGCAGTTTATACCTGAGTTCAGTCTCCCCAAACAGGGGATTTGGTTAATTGAAGCACTGACCTGATGTTATCTCTGCTAACACAGAGTCCGGCCCAGCCACTGGAACAGGGAAAGTTCTGGGGCACAGCACAAATAGGGAGAATTTTAAGAAACATTCATTAAGGCATATCTCATGCACACGCCCTTAGTTCCATGAAATAGTTGTGTGGAGTGGTTTCCATTTTTAATCCTGTTTTGAGCCTGGACTTCTTTTAAAATCTTAATCTGAAAATTATACCATTCCAAAATAAAGTTCAGAAATCTACTCACCAAAACAGCAACACAGAGCTGTGATTGATGAAGGGCCCAAAGGCCTATATTTCAGCTGCAAAATTTAATCTTAGGACTTTATTTTTGTTATTTTTTTTTATAACTTGTGCTTTTACTTCTTTCCCTTTCTCATAGCTACCCCTTCCCCAGAACTAAATTATATCTTGGGATTTTGAAATAGCTTTACAGCTCAAGCCTCCCTTAAAAAAAAAAATAACTCCATCTTCTCTGAAGGTGTGGTATCTGAGTTTATTTTAGGGTTTGAGGTAGGACACACCTCCAGGCCACAATGGGGGAAGACGTCCCAGGGACTTTGCAATTTGACCCCTTTCCTATGTATTTCACAGATGTCCGCTCCACCACCCATCCTTACCATGAGAATATATGTCACTTCAGTATAAAAGGACGTAGCAACTGCCAGCCAGAGCCCAGCATTTGCCACCTCTGCATATTTTCCTGCGCCTTAGTATTTTGTGCTCCTTCAGTGACGTCTCTGTGACAGACACTTGCTTCTCCCCTGGGGCTGTTTAGCAGGTTGGTCGTCTCCTGCCTCCCTCCTTGCCCCTAAGTGCTCCTCTCTTGCTGGCCTTCCCTGTGCCCGCTGGAATGTCTTTTTCGAGCCAGGGCAGTAGAAGCTCCAGCAGCCACCTCAGGCCTGGCTGCTGGCCAGAGGGACCGAAACAGAACACGGCAGACACCGGGTTTCTTGGCACTGACTTCACACACAGGGCAGGCCAGTCACCACCAGCCTCGGAATGAGACCGTCCGCACAAACAAACAAATAAAAAATGCCAGATACAAACACAAATGAAAGAAACCACACACCCTCAAAGACACAGAGCGCAAACTCAAAGCACGCTGTCGTCTGGGGCTCGCACCAGCCCTGAGCTGAGGAGGAGGCAGCTGGCTCGGAGATTCCTGTGGTCTGAACACACACCCTCCTCATCACCAAGATGTGCCTGGAAAAAAGTGCTCATGGTCCAGGCCTCTGATTTATTTCCTGATAAAATAACCTTTACTCTTCCGGGCAAAACTTGTTATACCAGCTTCTAGAGAGTGAACTTTTATTCCTGTCCACCAAGGCCCTCTGCGAATGAGGTCATCCATCTGGGGCCCTGGAGTCTCCCTGCTCCCTGCCATCCCTGCCAACACTACGATGTTTCCTTCTCTGAGTCTCTCAGGCTACGCCAAGTGTGGATGCGGAGGTGGGTCACAGGCAAAGGGCAGCATTTCTTTAGGTGGAAGGATTCGTTGTCACTGGGATTCAAAAACCTTGTCTGACGTTGGGAAATGGTAGGTCTGGATATGGCATCTCCCTCCTGCCCAGCTCCCTGCCCATTTTTGTTTTCTCCTGCTCAACATTTCACATGGAATCAGAAGCCTGTCCTGAATTATCTTCAAGACTCAGAAGACGGCCTGCATTGGCTGGACCTCCAGATGCATTCCTCATCTCCATCACGTCAACACCCGTTTTGAAATGAATGCTACTTACTTTCTTATGTGAGGCCTATTCCACATTGCACAGAGGGGCGGAGATGGAAATTCCACTTGAGCCATGAGAACATGGAGAATCTTTCCTGTGCTCTGTCCATTTCATTAAGAATAAGGAATCTTAAGTGCTGATGTGGGGCGAGATGTGTCCAAAGCACCAGCATGTTGATGGTGCATAATAAACACTTCAGGACGCTAGTTTCTGCCTTCCTTCCCTAATTACTTAGGGTATCATCTGTCTACCAGTTCCAGGGCAAATGCTATTTACAATCTATGACCTCCAAGGGAGGGTGGATCTTGGTCCTGGAGGTCTCTTGGTCTGCACAGGGTTTGCACCATATGGTACACATGGTTGGAAAGATTTGGGTGCCACCATATTGCTCTAGAAGGAAGGAAAGCTTTCTAGGACTGGAGAAGACTTAAGGGTACCAAGAGGACATTTGTAGTATGGTCTGGGAGAGGAGCCACATTGAATTTATGAAGTTGCAGGTGGGGAGTGTGTGATGTAAACCCCCATCTCCCACCTTGTTCCCTGCTCCCCATGAATTCTGTAGCAAAGTTGACATTCTTTGCTGATATCCTTGGAACAAGTGGGTTCCTTGGCCAGATGCGAAGTCACTGCTATGTGTGCACAGCCCTTGCAGAACTGATTTTCCCCAATCTGCCACCTCCTGCCTGGGTGGCCATCTCTGCTCTCTCATCCTCTGTTCATCCTCCTCACTCCCCGCTCTCGTTCTCTTTGCTGACTTGGAGGTTCTAGATCATTAACAATCTGCTTTTTGTGCTACATGCTTGCTAAGAGGATATAAAGGAGGATCCCAGGGCATATGGGCTCAAGTAAAGTGGACAACTGCAGTTGTATTTCTTAACTGGAGGGTGATGGCTGAGAGGAATGAAGAGGCTGGAAAGGAGAAATGCAGGAAGAGTGTTTGTGCTCATTTTCTGGAGCTGCTTTAGAAGGTAAATATCCATTGGGGAAGATGGTCAAATCAACAGTGATGGGCTAATTTGTACTACAGTGGAGTTAGTTTTAGGATGAAATAGATGCTCAAGAAAGTAAAATATTACCTTGTCTAAGAAGGAGGCAAAGACTTTAAGAACGAGAGATTGAACCTTTAAGGGACCCCATTATGCATCCCTGGTTCCATTTTGCATTCACTGTGTAGCCCTTTTGAGGGCTGAGTGAGGAATGGGCTGGAGTGGAATTTATCTGTGACTCTGGATAGTCTCAGAGCAAAACCAAAGCATTAGGTACTCGGAAGCAAGGAGTGAGGAAGCACAAAGTAGGTCAGAAATGAAAGCAGACCCTAGAAGCTTATAATCCTATCTCATTCACTGCTGACTGACCACCATCCCAGGCTTGTTGACCTGACCACCAGAATTTCTGTGTGCCCTTTGGAGAGAGGCAAGGGTACCATGAGAGCTAGGCCAGCATCAGGAAATCTGGGGGCAAAATCCTAGCTCCTTTTTCCAATAGCTATGTGATCTCAGTGTGTCACTTAAACTCTCAGAGCTCAGAGAACAGTTTTCTATGATATACTTAATATATAAGTATGTTTCATAAATGCTTCATAGATGAGTTCACATAAGCCACAATAATATTGGAAGGTTTTAACTGTGGATATGAAAGAGATTGCATGATAACAAATTACTATTCTAATTTTGTTACAAAATATCAATAAATAATTTTCAAAGCTTTATTAAAGCTGGAACTCAACAGTTTTTTTTTTCCATGAAGAAAGACTTATTGGTCAAGGCTAGAAAATTTCTGCCTCTGAAAAATTTTTAATAAAGCCTGTATTAAAGAGCAGGCTAATTACCATGTGCTGCAACTCTAAATAAGGCATACTTTGAATAAGAGAAATTGCTCAAATGCACTGTAGTAGCAAAGTCTTTTCTTCTCAATGTAAACAACCCCTGGCTCTGGAGCAGCATTTGGACTGAATCATGAAAAGCATCTTTGTTTATTTCTCTCTACAGAAACATCATTAACGAGCATGCTGGGAACTGGTGCTTCGTTCAACCTGGTCTCATATTAACCCCATGTGGTTAATTTTGTATTTGATGAGTCATTTCTTTGGGTCCAGAACATTGGGCATATGATAAAGTTGAAGGCATCACTGTCAGAGTCAGAACTGATGTTCTGAAAATTGGGATGAGGTTATCCTTCTCCATGGGGTTGGGATGTAGGAAGATGGAGCTTATTTGAGGACAAACTCATGGAAGCTGTTTGAGCTTAGAAATGGGGACTTTTTGTTTGTTCGTTTGAACCAGCTAGTTTGGAGCTAAACTAGGTACCTCCTTCCCCAGACATATCTATATGTATTTCCTGTGTCATTGCATATTCTTTCCATAAACCAACTCCTATCTACATGCCCATTTCCAATATACCTAACCATGACATTCAAGGCCCACTATGAGTGTCCTTAGTCCATATTTTCTCCTTACACCTCACTGATTGGCTTTACCACCCACAATCCCTAGCATACCACATTGCATGCTTTTTCCTTGGAGAAAGCCTTTTCTGTTTTCACCTCCACACCATTGCTTATGCTGAGCTTGCTGCTTGGAATGTCCCATCTTCCACTTTAAATTCTTCTACTCATCATTTGGAGCATAGCCACAACATAGCACCTCTTCTGAAGCCTTTTCTGTGTTGACAGTGAGGATTACTTACTTTTTTCTGAAGCCCTTTCTACACATATCGCAGACCCACAGGGAACTCACCCCTTTCTGACCTGGGATTAGGTTTTGGGCTTCTTGGGCATAGAGTTGTGACCTGCCTACACCAAGGATTCCCAGCCAGGGGAGCATTTTGTTAAGGTGTGCTCATTTGATTTTGTTATCTTGAAAGGGTGTGTGTGTGTGTGTGTGTGTGTGTGTGTGTGTGTGTGTATGTAACTTATATACTCAGAAGTATACAAATCTTAATGGTATAGCTTGATTAATTTTTGCATATATGCATTTATCTATCTACTCATCCATCCATTTGCCCATTTGTCCTCTACCCAAATCAAGATATACAGAACACTGTCAGAATACAAAAATTCTCCCTTGGACCCTTGCCAATAAGTAACCCTCCATCACCCATCCTGAGTATCCACCATCCTGACTTCCATCACCATAGATTAGTTTTGCCTGTTTTTGAATTTCACATAGTAGTAGAATTATATGGCATATACTCTTCTGTATATGACTTTTTTCACCCAACATTTTGTCTGTGAGATTTATCTACATTGATCAATTTATCAGTGGGCTTTATTCCTTTTTATTGCTGAGTAGTATTCCACTGTATGAAAACAGTTTGTGTCTTCCACTTTTTATAGACATTTGGATTGTTTCTAAGTTTTGGCCCTTACAAATAAAGTGGCTATGAATGTCCTTTCACATGAGTGCATCTTGGTGGACATGAACACTCTTCTCTGTAGGGGCTAGATCCAGGGAAGAATTACTGGATCAGGGAACAAACATATATATACCTTTAATAAATACTGCAAAACATTTTCCAAAGTGATTATACCTACTTACATTTCTATCACAAAATAAGAAAATTCTAGTTGTTTCATATTCAGTCAGGGCTTTACATTCTAGTCATTCTGGTGTGTTGTGATAGCTCATCATGATTATTGTGACCTTAATTAGCTGTTTTCCGGTGTCTGATAAAGCTAAGCATCATTTCATATGTCTATTGGCTATTTTTGGTATTTTCTTTTGTGAAATGTCTGTTTTAGTCTTTTTAAGTCTTAGATTCTGAACTATCATAGCCAAGTATGTCTATTCAGGGATCAATCAATAACATTACTTGGAAGGCTTCTTTAATACAGCGTCTTATATCATGTGATGAAAATATATTCAGTTTACTATACACTGTTATGTACAATAGTTACAGTGAAGACTTGATATAAATTTCTTATTCCTGTCACTGTGAATCTGGTGAAAGTTCTTAGCCCATAGACATTCTTCTAAGAAGTGAATCTAACCTGTTCCAAGTTTCCATTTCTTTTCCTTGGGGTCCAATTTCACAGACCCTCATCTGCATATTTGATTATATGCAGATTAAGCTTGCTTTTCATATTGGTATTGTTACTGCTATGGCCAGTTAATATTCAGTCTCTTGGCCCACCATTGTTCAAATTGATATTTTAAAGACTGGAGCTTTATCAAATCAAATTCTGCTGAAAGAAGCTCCTTTCCTCAAGTTTTCTTTGCTTAATACTGCCATGATTTCTTTTCTAGTGGTGGCCTCTCCCTTGAGGTCTTGAGTTTATTTTTTCTTTCTGGCTCTGCCTACCTTGTTTTCCTTTCCTTCTCCTATTCTGTCCAAGCTAGAGCCATGGGAGAGAATCTTATTTTGCCCCTTATTTTGTCAGAACATATTTACATTAACTGGGTCCAAGCTAATAATGTCATTTCTCCTTTTAGTGATAACTTGAATCCCGTGATTTTTCCTGTAATGTGTCTGAACAATCTCCTTGGCTATAGCTGATCAAAGGTGTTGCTCTTTAACTACTTGAATTTCAGTATCATGGGCAATAGCTGCGTAAGTGGTTGGTGCTCAATAATTGTTGATTTATACTGGACTGGAATTGAGTGGTATGGGATGTTATCTATATGGGAAGGTCTTACTTCATGAGAGAGCATTAAGGCTGGCTGTGTAGCTCTGTCAGTGACTTAAATGGTAACAAGAGCTCTCTTGCTCCAAATACGCAGTGTTTTCAGCACCTCTGTGGCCTAATAGCTCTCAATTGGGATTTATTCTTTCAGTTAGGAATATTCTAGAATATCCAGAAGGTACAAACTCAGTGGCGTCCATGAATATTTCCATTAAGGCTTTGTAATGGGGCCTCAGAGAGAAGGTCCCTAAGGAACAGGACAGGGGGGTGGTGAATCTGGATGTAGAGGCCAGGTTCTTCACCTAGAAGAGATGCTACTGGGACAGATGGTTGTAGTAGTCATCCAGGGGCACCATGATCATGGGACCCCACTAATTCTTGGAATCAGGGAACTGTGTACAAGGCACAGGTTGCTGCTTTGCTGTGACACCTCAGGTAATTCACTTCCCCACAATTTAGCTTTCTTATCTGTTAAGCAGAGACATCTCTCCTTTGCTTAACTCACAGGGTGGATATGAAGACCAAGTGGAATGATGTATAGAAAGGCCCTCAAATAATTAAAAGACTAATCTGACATGTTCTAGTTGTTGGAATAAGTATTGTTGGAGTGTGGTGAAAAATGGAGGGGTATTGGAGACAAATTGTTCCCTTTACAATTTTGTTCTGAGCTATAGCTTGTAAAAGTAAAGACTGTCTGATGAATCCCTATTTATACAGAGGTTTATATTATTCTGAAAATAATAGCAAAAAGGTTAAACTGTATACATGATGGGAAAATGATCCCATATTAGTGAAAGATTATTTTTTAATTAAAAGCTAATTAATGAATGAAGTGGCTTTATCTCTAAGATGTAAAACCAATCAACCAACCAACCATTTTGAGTGACTGCTTTTCCTCCTAGGAATTGATAAAGCTCATCTGTTTTCGTATAGGGTGACTGTAAACCAAGCATGTACGCCTTAGGCTGGCAAATGAGGTTGGCTTTGAGTTGTTTTCACTTTTCAACTTTATTCCACTTCAGCTTGGTTGGGACACAGTTGATCTCTGGAAGATATGTGTTCTTTGAACTAGGTTGGACCTATGCTGGCTTGGATCTTTTTTATCTGTGAATTTTGGTAATACAATTTATAAATTATTATACCCTCTATTTTAATCCTTCTATCTTATGAGTTGGCAAAAAGCACTATTACCACACACATAGTAGCTCCAGAATTTTGTGTATTTCTGAATAGCTGTTTAAAGAAAATCCTGAAATATAACTTAGCGTAGTTTAGTAAATAATTCAAAAATAAAATCTAACTTGTTATTGTATCTATCATGTTGATTTTTAAGAGGATGTGAACTTATAGATCAACTATAAAATGAGAAGTGTTAAATACTATTTATTTGATATCATATATAAATCACACTAAAATGCCTTTTAATAATAAAAAAGCATCATTTTAAATACACATGGTTCTAATTAAATTGGTATAGTTAAGTCCAAAGAATATAAAGTAGACATTGCTTCCTTATCTTCTGTCATTGACTTTAATAGGATAATGAACACAATTGAAGCACAGTTAAGTCTTGCTTGGTTCTGAAACAATGGAGATTTTTCCCAGTATTTATACATACTGGTGTAATCAGTTATATAAATCTAAATATAAAGTCAACCTTTAATAGATTTTGAGATGACATTCTTCATCTTTGTGAAAAGTTGAATATTACTAGTTAAGTTCAAAATATCTTAAGACTGGAAAGCAATGACAATATTTACTGCACTGGAATTACTATTTTTTGAAAAAGGCCATATTCACTTAACTACAAGACAATTTTACTTCCAGTTTTCAAGTGGGAACCTATGTTGTGTTAATGATGAAAAAGTGAGGGATAAATATTCTGTCAGCCATTCATGATCTGAATTTTGGTACATGAGATCAATTAAATTATGGTATACATAAAAAAACCATGAGTCTTTTCTGTTTTGTAATAAGTAAGGCAATGGTTATTACTCATTAGTAGCTTTTTTTGAGATTAGCTATTAACTCTGCCTGTGAAGATCATTTTTGTTCCAGAATGTACTTTTTGAGATTCTCCAAATCCAGGTATACTCTATCCTCTCCCTGGGTGATACCTTTGTTCCTATTAGCACCTCTGTGAGAGAACCCAGCAGGTTCACCTGTCTTCTGCCAAAACAGACTATGGACCTTTGGCCATGGTTTGTGCTTGCCTCCCTTTTCCACTCTTGGCACTGCACACACTTCTGAACAAAAATCTTTTGCCTTTCTCGACATCACCCATTTTTAATTCACTCTTTCATCACTAACACCATAAACGTTCTCACTTGGAAACCGGAAATCCTGCTCTCTCTCTGGCCTGGTTCATTTTCTATTAATCAGATGAATGTTAATTGAGTGACTGAAGAGTAGACATTTCAACTGATAATATATATCTTTTGGACTGTTTGAAGATGGATCTTGCTTTTATTGGGAAGAGAGACCTGTGCTGATTTCTCAAATGCCGAATCGTTGAATGTTGGAGTTGGAAGACACTGTAAAAAACATCCAGTCCAACTCCTTTATTTTTGCTTGGGGGAGCTGAGGAATAAAGAGATTTAATCACTTGCTGAAGGTCACATTGTTAGGTGGGGGCAGCTGAAATTGGAAGTCAGTTTTCTGTCCTTGACCAGGGCACTTTCTCTGACCGCTGCATTGAAGGATGGAAGAGAGAGAAATATTTTCACTAAACAATTGCCACCTTATAGACTTCCATACAAAAGATTATTTGCTATTTTTAATGGCAATGGCTTATAATTTGAAAAGACAAGAATCTTATAAATTCTTTAAAAATGCTCCCAGTCTGGGCCTTAGAATAAAAGGAAGGCATCAGGTTCTCTTGGCACAGTGCCTGGTTCCCAGTGGGCATTCAGTCATGGCTTCTTGTTGACTTCTCAGTCTGTGGCAATGCATGCTGATGGATAATACTTCAGACCAATAGATTCCAGATAGATATGTGTAAAGAAATGTTTCAATTTCTTTTATTTATTTATTTATTTATTTATTTACAATGCTGGCAATTGAATGCTAAGCCTCAATGCATGCTAAGCTGGCACTCCAAAAACTGAGCTTCTTTCTTTCTTTCTCTTTTTCTCTCTTTCTATTTCTTTCTTTCATTCATTCATGCATTCATTCATTCATTCATTTCTTTTTAAACAGGGCCTCATAGCACAGGCTGACCTTGAACTCACTAAGTAACCCAAGTGGCCTCTTGCCTCTGCCTCCTATGTGCTGGGATTATAGGGATGTACTACCATGCCCAGTTCTGTTTGCATTTGGTAATCAGAAATTCAGAAAGAGAGTGAACATCACTTGCCTTTAGTACTCTGATTGGCACTGCATGCTTAGGACATACAGTCTTGCTTCATGGATCACATTCAATAGTTATGACATCTCAAGTGAGAGTGGGAACTCCTCAGTGCTGACCTTGAAAATGGTGGCCTTCAGTTGATTCCAGGACATTTAATCCCATGAGTGACATTTCATAACTTTTATAAAGTCTCACATACATTTCTAAAAAAAAAAAAAAAAAAAAAAGACCTGTGGATGTTGTTAGATGGCATCTAGTCAGGTTCAACTCATAGCGACCTTCATAGTGTTTTCAATGGCTAATTGTTTCAGGATTGCTTAGGGGGTGGATTGCCACATCTTTCTCCCATTTTTGTGGTGCTAGGGATCGAATCTGAGTCCTCAGATAGTGTGGAGCAGCGCTTTGCCAATTGAGCTAAACCATAGCCCTAAGCTAAACCCCAGCCTGACCTGTGCAAATATAATGATTAATTTTATGTATCAACTTGGCTAGGCTCTGGTGCCCAGTTTTTTGATCAAACACTAGTCTATGTGTTACAGTGAAGATATTTTAGGTTTGATTTGTATTTAAATTATTAGACTTTCAGTAGAGTAGATTATCCTCTATAACGTGGATAGGTCTCATCTAATCAGTTGAAGATCATAAGTGCAAAAATTGAAGGAACTCCGCCTGAAGAGTGTGCCATAGAATTCCTGCCCAATTAGTCTGCTACCCTGGGGATTCAGACTCAAGACTACAGCATCAACCCTTGTTCAATTTCTAGGCTGCAGGCCTACTCTGTGAATTTTAGGTTTTCCAGCCCCTACATTATGTGTAGTCCTTAAAATAAATAAATTTCTGCCTTTCTATCTCTTTCCTTTCCTTCTCTTTCTCCCTCTCTCATAGCTTTTTTTCCCTCTGGAAATTATAGCACAGTAGGGATTTAACATTTTGTGTTGAGATAGTGATCGTCCCTATTTTGTACTGCATAGAATTTCAACAATGATCTTATTATAAATTTTTTGAGTTATCAAACTTAAGTCTAATTGCTCATTAAAAATTTTTTTACAAAATTATAAGTATTTTAAGGTGATATCAAGTGATTCTAACTAAAAGTAACTAAGAGATAGTAGTTAAGTAGATAAGAGATATTTTTGAAATTATTTTAAATCTATCTTAGTCTATTTGTACTGCTGTAACAAAATACTTGAGTGGGTAACTCATAGAGAACAGAAATTTATTTCTCACAGTTCTGGAGGCTGGAAATCCATAGTCAAAGTGGCAGCAGGTTTGATATCTTGTGATGGCCCCTTTCTGCTTCCAAGCTGGTGCTTTATTACTGTGTCCTCTGGAGGGAGAAATGTATCCTCATATCATGGAGGGCAGAAGGGCAAAAAAGGATGAACTCTCTCTGAAGCTTCTTTTATAAAGGTGTTAAACTATACATATAGGTAGAACGCTCATGACTTAATCATTCCCCAAAGGCTTCACCTATTAATGATACTACAATGGGCGTTAAGTTTCAACATGAATTTTAGAGAAGGCACATATTTAAAGCATGGCATTGCCCTGTCAAATCAATGGGATATTTTGAAAGTAAATAAAAAACATAACACTTTTTTCAAAGAAAATTCTTGTTATGGAGAGATCATTTTAAAGATGTAATTTTATAAACCAGATTGTGCTTCATGTGCTTTTATCTTGTTTACTAAACTTTTATTTCTGCACAATAAAAAGCACAGAGACACTATTTTCTAATGTGCTTGAAAATATATATAGTTTCAGTGGGTTTTAATCCATCTGTGAAAAATTGAAAAGAATGGTACATTCCAAATAGTGTGCAAGCAAAAATGAGTGGCAAAGAGAAGATGGAAACTTAACAGTTAAATCTCAACCAAAGCATTTGTATAATTAATACTTAATAAATAAGCAGGACCTTATAAGTGCAGCCCATGATCTGTAAGGAACATCCTTCTTTTCCAGTTCTGAATGCCAATAAGATTGAGTATCCAAATAAACAGAACTGGAAAATTCATTGAATTGAATCATGGTATCACTAAGATTTTCAAAAGTAATGCCAGAAATCCAGTCACTTTGCTTGCATTAAAATATTTTAAATAATAAATTTAATTATTTTGTAGCAGAGAAGCACTGACATAATGCTGGACATGGCACGGTGTTGGGGAATGTTTCATTCTGTTGTACATAAGGTCGCTATGGGTTGGACCCAACTCAATAGCACCTAACAACAACAACAATAACAACAAATTATTAAAAGATAGCATGTTAAAATAATCTTTATTGTTTTAGTTTCTCTTTTTGCTTCTACTTTATGAAGTCATGCAAAAGGGCATAGTTTGTAAATAAATATATGCATGTCAAAGGTGTGTGTTCAAAATCTATTCATGTTTGAAGTGATTAAAGAAGTTTGGAGTGCATACTAGTGAAGGTAAATGACTGAAGTTTGCCCCCCTGTGGTGGGGGGAAGGTCACAGCCATGAGCCACAAGCTTAAGGGCAATACTTGCATTACTTTAGAACAGGAAACAAGGAAACAATCTGAGCCCAGTGGAAAACCCCAGGGGCATAAAGCGAGGCAGAGGGCAATTGTGCCAACTGGAATCTGTCCAGAGGCTAATGCCCCTCTTCTTATAGAAATACCGTGGGACCCACAGAGGAGGAGGGAAAGAGAATAACTTGGAAGTCTATCAGGAAATACAGGAAATTTAATTTTAAAATTAGAAAAAGTTTTCATTTAATGGGATTAAGGAGAGCATTGGGTAAGCACTGTTTAAAAATGTAAAAATGTGCACAGACTGGCAGCCTGCCAAGCACCTATAGTAAGTCCTCTCCTATCCCAGTTATCTAGAATGCCTCTTTGTATTTAACTTTCTCCCTCTGAAATACTAAACTTCTTGGCTAGTTGATCCATTTTAGCACTTGCTTTCAAATGGAAGAGGTACAACGTCAGGGTTGTTTATTTTTTTCTTGAGAATATAACTTTGGTTCAAACTATTGAGGTCTGGCTTAGGGTTTGGAGTAAAAGATTCTCTTCCTTAGCCAGTATGTTTACTAAGAATAAAAGAAACTAGGAGGTTCCAACCCAGATAGGAATAGAGACGATTTTATTTTCATTTCTATTGCTAGAATAACTGATGCCTATAAATAGACTGGGTAAGGCAGATGCATACAGTGTGGCCTTCAGAGGATCATAGGGAGGGGTGAGGTTTTCAAAGAGTATATTGTGTGTAGTTGCACAATTCCCTCCTTCCTCTTGGCAAGTATTTGATTATTATGTAGGGCTGAGGATGAGGGATTGGGGGAGATTAAGCAGGGTTCACCAGATAGCAGGGCTCGCCTTCAGAACCTCTGTGGGTTTAAAGCAAAGTAATTGAAGAGATAGGGGCACCTTTTAAAGCCTGTCTTCCCATTTATCAAATGGTATTTTCCAAATCCAAGGTTGTACTTCTTCAAGGATTTTTTTTCCCAAGCTTGTCTGGCTTGTTCCTTATTGGGGACTCAGTGAGAGTCACCAGACTCTGAATCTCAGAGGTCCACAGAAGGGGCTGCCCCTGCCAAGAGGTTTAGGAAAGGATGTATAAACTCTAGTCAAGTCCTGGGCATGGTGAAATGGTCGGTGGAAATATATCTACCTCCAGAATACAGTCATCCTTTGGTATTCTCTGGGGATTGGTTCTCTCCATCTCTCATCCCACTCTGTTTATAGATACAAAAATCCACAGATACTCAAGGCTCTTACATAAAATAGCATAGTGACTGCATATAACCTATATACATCCTTTCATATAGTTTAAATCATCCCTAGAATACTTGTAATACCTACTACAATGTGATTGCCATGTAAATAGTTATTGCAATATGTTTAGAAAATAATGATAAGAAAAAAGTCTACAGGTTCAGTACAGTCATAGTTTTTTTTTTTTTAATAGCTTTGATTTGAGGCTGGTTCAAGTCCACAGATGTGGAACATAATGGATACACAGGCCCACCTGTATATCCAGAATCCAATCACTTTTCAAACTTCCACTGTTATCCCCACATCGGAGCCACCATCATTTATTTGCTCCTGGATTATTGCAATGTCCCTTAGCTGTTCTCTCTGCTCCCTTTCCTGACCAGGGGAGTCTATTCTCAGCACAAATTCAGTTATCATTTGTTAAGGTAGGTGAAATCATGCATCTCCTTAATGGCTCTGTGCTTTATTCAGAGGAGAAGCCCAAGTACTTCCAAAGGTCTGAGGACACTGAAGGGCTGACTCCGTATACTCAGCCCATCTCCCTTGCTTACTTCCTTCCAGCCTCATGTCTCTTTGTGCTTTCTAAAATAGGCCATGCACAGGCTTTATTTTGCTGCTCCCTCTACATGGAATACTCTTCATCAAATGCCCATTTGAATTGCTCTGTGCACCTCATCTCTTGCAGGTGTCTGCTGACAAGATCACTAGATATGTCACAGAAATACCTTGCTATATTTTCTTTGAAAGGACTTATCACCACCTGACATGTGCAAGTACTTACTTTTGTATTGTGTAAACAAGTGTATCAGAGAAGCTGTCCATGGTATTCACACTTGTTGGGATTGGTAGAGCTACTTCTTGACAACAGTTTATTTGCTAATTCACATTAGAAATGTAGTTCAGTGCCATAAAACTGAATTTTCTTTATTTTTGGTAGTTATGTTCAAACATTGAGGATATTGTATGTAACTTCTTGGAGTGTTATTGCATAATTGGGTTTGGCAAATATCTCCAGGAGACCAGATATTATGGACTAAATTGTATCCCCTCAGAAGTCATATATATTGCAGACCTCACCCTGGTGTAACAGTATTTAGTGATAGAGCTTTACAGAGTTAATTAAGGTTAAATGAGATTATAAGGGTGGGTACTAATCCAATAGGATTTGTGGCCTTAAAGAAAAATAAGAGCGCTCTCTCTCTCTCTCTTTCTTTCTGTCTCTTCCATGCACACACTCAGGAAAGGCCAAGTGAGGACATAGTGAGAAGGTGATTGTTGTTAGGTGCCATCAAGTTGAGTGTGACTCATAATGACTCTCATAGTGTTTTCAATGGTATTGTTTTCAGGAGTGGACTGCCACATCCTTCTCCCATTTTTGCTGTGCTGGGGATCAAACCCGGGTCCTCAGTGTGTGCAGAGCAAGCGCTCTACCAACTGAGCTAAACCCCACTTGCCTAGTGAGAAGGAAGCCATCTTCAATCCAGGAAGATGATCCTAACTGGGGACCAAATCAATAGGTACCTTAGTCTGGGACTTCTCATCCTCCAGAACTGTGAGAAAAAAATTTTCTGTAAGTCACCCAGCCTGTGATATTTTGTTATGGCAGCCTGAACTAAGATACCAGTGCAACATAGCAAAGCACAAAGGGCAGACTATCTTGAGTAAGTGCCAGATGCTGTTAGGCTATCCAGTATTGTCATTATAACTTCTTTATGAACATAATATTTAATAGTTGTATCCCATCAGATGGATTGGTTAATGAAATATTTTGTGGAGATAAAGCCCTTTCTATGAAGTATATTAACTCACAGCTTAAAGAATTTTTTTTTTTATTGAAAGCAGAGAGGTTCCAATGCCATGTGTGTTAGTCAGATTTCCATTACTGTAGCGAAAGAGTTAAGCTACTTAAACAGGAGAAAGGTTTAGTTGGCTCACAGTTTTGGAGGTTTCAGTCCATGGTTGGTACTATCACTTTGGGGCCTGTGGCATGACAGGACATCATTGAAGGGATGGGTACTAGAGGAAGTTGTTCACCTCTTGGAGGCTAGGAAGCAAAGAGAAAGGAAAACGAGCAGATGGGGTTCGAATATCCCCTCTGAGGGTATGTCCCCAGTAACCTACCTCACTTCTTAAAAGTTCCATCACCTCCCAATAGTCTATAGGCTGGAGAACAAGCATTTAACACATAGGCCTTTGGGGACACTTGTCCAAGTCATAGCACCATGTGTCCCTCTTTTTGTATTTCAGTGTGGGCAGAGGCAATTAAGTTGAATAATCAACAGAAGAGGAGTGTCTCTACTTGTGTTTTATTTTATTTTATTTTAATTTTTGTGGTACTTGAGTGTTGAACTCAGGACTTCACACACATACTTTGCAAGTGCTCTACCACTAGGCTACACCCGCAGCCCATTTTAAATTTTATTTTGACACAGGGTTTCACTGAGTCATGCAGGCTGCCTCTGGTCTTTAATCATGATCCTTCTGCCTCAGCCTCCTGAGTTGCTGGGATTATAGGCATGCACCACTGTACCTGGCTTTGATTTGTATTTTAAATTCTCTGGGCTCAGAAGACTTATTTAAGAGATACTTCCCTGATCCATTGAGTGCAATAGTTTCCATGGAATTTTGTTTGATTTCTGAACATATAGCCTCAGAATATGTGCTGTGAAGATAGTTTTGACATTTTAAATGATGGCAGTTTAAAGCCCAAAACAATGAAAGTGGGAAACAGGGCACCAACAAACTCCCTTTTTCTATAGTAATTAGGATTCAGGTTTTAATATTCAAGAATGTTCTGACATTCTAACAAGAAGCCCTTGTAGGACCCTTTTGCCCCATCCTTTGGAAACTGATACAGAAATACTTGTTTGTGTTTGGGGGAGCAGCTTCAACTCTCACTCACTTCCCAATCTCACCTGTCTTTGAAAAGTGCTGCTCACCAGCATTCTGAACCAATTTCACAAAAATACAAAAAAACAGAGATATTCAAGAGATGTTGTACCACAAGGGGGTTTGATTGAGAGTTGTAGTTTCACTCATTGGCTGAGAAAAAAAAATGTATCTCAATTCATAGTATTATAAATGTTGGCAGGGCCTTTTCTGTAATTGTACTAGCTCTTATTTGATTCACAAGCCTCTTCTATGACATTCTGAAGAAGTGGTCATTAAAAATTGTAAGAAAACATTACTTATAGTGGCAATGTATTCTTCTGTTGGACAACCATACAGTTAGAAAATTCCTTATACTGAACAACAGACTGTCTTCCCATTTATGTTAATTTATTTTCTGGAACCACAGAATAAATCTAGAATTTATTATACATGGGCAACTTTTTGATTACCTAAAGATATTTGGTATGGGCTCCTTGGATCTTCTTTTCTTATATCTTTAACTTCAGCTGAAGAGCTAATCCAGGGTGGGTTTGAAACAGATGCCAGAGATAGTATCTTAAAACCCAGTGGGACCTAAGTGTCATGGAGTACATCTGTAACCCAGCCACTCAGGAGGCTGAGGCAGGAGGATCATGAGTTCAAGGCTAGGGGCAGTCTGTGCAGCTTAGAGACATCAAGTCTCAAAATTAAAAAGGAAAGAAAAGAGACTGCGGGTACCACGCAGTGGTATAACACTTGACTAGCATGTGTGAGGCCCTGGGTTCAACCCTGTTAGTACTTGGGATAAAAAACCAAAAAGCAAACAAACAAATAAGCAAAACAGTGGAAAGCCAGCCATGCAAAAGTGATACAAGAGCCAGTAACAAAATAAAGTTCAAAACCAAGACCATTCATTAGGAAGGAGCCAGTGCCAGGGAGTTGCTGAAGCAGAGCCAAATAGGAAGGAAAACTTAGCAGAAGACTAGAGCCTAATATTTAGGGTGGTTGCAAAGACTGGGGGTGAATTACAGAAAAAGAGACTTTTTTAAGATGTATGGTGAGAGGCAGAATTGAAGAGAACTCAAAGAATCAGGGTGGAGTGAAGATTTCTGGAGTGTAAGCAAGATATATCAGCTAAGAGAAAAACTCTACTTTTTTAGTTGCCTGCTTCTTAATGGAAAACAAATGGTGGACTTAGATAATATGAAGTGGCTTTGTGCTTCCTCATCACCCAATTCTCTCTCAAAGGACAACTTTGAGTCTAAGTCACTTTGATTCAACTGTAATATATAGCCTACAAAAGAGAAAATTTTGACTTTTGCAATAGCTGCTGCAGAATCCTATAACACAGATGGACAGGTTATTGAAGCACAGCTTTATTTCATTTTTATTGGCAGATTCATATCTACTAGTTCTTTCTCCCCTTACCTATATTATAAACAAAGGTCTTAGAGAGATGTGGCCTGAAGAAATCTAAAATTATTATTTTCCCATTTTAAATAAAGTTTTTTCCTGGTTGAAGCCTCATTTCTTCCATTTCAGTTCAATTTCCTTTCCTTTGTGGCCTATGGTCTAAAGCTGCAATTGGGACTTCTCTCAATATCCATTTGCTTGGGTTGAGTTTGCTCAGGTCGGGAGCTAAAGGAATATGATTTGCAATTTTGCCATGGTAAGCCTGATGCTTTTGCTGAGAAGTTAGGCAGCTAAAGTTCTGAGCTAAAGTTCTGGCTGTGCCACTTCCAGCTAACGGACTGAGCATTAGTTTGCTGTTCTATAAAAAAGGGATAATCATGACTTATGTGATTTAAGTGAAATGTGTCTTAAATGGGTTTGCCTTAGATGATGTGTCTTAAGTGGATCATCATACACTTGACGGCTTGAACAACAGAAATTTACTTTTCACACTTCTGGAGACTCCACATCTGAGAATACAGTGCCAGTACTGAGTTTTGGGAAGGGACATTTCCTGGACTACAGATTGCCAACTTCTCCTTGTAGCCTCATATAGTAGAAAAAAAGTGAAAGAGCTCTCTGAGATCCTTCTTACAATGGCACCAATCCCATTCATGAGGGCTCCACCCTCATGACCTAGTTACCTCCTCTTATGGTTTAGATATGAAGCACACCACCCCCTGCCCACCATCAGATGCTCAAGTTTTCAAGACTTATTCCCCAAGGCAATTCAGAGATGAGGCTTTTGGGAAGTGATTGGAGGCACTGACCTAATCAGTATATTAATCCATTGATGGATTCTTAATTGAATGGACTATGGGGAAATGGGGGCTGGGATTTAGCTCAGTTGGTAGAGTGCTGCGCTGCAGTCTCTGAGGTCCTGAGTTCAATTCCCAGCACCGCAAAAATGGGAGAAGGACCTGGCAATCCACTCCCAAGGCAATCCCGAAACAAGTCTGCCGTTGAAAACCTTATGAGGGTCGCTATGAGTCTGATAGCGACTCGATGGCACCTAACAACAGCAACAACATGGGAAAATAGTGTAAACTGGAAGGTGGGGCTTGTTTGGAGGAAGTGGGTCACTAGGGGGTGTCTTTGAAGGGAACGTCTTGTCCTCAGTCTCTTTCTGTATTTTTGTTCTTTTTGCTTCCTGGCTGCTGTGAGTGATCAGCCTCCTGTGCCACATGCTCCCACCACCATGATGTTTCTGCCTTATCTCAGGCCTAAAAGCAATGGAGCCAGACAACCATGGATTGAACCCTGTGAAACCTCTGAAATGTAGCCTTTCCTCCTTTAAATTTTTTTCTCAAGCATTTTATCCCAGGGACAGAAATAGCTAATACATCTAATACATCTAATTATCTAATTATCTAATACATCTCTCAGAGGCTTTCTCTCTTATCTCTTTATTTTTTATTTATAAATGTTGGTGAGGTTGTTGTTGTTGCTGCTGTTGTTAGGTGCTATCGAGTCATGTCCAATTCATAGCGACCCTCATAGTGTTCTCAATGGCTGATTGTTTTGGGATTGCATCGGGAGGGGATTGCCATGTCCTTCTCCCATTTTTGCAGTGTTGGGAATCAAACCAGGGACCTCAGAGACTGTAGAGCGGTGCTCTACCAACTGAGCTAAATCCCAGCCCCTGTTGGTGCGATTGTTGTTGTTGTTAGGTGCCGTCGAGTCAGTATTTGACTCATAGCGACCCTCATAGGGTTTTCAATGGTGTTTCGGGATTGCCTTGGGAGTGGATTGCCAGGTCCTTTTCCCATTTTTGCTGTGCTGGGAATTGAACTCAGGACCTCAGAGACTGCAGCACAGCGCTCTATCAACTGAGCTAAATCCCAGCCTGTTGGTGAGATAGAGAGTAATAAATCATTTACTTTATCTATTATGCAATTATTAAATCACTTTTGCTTACACTTTCATCATCTTACATGTTTTACAGAACAGCATAAAGAAGAAAAGAAAAAAGTAGGAATTTTAATTAATGAAAATCATATGCAATCATGGGTTATCTTCACATTGATTTTTTCCTCCGCTCTATTTTTTCATGTGTTCATATAGTTGCACCTTACATTTTGAGAATATGCTCTCCCTCTTTACCCCTCTGCATTCTTTTTCCATCCCTTCCCCAACCTCTGCTCCCCTTCCCTGCTGATCCCCTCCCCACATCTTTCTGATCTGCTTGTATTTTAGATTCTTAGATATTATTCATTTTTATATATCTAAATATGTATAATATTTTTCTTCGTTTAAGTTAGATTTAGCTCCCACACATGAGTAGGAACCTATGGTATTTCTCTTTTTGAATCTGGGTTAATTTGCTTAAAATGGTATTCTCTAGTTCCATCCATTTTGCTGCAAATGACATAAGTTCATTCTTCCTTATTGCACAGTAATATTCCATTGTGCATATAAAACATAATTTTTCAATCCACTCCTCTGTTGATGGACATCATGGTTGATTCCATATTCTTGCAATTGTGAAGAGTATGGCATTAAATGTGGAAGTGCAGGTGTCCCTGCAGTATGATGACTTATTCCTTTGGGTATATTCCCAGGAGTGGAATAGCTGGGACATATGGCAGTTCTATTCTTAGTTCTCTAAGGTATCTCTATATTGATTTCTAAAGTGGCTGAACTAATTTACAGTCACACCAGCAGTGTGAAAGCGTTCCTTTTTCTCTGCATCCTTACCAGCATTTGTAATTATTTGTTTTGTTAATCTTGGCCATTCTTACTGGAGTGAGATAGAATCTCAGTGTTGTTTTGATTTGTCTTTCCTTAATGGCTAGGGATATTGAGAATTTTTTCATGTGTTTATTGTCCATTCATATTTCTTCTTTTGAGAACCGTCTGTTTGGCTCCATTGCCCACTTATTTTTTGGTGTTTGATTTCTTAAGTTCTTTCTATATTCTACACTCTGTCAGACATGTAGGTTGCAAAGATTTTCTCCTATTCTGTGGGCTGTCCTTTTACTGCGTTGTTTTCTTTCATGTACAGAAGAATTTTTTGTTTTATGTAATGCCATTTGTTAATTCTCGGTACAGTTTCCTGGACAATTGGAGTCTTATAGGGAGATGCTTGCCAATGCCTATGAGTTGTCTTCTAATAGTTTTAAGGCTTCTGGTTTAATATTGAAATATCTGTTCCATTTTGAATTGACTCTCTTACAGATTGAGAGATATAGATCCATTTTCATTCTTGGTTATTCAATTTTCTCAGTACCATTTGTTGAAGAGGCTATGTTTTCTCCAGTAAATGTCCTTAGCTCCTTTGTCAAAGATCAGTTGGTTGTAGTTGCATGGGTGTGTCTCTGAGTCTTTGGTTCTGTTCCATGGATCTGCATGCCTATTTTTGTGCCAGTACCAAGATGTTTTTGCCATTATGACCCTGTAGTACAATTTGAAGTGAGGTATTGTGATACCTCCTGTACTGCTTTTGCTGCTTAGGATTGTTTTGGCTATACGTGGTCTTTTGGGCTTCCATACAAATTTTAGTATTTTTTTCCAATTTCTGCAAAGTATGTCATTGAAAATTTGATGGGGATTGCATTAAAACTGTAGGTCACTTTTGGTAGTATAGCCATTTTCACAATATTAATTCTTTTGAACTATGGGCAAGGGAAGTCCTTCATCTTATATCTTCTGCTATTTCTTTCTTTAATGCTTTGAAGTTTGCATTGTTGAGGTCTTTAGGGTCTTTGGTTAGAGTAATTCCTAAGTATTTATTTTTTTGGTGGGCTGTTGTGAATGGGATTGTTGTCTTTATTTCCTTCTCTTCCTTCTCACTATTGGTGTAAAGGAAGGCTACTGGTTTTTGAGTGTTAATTTTGAATCCTGGTACTTTGCTGAAGGAGCTAATTATGTCTAAGAGTTTTCTTTTTTGTTTTTCTTTCTTTTCTTTCTTTCTTTCTTTCTTTCTTTTTTTTTTTTTTTTTTTTTTTTTTTTTTTTTTTTTTTTTTTTTTTGTTTTTTTTTTTTTTTTTTTTTTTTTTTTTTTTTTTTTTTTTTTTTTTTTTTTTTTTTTTTTTTTTTTTTTTTTTTTTTTTTTTTTTTTTTTGCAGTACTGGGGCTTGAACCCAGGGCCTCACACTTGCATGCTTTGCAAGTGCTATTCCACTAAGCTGCACCCCCAGCCCATTTTTTTAGTTTTTGAGACAGGGTCTCACTAAATTATGCAGACAGCCTCTGGTCTCGAACTTGCCATCCTCCTATCTCTGCAGCCCAAGTCCTTGGGATTATAGGCATGCACCACCGCACCTAGCTGGTCCAAGAATTTTCTAGTGGCATTTTTAGAGTCCTTTAGGTATAGGATCATGTATCTGCAAATAGGGACAGTTTGACCTCTTCTTTCCCTATCTGTATTTCTTTAATTTCTTTCTTTTGCCTGATTGCTCTGGCTAGGACTTCAATCACAATATTGAATAAGAGAGGAGAGAGTGGACATCTTGTTTTGTTTCTGATATATACTTGTGTTGTTTCTGACATAAATATTTGGTCTATTGCATGATGTAGTATACTTACATAATACTTGGCAGAGAATGTATGCTTCATTTATGTATGGTTTCATTAGATTTTATTAATTCTAGCTCAGTTGCAATAGTTCATACATAACAATGAACATTTATTAGATAATAAGTGAGTGAATATCCTCAGTGGTCAGCACTCATGGAGAAAGTGACCATTTATCTACCAAAGACATCTCTATGATATTGTGAGGATTATTTATTCTGGTTGAGGGGTGAGGCAATATATATAAACTGATCTTTTTGTCTAACTTACATATTAATAGCAGCACCCTGAGAGAATTCTCAGTGATAGGGAGTAGGCTCCCTCACTACATACAAATGATATCTTCACTAATTCTCACACACACACACAAAAAAAAACCCTGTGAGGTTGGTAGTATTGTCCTTTTCAAGGAAATGAAAACTCAATCAATGAAGTTAAATGACCTACTTAGCGGATTCACAGGTAGAAAGTGGCTCAGATTACATCTAAATTCTGTCTATCTGACTTCAAAATCTCCTTTCAGCCCCATCGAGAAGGGCTGTGGGAAGGATTTGAACTTGTGTTTAGGAGTGTCCCTTGGAAAGGCTGAGGGAGATGGACATGACTTGGAGAGACAGGTAAGGGCCAGTGTTGGTGGAGAGTGGCCTTGAGGCAGCTGGGAGAAGGCTTCTGAGTGTTTACATTGGCCTTTACCCTACTATAAAAGGAGAGCCATTAGCATGGAACCTGTTACTGAGCTCCAGGAAGGACCTGAGCTTCCAGTGTGCCATGGCCATGAAGGGGCCAACTTTGTCTTGTTCACACTACAAACTATGCTTGTCCTACAGTGGGGACTCAATAAACATTTTGTATGGCTGAATGGTTTAAAATATTTCCTGTAAGGCCTTAGTGCTGACATGGAGGAGCAGTAGGCCCAGTAGGAAAGCTTGCCCACAGTGGTTAGGTACCTTGCTTAATTAATCATGTTGAGGAAGATAAGTCAGAAAGTAGTATCTACTGTCTGGTTTCAAAAAGCAACATGGTATAGATAGGATGGCTATGGTCTCCTTTTAGGTTTAGGTTTGTAAAACACACCCTTAGAAGAGTACTTGTTTCCTGCTGAATCCTAGGCTTGCACTGTAGGATAACCAAACCCAAAAAGCAACCCTTTAATGTAACGTACAAATTTAAACCTTTAAATGGGAGCAATGTATTCTTTACCAAATTTGGAAGTGATTTCATGAGATTGGGGAAAAGAAGACACAAAACAGCCTGTTGAAATGTGTTTCTCTAATGAGGGTTTCTGCATTTGTACCAACAATAGTTCAGAGACCCAGATATATCTGATTGCACAAAGAAGAGTCAAATTTCATGTTCATTTCCAAGTCTCTCCCTTCCTTTAGGCTACTCAACATTGGCCACCATCTTTGACAGAGCATTTGTTTTTCATGTCTTCTTAGTCTGTCAACATTTTTTATTTATATGCCATCTTGGTGCATTTGAGGTGGGGGTGAGGTAAAAAAAATGGAAGATGAAGGGATAGAAAAGTATTTTTAATGAATAACAGAGCTTGTATGGCAACTTCATGCTACTTTTTACCCTTTCACATTCAACCTTTGGTCTTATCCTTCATCTTGTATCAAATGGCTCCTCATAGGTAGGACTTTAATACCTTACCATAAATGTATATTTTCTATAGAAGAATCTTTTAAAAAACCTCTTTTATTGTGTTCTTTAGTAGCAAAAACCTTTATTTTTTTCCATGCTTGATGCACAGTCAATAGAGCAGACGATGTAAGACTTTTTATAAAGTTGTCCCAGGACAGCATGAGGGGGGGCAGCTTGTCACTGGTGTGTATTTAACTAGAATATTAATGAAGGGAAAAGCTTCAGTATTATTGTGGTTACTGCAGTTTTTTAAAACTTCACAGCTCACGACAACATGTTTTATATTACTGTTTACCTCCTCGAAGGAAATGGTTGTTTAAAGGCGACATCATGAGACCAGTCTCATTATGCAGCACCATGACGGCTCTCATATCTCTTGGAAATCTGAAATGCTTTAAACACATCCACATATTTCCACCGTGAGGATTTCTTTGTGCATTGCTGCCAAGTGCTGTTGGAGCTGCAGCATGAGATTCATTACTTAGATGTCTCTATTAATTACTAAAGCAAATAAAATACCACCTTTTCTGGATAGGTATGGTTGTCATTGGGGATACTGCAAACCTTAGTAGTAGTAGCTGCAATTTTAGGGGTCTCTTTTTTCTTTTGTGAGAGTTGGAGAAGGACTTAGCCTTTGCTGCATTTTCCTGACATCTGAGTCCCTTTTGTTTTTCCTGCTGGAGGAGGTAGGATAGACTTAGACAGTGGAGGGGGTTCTGTCAGCTCCCCTTCCCCAGATTGGCATTGGTCTGTACTGAGGTGGCTCCCTGGAACACCTGGGGTCTCTGCAGGAGGACTTTCTTCCTGACTCCAGAAATCTCTTGGTCTGAGGGACAAGTTGGAAGTTCAGAGGAGTTGATACCTCAGGACCAGCCTCAGCCAATGAAAGAGGTGTTGGGTGGCAAATATCACAGCTTGCTTGCTCAGTGGTTGGGATAATTGTGAATCAGGATCCTTACTGGCTCCTCGTGTTCCCCAGAGGGATGGTGCTACAGGCACTGACTGCCTTTGCAAAGCACCCTGGAAGTTTCTTTCCCTTCCCTGCCCCAGTTCCCTGATCAGTGTTTCCAAGGCTCCCTCCCAACTATTCCACTTGCACTTGAACCTCAGGATCTACTTCTAAAGGAATCCAGAACCCCCCCCAGGAAGGTATTTGAAATAAGTGGAATGTGCCTGAGTTTGATTGAGCCAGCCCCAGCCTGTCATGAAGAAACTGTATTCCTCTTTTTTTTCTTTCTTTCTAAATAGGCTTTATTTTTTAGAGCAGTTTTAGATTCATAGCAAAATTGAGCTGAGAGCACAAGCACTTCCCATATACCCCTATCCCATATACCCCTAGCAGTCTTCCCCATGGTCCACATCTGGCATCAGAACAGAGCATGTGTTATAAGAGCAGAACCTACATGGACGTGTCATTATCACCTGAAGTCCATAACTTATATCAGGGTTCATTCTCACTATGGTACACTCTATGGATTTTGACAAATGTTGAATGATATGTCTCTACCATCCTTGCCTTTTCTTAAGGAGCAACTCCATGGTGTTTAAAAAAATCCCCAATTAATATTTAAATCTCACCCCGTTAGCCTGCCATCTCAAGCTGCTGCCAAGCTGGAGTGCCTGGTGATAATTTGCTGCATGTCATCTGTGTTGCACTGATGGGAAAGCCATCCCTAGGCAGGGTGTTGGGGCTGGCTCTGCATACCTAAGTTTGTAGGTATTGTCATATGTTTTGGGAATTCTAGTTGAGACAGGCTATGTAAATATTATCTATTATTATTACTAATAATTACCAGCAGCTGTAATGGTGATAAAGTTAGCATGATGCAAGTCCCAGATGGGAACCTCCTGGGCTTTTGCATTCACAGCGATGTGAACTGCAGTGAACTTTACTTGTCAGCCTGCATCTCCACGCAGAGAACAAAATCCCTGTTGCTCAGAGATGATGGCCTGTTGTGCCTTGCTGCAACTCCATCCTCATTTGCACTTCCGAGAAGTCCCCCACCCCTTTTCTTTTTCAAAAACGTAGAATGGAATAATCAGCTACAGTTCTTGGTGGGAGGTCCCCTGTGTTCTGCCCTAGATTTTCAAGCCGGCTGTCAGGCCAAGCCAGATTGTAGATGGAGAAGGCTTTTTTTTTTTTTTTTTTTTTTTTTTTTTTTTTTTTTTTTTTTTTTTTTTTTTTTTTTTTTTTTTTTTTTTTTTTTTTTTTTTTTTTTTTTTTTTTTTTTTTTTTTTTTTTTTTTTTGTGGTGGTTGTTTTTAGTTAGCAATTTTCTTTTCCTTCTTTTCTCTTTCCCTTTCTCTTTTTCTTTTTCATCTCTTTTAAATCACAGTGTTCACAGCTGCACAGCTTCAAAACTTTCTATCCTCCCTGCTGGGCTGGCAGCAGCAAATTATCTCTCTGGGAACACTGATGGTCTAGAACACAGGAACCCAAGCTGGCCGTGTGGCTGAAGGTGCCTTGCTGAATCTCTCCGTAACTTTTATGTTTCTATTCTATATACTGTTAGTATTGGAAATATTATGGAGTTCCAGATATCTCTTTTATTCCTGTTCAAAAGTCCTCATTTGTGTTTTTACTTTTTGTTGTTGTTGTTGTTGTTGTTTTTGGCTTTTTTTTTTTTTTTTGGCAGGACTTGAGGGTTGAACCTGGGGCCTTACACACAGTTTGCAAGTGCTCTACCACTGGGATGCAGCCCCAGCCCATTTTTGTTTTTTATTTTGAGTCAGTTGTTGTTGTTAGGTGCTGTCGAGTCGGTATCCAACTCACAGTGACCCTCATAGGGTTTTCAATGGCAGATTGTTTTTGGGATTGCATTGGGAGTGGATTGCCAGGTCCTTCTCCCATTTTTGCGGTGCTGGGAATTGAACTCAGGACCTCAGAGACTGCAGTGCAGCGCTCTACCAACTGAGCTAAATCCCAGCCCCTTTGAGTCAGTTAGCATCTTGCTAAGTTACACAGGCTACCTTTGGCAGTGAACTCGTGATCCTCCTGCCTTTGCCTCCTGAGTCACTAGGATTCCAGGTGTTCACCACTGCACCAGCTCCATATATGTTTTACTTAAAACACATTTTATCTAGTAATGCATTTGTTGGTTAACTCACCTTGTTAATGATCTGCCTCTCTTACTGACTCCTGTCAACTCCATTCCCAGCTCTGTGCCTGGCACTAGGGAGTGCTCAGGAGGTCTTTGTGAAATGAACAAATGGAGGCAAAGCTAAAACGAATCCCAGGTATCACATGGCTCCCTTGATCTCATCCTAGGATGAGAAGAACTAAGGCTCAGTGAGGAAAATGGCTTCTTACAAGTTGCAAAGCTAGGATCCAGTGGGAAATCATGAAGGAAGTGCTTGAAAACAATAACATGACATACAAGTAGGAAATGTTTCATTTTTCTTCTGATGCTGTGTTGGGCAAGGTATCACCCTGCTGATGTGAGAATGGACTGTGGAAACCTAGACGGGTTGCACACCTAAGATGGTGTCTCAGGGCCTGTGACAGTGTTTAAGAATATACCAGGCTGCCTAGGCTAGCTTCAGGGGACTTTAATGAGTTCATTTCCAGAGCAGATAAAGGCATCTCCGATCTGTATTTCAGCGAAATTTCCATTTAAGCCCTCACTACCCAGATGAATATTCTATTAGCTGTCTTTCAAATAATGATACCTTAAATTGCCGTTGACTTCCCAGGAAGTTAGATTTTTATTGACTGCTGCTCTATGTGAACAGGGCTAATGGGTTCTACACAAATATTGGTTTCTGTGAAATGTAGTTGGAGGAGTAGTTAACAGTCTCAGAGGCAGGAGCTATGGACATAGAAAGGTATTTTCAGAAGTCTGGGGGCTAGATGTATGCAAAATGGAGACACAGCTTCAGTAAGGCCACTTTATTGGAGCGAGGCAAGGTCTTGTGATTCACATTAAGGACCAGGTGCCAAGGCTTAGAATGCCAATTACAGAAGGAAAAATACACTAGCTATTGCTTCAGTCTGGCAGACTGTAGACTGACATATAATAATGACATTGCTATGCCAATAAACCAGTTACATGCTGAGGACCTTAGTTCAATTGTAGGAATCTATCTTTCTTTCCAGGTGGATTTAGTTCCTTTTGCAATGTTTCCGATTTATGAAATGTTAATACATGCTTTTAAAAACCTCAATATCCATGGTCAAAAAAGGCTTGACAAAGCAGGTTCAACAAAGTTAAACAGGTTGAGTCAGGATGCAGTTTTTCAAAGTCATGTCTAGGATAATATTCTTTTGGAGTTTCCAAGAGCATCTATTCTCTATTGAGTATTCCAGGCCTCTATGAGCATGGAGGACTTTTTTTTGGCAGAGTATTTAGGAAGATTCTAGTTCTGAGAAGCATATCTTTGGAAACAATCTTTTGATGTTCTCCCAAGGTTTAGCCATTTGTGATTTGAATGTTTTCTTGGCTACCCTTGAGTAAATTTTTCCTGCCTTGAGAATTGGAATTCTCACGGAAACTTTTCTAGCATATTTTGTCTCTTTGCATTTATCAGAATGGGCTGTTTCATAATAGTTATCAGTTAGCACAATACTTTTAGATTCATCTAAATACTCTATGGAAGTTGAAGAATTAAAGATCCAAACTGGTCAAATAATTTACTCAGAATCAAATCATTGTCTTATTTTTTTTGTCCTCTGTGAATTGAGTTGTTTCACTCACAGTATTCCCAATTTCCTCCCTGAAGCCTTTCGGTGCATCCTTGGGGGAAGTACCTCTTCCCATATTGGAACAGAGCAAGTGTGACCCAGCGACCTGAGTGTAAATTCAGTGAAAAGGATGCTCATTCTTGAGAAATTTCTGATCTTACAAAGGAGCCCAGAGGAGGTGATTTTGTTTTGGCTGTTCTTTGTTTCTTTAGTCTTATTTACTTTTGCATCTTGAATAATTCAGAAATGGAAATGCCAATGAAGAAGAGGGAGCTCACAGAAAAGTCAGGCTCCTCTGAATAATGAACCTACTTTTTCCACAGCCCAATTGCTGGGACTTGTAGACCTGTAAAGATTTTACCTGCGTAATGGAAAATACAAGGCTGAAAGAAGAGCTCAGTTCCACTCCTGCCTGGTGGGAGGTCCTCCTGGTATATTCTTCTTTCCTGGCAGAGATAGGAAATGCCAGAAAAGTGGCCTTTTAATTTTGTTATCAGTAGTGGGGAGGCTTTGGTGAGGTTTGGTCCTGAAAGGAGTGATTAATATCTCTCTGTGAAAGTCTGAGAGAAAGCTGCTTGGGGGTAAGTGGAGGGAGGAAGGGACAGATTTGACATAGCTATCATTACCTCCCAAGGAGGTACCAAAAGGCTTGGAAATTCCCAAAATGCACACCCAGGAAATTCTTGAGAACAAAATTTTGTTTGGAAAATTGGATTAAAAGACACCATTGACTGACCAATAAAACTCAGGCTGCCAGGAATCTATTATTAGGCAGAGTTAGGTTGAATCTGAATGGCTTGTCAATGGCTTCTTCCATTGTCCAGAAAAGCTAAACGTCTCAAATGTATAATGCACAATGTAGATGTAGGCACTTGTGTTTGGTATGTATGCCTTACACAGTTGGCCAATTCCCTTGGGGAACCCCAGTACTCATCAGAGTCCCTTGCATGAAGGAGGGACCTAATAAATATTCACTGAGTGAAAAAATTAAGTTCTGATGTTGCAACTTCCTGGTCTAGAGAGGAGTAAGTCACACAAGGGGTTGGGATTTAGCTCAGTTGGTAGAGCACAGCTCTGCAGTCTCTGAGGTACCAAGTTTGATTCCCAGATGGGAGGACATGACAATCCACCCTCAAGGCAATCCCAAAACAGTCAGCCATTGAAAACCCTATGAGGGTTGCTGTGAGTCAGACAGGACTCCAAGGCACCTAACAACAACAACAAAGTCCCCCAAAGGCTTCTGAATCTCTCTTTTCTGTTTTACCTCTATCTCCTCCTAATAATCTGATAATTCACCAGAACATCATTTTGTTATTCCAACAGGAATCTGGCAACCTTAACATCTTTGCGATTATAAAGATAAACCTGATTTTCCAGAGCTGTTGAGAACAATGGTGAGATCACAATAGCCTCTTCTGTGTGCCTGAGAAGCAACTCTAGGGAAAGACCCTGTTGGCTTTACTTGGAGCAACTATTTGATAAACCAGTCACTGGAGTCATTGCTGCCAGATGCCTGGGGGAGAAACTCAGCTGTGATGTGGTTTTGAGAACATTCTGGTTTTTTATGGTGTGCCTTCTCTGAATTCCAGTAACACCTTCTTTGTACTTTTCATACATCACCTCACTTGGGAAAGAGCAAAGGGTTCAAGGTCAATGTTGCTTTCTTGCTGATGTATATCTTTAGAAAAGTCATTTGACTGTATCAGCCTCAGGGCTTCCCAGTGAAATGGTGATGGTAAGAATCTTCTAATCTCAGAGCATTTTTCCAAGAATTAAACAAGAAAATGGATGAGGAAATACTTGTCAAATCACAAGACAGATTGCAAGTATTAGTTATTATGGTGGTATCTCACTTCATATTTAATTTTCAATATCCTTGCTGGATGGTTCATACCTTTAAAGTAGAGCACTAAAAATGATCATTTTAAAAAATCAGTCACAGCATCTAGCCAGGAGATTTACATAAAATAACACATTAACAAGTTATAATCTGGGAATAATCTTTTACCAGTTCAGAAAAAATTAAGGCAATAAAGGAAGGGGCATTAGGAGACTGGAGATTGAGGACATGGAGGGTGGAGGAGAGTAGAAGAAGGTGTAAGTGATATCGGAGGTTCTGTAAGTCTCCTTATTCCTCCAGGGACAAATAGGATAGGAATGTCTCACAGGCCTTCAGGAGGGGCTCTTGAGAGTGAGTGTGAGTGATTTCTTTTGTGGGTGACCATGTTTGCATCTAAACTGATCATGAACACAAGCTTAGTTCACAAACTCTGGGATCAGAACTCTGCAGGGCCAAAAGAGAAGAATAATTTGAGGATTTGAAAGGACCAAAATGCTTGTTCACCATGGACTTTTGAAGAATTATGGGTTCATCTGCTATGGGGCATGTGGTTATATTCTGTCCAATAGACAATCAGGGCAACAGTGGGAGAGATAAGACAGCCTCATTTATGTGGCCGAATTTCATCCACTATTTAGGATCAAGTATGCATTTGGAAAACCTGATTATTTTCTTATTTTACTTTATTTTATTTTCGGAGCTGAACCCAGGACCTTGCACATACTTAGCAAGTGCTCCATTACTCAGCTGTATTCCCAGCCCCCCTTTTATTTTTTGTCTTGAGACAGAGTTTTGCTAAATTACAGAGGCTGCATTTGGCCTCAAATTTGCAATCCTCACCTCCCAAATCGCTGGGATTACAGAGTTGTGCCACTGCACCCAGTAAATCTGATGATTTTAGAAAAGCATTTGCAAGGCCACAGAGTTGTCTTTCCAGTTTTAATGAGGGTCAACATGCTCTATTAAAGAGTCAATTGCTCCTGTGCTCCTCCTATCTTGGAGGGCAACTCAAGGATGGCTCAATCTTTAATGATAGTCACTCCCTGAAGCTCTGAACTAGGTGTTAGCAGGCCTCATTAAAGATTGTCCAGGCCCTGTCTGTTTGACCAGCTGTCTTCTTTTTCTGGAATCTTTTCTCTATCTGCTGCATTATCCTTTGTACCTGAAGTTGGCTTCTCTGCCTGGGAGTTCTCTTGTGGGTTTGGGTGTGGCTACCAAGACAAAGGCGAACATCCTCCTAGCCGCCCTCCCAATTGCCTGTCTTCTTCAGTGCAGCAGCAGGTCACCTGTGGGAATGTCCCTGCAGATAAGACAAGACTGGGAGAGCAGCAAGCATATTTCCATGACCCACTCCCAAGCTGTGGCTCCTCTCTCCACTCTGTACTCAGTTATCTCACGAGATAATCATGCTCCCTGATTGGTCTCAAAGGCTCCGCTTTGATACTGGTTCCTCCTTTTTTGTTGTTTCTGCTTTCTTTTGCTTGTTCATTTAAGGTAATGTTTTCCACCTGCGGCGAGCCTGCAGCCATAGGAATCAGCTCTGATCCGGCTGTTTCTATCATAATGAGCATCTTGAGGACAGTGAGGAGGCTTATCCAGGATCACATCCATGGGACCTAGCAATGAAGTTGCTGCTTTGAGACTGAACATGGTTGTTGCTCAATAAAGATTTGGGGGATTAGGAGCTGAATAATGCCAGGCTTATATGTGTGCCAGGAAAGTACAAAATAGAGGTCATAAATCATGAATGTGTTCATTAAAGACCCAGCTGGAAATTTAGAGTGGTCACGTGCATGGAGGCCTACTGACATCAGCTAAGAGGAGTTTCTGCTTTACTTTTGACTTGCTTATCTTTGACAGAGCCCACATGTCAACTGGAAGCAAGTGGAGGCTTGTATTCTTGAAGCTCTTCTATGAAAGAAAGGGCCTGAGCAGCCCAAACCAGGTTGTGAATAGCTATGTCTCTGGGAGAACCCAAGGGCTGCCCAGGAGCCATTGTGAAGTCTTGGAATTGTGTTGGGCAATCTTTTCCATAGTTTCATTGCTGGCTTAATAATTCCCTCTTCAGCTGTGTGTTTCCCCCTAATAAATCTGCCTTTCTCCCTAGTAAATCTGCTCATTATGTTGTGTACGCATAGTTCCTTTAATTTCTGACTAGCTCAATTACTCCTTAGAACATTGTATAATTTCTATTGTGAATTGTTATTGCTTTAAGAGACAGACTGGAACTCATTTGCCTGTGTCCTCTCTAAGCTAATGCCTCTCTGTCAGTGGGCCACTAAGTCATAACCTACCTTTTCTTTTCTCTTCTTCCTTCCTTTCTTTCTTTCTTTCTTTCTTTCTTTCTTTCTTTCTTTCTTTCTTTCTTCTTTTTCTTTTTTTTTGTCAATAAATGAAGGTCATCATGCTGGCTCTGCTTGACCCTACCTTGTGGGCTCTGCTCTTCTTACACAAGAACTTAAAGAACACATTAGAGACTTTGCAGGAGAAGGAAAACCCTACTAATCTTGACTCCTCTTTCTGTCTCCAGAGATGGCCTTAATGGGGTGAGCCAAAAGGACGTGTTTACAATGATGGCAAATGGAGCTGTAAAAAGCAGTGTTGTATGTAAGTACCTTCTAAAGTTATACCAACCATGTTTTACTCTTTACCAATTAGCACCAAAGAAATAATAGTTCACAAATGCCTATATTCTGATTAGCCTGAATCATGATTCAGACCAGTTTATTTTAACATGTACTAAATGAACACTTGCCATAATCCCAGATAATTTACTAGGTACCAGGAATGCAGAGCTATCTAACACAAGCTCAGTTTCCCAAGAACTCACGAAAAGCTTTGTCATCAAGTATGAAAATTTCCATTTTTACCCATTAACAGGAGTCTGAAAGAATCTAGGATTCAGAACAAATAAATGAACACACACAAGCACAGGCACTATATTTCCTTACATTCTGATTACTTATTATAATATGTACTTTTTCACAGGTATGTTCTGGTAGTACTCATGAGTATATCCAAAATTGTTTACTAGGACTTGCTTAATCTCAATATAACTGTTGCTCTATCTAAAGGCTACTTCCCTCTGTAGGGGCACTAATAAATGCAAATATTTAAATAGTTTTCAATTATAGTCAGAGAAAAGAAGACTGTGATAAGCTCTAATTATGGCATTGTCAGATTCACCAAGAATCACATTTTTTTTCATTTTTACCTGTTACCATGAAGATCTGTCTTCTCTTTGTCGTTGGTCTAAGTTTCTTCCTTCTCAAATTCAGTTCAAATCTCATTTGTTTTCTTCAGCCGTTCTTAACTGGCCCAGGATCTTCTCTAAATCTTAAAATAATGACTTGTCTGACCATATTTTGACTTTTAACTTATATTTTATTGTTATTATCTTTTATCTCTGCTCTTCTATTAGCCCAATGAGAAACTCTGAATGAAGCCACATACTCTTTTGAGCACCTGAACTGGATTCTCACACACATTAGATTCTTAGTAAAGGGCTCCTATTTGCTAGTAGATTTTACTTTATTCTACTTGAAGTGTTAGTCACCCATATTAATTAACACCCAAGGCAAAACATGTGATAGTCACTTGTGCTGATCCTAGAAAAATAAGAATCAGTGCAAACCCTTGAAATCTGAGAGCTTAAAACCTCATCTTGATAAGAGGGAAGAACAGTTTTTATGAACTCAGTCTTCATTCAGGATTTGGCTTCCCCTTTATGAATTGGCACTGCACCATACCACAGGAAAATTTGTTTATTTCCTAGGACCCTAGGCCGGGGGCCATAATGCCACCAATGCCTGTTTTGGTCATTTTTCATGTTCGGCAATTGAAGCCATTCCAAATAAAATGTTATTTGCCAAAAAGTTAAAACCAAAATGACCACTGAAAAGACATTCTGTTTTAAATAAGAAATATTTCTCTATTTCTTATTTGTTTTTCACATCCAGATTGGCAAAATTGCTAGTTTATTCGTTCTTGGCTATTCACTATACAGCATCTCATCGGAACAATTAAAATGATACAGAAAAATCAGAGCAGTGGAGTCGAAGCTGAGAGTTTCCTGGGAATCATTGAAGATTCTTGGCAGTTTGCATCAAACACGCCTAGGCCATATGCAGACAAATAACCATGCATTAAACAGATTTCAAATCTCCGTGTAAACTTTCTTGGTCATGTTGTTTTCCTTTGTTTTCAAAGACACAAAAAGGAAGAGGCAGTGCCACTGAGTATCCAATCATCTTCAGTTGCTCAGGGATAAGACAATGTGGGTTTAGGTTTAGCACCTTGGAAAGATGGAGTCTAGTACAGCGACTTCCTCAACTTTCTCCTTGTCTTCTAGCCAGTGTAAGCTATTTCCTTCTGTTTCTGATTTGTGTTATAAGTTTATAGCTTCTGAGTCTGAAACCTGTGTATATATTTGACAAATTATAGCAAATTTTTTAAGGATGGTGGGGAGAGAAAAGAGTAGGTAAATCTGGTTATCGCTTTTAGCACCAGATCTTCTATCCATATCTTTACTTTGAGAATACTTTTATGGCTGGAAATCAATAGAGAATTCTAGTATTTCTCCCTTTCCAAGGAAAAAAGTGCTGCTGTGGAATCAGAGCCTTTGGAATTTATTTGTGGTCACAGAGATAATCCTTTTCATAAAAAGAATGAACCAGCAAATAATTCCTAGCCTTAAGCATATTATCTCGTACTGAATTCCCATTTCTTTCCAGTCATATATTATATTCTTTGTTGAGAATACATTTGTATTCGAGTGACTCTCTCCTTGTGCCATTATGCTTTGGATTTTGAGGTTGTTAAGTTGAATTAAGGCTTGCTTAATGCTTCAAATTTCTTGTCTGAGGGAGACTTGGGTTATTACCAAGCTCATCTAAGCTTTGGAGGAAGAGCTCAGCTCAGGTTAAACTGCATATGTTTGCCCACAAATCCACATTTACATTTGCATCTTAGCCAGTCTTCATTTCTTGGAAAGCATTTTTCACACATGCTGAGTCTTGGTGGGAAAATATAAACTCTTGGCTTTGAAGGATGCCATGTATGCAAATGTAAAAATGTGGTAGGATAAAATATATTTCCCTGCTTGGCCAAGTTTGGCTTTATAAATCTCTCATTTCAATTGGAATCCATGGCTTTCACTCTTCTGAAAAATCTGACTAAGGTGTGAGGTAGGGTTTATCTGGATCATCTTTTCTTTGTAGATGTGCAATCTGGATCTTCTACATTGCTAAACTTCCATGTTAAGTTAATAAAAGCTTTGGGCCTCTGCATTCCTTTTATTTTACCTGTCTGAAAGCAGCTCAATTCTTTCTAATGGGACCCTCTTGTATTCGTCCAGTGCCTTGAGGGTTGTTCCAAGGTCATAGGTTAAAATCTCTATGTAAGGAGCAAAGCAGTGGAAGGGGTTTGGGAAACCTTATTTTCTTCCCAAATTTAACTATACTACAGACAGATGAAAAAAAATGAAAATAACTACCTCTAAACAGTATAATCTAGTCAGAGATTTCATATGACTAAAATGAACACTCAGAAACTTTGAGTTCTAGCCAGTCCTCTCAGGAAGTCCTCATGAGTGTCTGCAACTCATGGGTGTAGCCATGGAAAATCACAGTAAAATAATGAAGTGTCACAAAAGTTCATTTTTTTTACAACAAAACACCTCAAATAAAGTGGAGAACAAGTTCTGAGCTGAGACTATTTTCATTCTACCAGAATAATATTTTTGACCATTGACCCCAATACTCTAAAATGTCTATATATTTAGGACTTTCTGTCTTGTGTTTGAATTATTTTCAGAATTGGACACTAAATGTTGATGTAGGGACTGAAGCATGGAGATTTATATTACCTGTTCATTTTGCCAGGCACTCTGTCAGCAAAGGAGATGTGTATCCTTGGAGTTTATGTTCTAAAGGCAGAATTTAGGAAAGGTGCCTAACATTGTCTGGCATATGGCAGAAGCTTAGTGTAGTAGTCGTTGGAATATTTCAGAAATAATCCCTGCCATCTAGGAGTATACAGTAAACAACAACAACAACAACAACCAATACAAAATAGTCACGAAACTATTGTTAATGACACAAGGCTCTACCTTGTTATGTCATTGTATAGTTAGTCAGACTGAGTGTTAGTGGTCTAGAGAGGGGAGACATCAGTATGGACTTTAGCTATAGGAAAGGCTTCATGTAGCAGGAAGGACGTGAACTGGAACTGAAATTGAGGAGTATTTGGATGTGCAAAGGGAAGGGAAATTCGAGGTTGAGAAGTAGGCCATTATGGAAATCAGTGTGGAGGTTCTTCAGAAAACTAAAAATAGAACTACCATTTGATCCAGTTATACCCCTCCTGGTTATATACCCAATGGAAGATAAGTCATCATATCATGGAGATAACTGTACTTCCATGTTTATTGCAGCATGCTTCATAATTGCAAGCATATGGAATCAGCCCAAATGCCCATGAACAGATGACTGGATTAAAAATATGGTACATATATACAACAGAATATTATTAAGTGGTAAAGAAGCATGAAATTATATCATTTGCAACAAAATGTATGGAACTGGAGATCATTTTAAGCAACATAATCTAGACTCAAAAAGAGAAATATCACATGTTCTCACTCATATATGGGAGATAAATCTACCTTAAAGAAGAAAAAGAAGGAGGAGGGGGAGGAGGAGGAGGAGGTGAAAAAGAAGAATTGCATATATCTAAGATTGGAAAATACAAGGGAACCAATCATGAGTGGGAAGGGACTATTGGGAAAAGGAGGGTGACTGGAAAAGTGGGAAGGGGAAGGGGAGCAACAGTGAAAGGTAAAGAGGGAGAGAACAAGTGCAAAATATAGAATGCAATTCTATGAAAATCCCATAATGTATCTTACTGTACTGTGGTGTGGTGGTATTAGGTGCCATCGAGTTGGTATCTGACTCATAGCAACCCTATACACAACAGGGGAAACACTATTGCTTCTCTGCTGTTCATAGGGTTTTCAATGGCAGATTGGTTTTTGGGAGTGGGTTGCCAGGTCTGTCTCCCAAGCCTTTAGTATCTAGTGTTCCCAGGTGGTCTCCCATCCAAGTACTAACCAGGCCCAACCCTGCTTAGCTTCCGAGATCTGATGGGATCGGATGCCACAGGGCTATGGTTGTAGGCTACTGCACTGTACATAACTAAAAAATACTATACCTCTTAAATATGCACAATTATTGTTACATGGTAGTCGAAAATATTTTGTAATGTTTAAGGAGATGGAAGTGCCAACAATCCTGATTTAATAAATGTACACTGTATATATGAACTATCACTCTGTATCCCATAAATCTGTATAACTAAAATACCAAAAAGTAAATCTTAAAAAAAGAAATTGATATGGCATGATAAAGGGAAGTCAAGTCAAAAGGTAGTAGAGTGGTAGGCAGAATTCAGTGGGCTTTGACTGTTACCAACTTAAGTTTGGCTTTTTCCTGTGGTCAGTGGAAAACATTTGGCTATTTTTGAGCAGGATTGTGACTCTATGACATTGAGTTCTTAAGAAAATTACTTTGGCTGGTGGTCCATAGCATGAATTGCTGGAGAGAAACTAGTAACATGTTCAGGGAAGCATTTAGACGGCTGTCACAGTCATCTAGGCAGAAGGAAAGAAGGAGCGTGGGAATGGCACAGAGATCAGATGAGAGAGAACACATTTCCATGGAAGAATAGATAGAACCTGGTGGATAATATGTGTGTAAACTAATTGGTTTTGAGCTGCAAGGAAATTTGGATTCCCTATTAACAACAACTCTTCCACAGGCCTGTCAGCTTCTCATACTGTGGGAGCTTGCGTGTTGCTGTGATGCTGAAAGCTATGCCATTGTTATCTCAGATACCAGCCGGGCCACTCGTGGTGGACAGGTTTCAGCTGAGCTTCCAGACTAAGACAGACTAGGGAGAAGGACCTGGCAGCCCACTCCCTAAACAATTAGTCATTGTAAACCCTGTGAATAGCAGAGAAACACTGTCAGATAATCATGCCAGAAAAATGAGCACCCCCCGCCCCATGCTGCAAGACATTCAAGAAACAATTGGGGAAGAGTGGCCTCCTCAAAATAGAGTCAACCTTAGTGACTGGAATGGAGTAAAGCCCCTGGGGCCTCCTTTTGCTGATGTGGCATGACTCAAAATGAGAATAAATGTACTGACCGCAACATTGGTCTGAAACATAAAAAGGTCGTGTATTTGGAACAGGGTCAGGGAGTGTTTCATTCTGTTGTACATAGGGTCACTGTACATTAGTATCCATTGGGAAGGGAGATCTAGGTTTTGAAGGAAGTCCATGAGTTCATCTCAGATGGCATTTTGATCCAATTATGTGACATAGTTACTTAGCTACTGTCCAGTCACCTCTCCACAATTTTTTCTTGCTTGGTATAATTCCTTTGCTTAGCCATTTACTCAGCAAGAAACAAAGCTGAGTTATTCTCATTACCCAGTTTTTCTGAGGCAACTATCTACATATTTAATTACTTTGAGGAAAGAAGCTACCATTTAGCCCTCACAAATATTCGTTAAATTTCTGAATTATTTACTACTCAAAACATTCCTTTAGCCAGGAGAGAGTTTTGATGGGGCATCCCTTTTCAGAAAGAGGCCTCTCTTCTCTGTGTTTTCCCACCAAATGCCAAAGCTTAGCAGTTTGTCGAGTGTGTTATAGATTCTTTTAAGGATCACTTGATATTGAATTTCTAGAATTTCCTGTTCATTTATTTTGTTAGAAAATCTCAGAAGGTGGCTAAACTTAGTAATGGATAAGTCTGATTTTCTTTCTTCTGAGATTATGCTCTATATGCACCAGATTCCTGAAGGAAACAATATTTTTCTTTCTTTGTAAGTCACATTAACATTTGTTTTTCTGAGTAAAAGTGGGTATTTAGTATACCATCTTGGGTACTGAATTTCTTGAGAACAATGCTTTAAACAAGTGGCTTTCCTGGCCATATAAACTAAGGTGAGATATCAGAAGATTCTTTGTGTAGATTTCCTAGAATGGCTGGCTCTTATCTGAGTCATAGAGTTGACATCTCAAGTTCAAGTTAGATTCTTTTCAGCCATGGACATAAAGCTGCTCTTTCAGGATCACATTTGAAAATGCTGGCTTCTAAGCACAAATTCTATATTTTATTAGATTGGGCAAATGATATGGGCCTCTGCATAGGGTAGGGTATCATAAAAGAAACTTGTTCAGAGCTTAATTATTATACATAAGACTCCAGCAAAGCATTTTCAAAGCCTTTTTGAATGACTGAATATTCAGTTGTCTTTGCCCACAGCTGTCTATTCTTATGCTTTATAGTGCTCTTCTAGTCTTGCCGAAGATATAAAACCACATCTCAAAACTCATGTAGAAATACTATAAAAAGCATCCATGATTAATAGAACATTTTCAACATTAACTGTCTTAACCAATTCTATTAAAAGAAAACTTAAAGAATAGCTCCCCCCTTTTTTCTCCTTCCAAGTTTTCCGGAGGGTTCCAAATATGGAAGCCTTCTGTTAGACTTCCCTTGGATCTACAGGAGCTTTGTGATTGTGACATAAAAAGAGGGAGGTTTCGCCTTTTTAGACCCCCCAATTGTTATTTTTAACTATTTTGCAACTGAAATAAGCTGAAAAGCTTAGCTCGATTATGACAATAGGGGCACCTACTTGCAGGTTAAAAGTGAGAGTGACTTTGTTGCTTCAGTAACTCCCAGTTTCTGATTCTCCCCTTGCAGAGGCTGCCCTGTGTCCTAGGACTTCCTTCTCTCTCTTTTGTCTCCTCTGTCCCCCATGCTGACCCTACCACAGACTTTATTTCACTTAGGACAAACTGAAATGATAATCTAACAGAGGCGGCGATGGTCAGGTTTCAAAGGACAATACAGCATGTGGATGAGAAAGACTCACCAGGACACGAGGACTCATCAGAAGCCCAAGATAAAAGGACCTTATTTTCTTGGCAAGCCCCATAGATGCTCTGCAATGACGAATGATAGGACTGTTATCTTGACACCATACTCTCCCATGTTGAAACTGTTTATGAGAAACAAACATCATATGAAAAACAGATTGCCAGACACTAAGTAAATCACTGTAAAGGGTAGTGAGTCAAGTATTGCCAGTTTTACCCACATTGTCATTGTTATGATGTAACACATTCCTTAAGACTGATATTGTATCCAAATTTGGGCACAAAAGCCTCCTCTTGATCAGTTGGTGGAGATTATGTACCCTAGAATATGTCCCACACATACACAGGCACACAGATCCACACGCCCAGATTTGGACACACACCTACGCACAAAGAACAATCCAGAAAGGACAGAATATTAAAAAGGTGTGCAGAGATTATACAAACTGTAAATTTCAGCCCTTGCCCAGGCAATAAACCCAGTAATCCTCTAAACTCTGCTAGCAATGATTAATAAACAGTGGGTATGCTCAACATATGGAAAAATCATCCCATCTGGACCATTTGAAACTAGGACATAGACTTTATCTTTGTTTATTTCATCCTTAGCTAAAAGGCTTATTATGAATTGCAATAATCCAAGAAGCCAACCATGGAAGACAGACAAACTCTTTAGATAAAACCAAAAAAGCAAGTTCTGTAACCGAGGACCAGATGTATTTTTGGGTTTAGCCCTTGTACATATTTAGACGAGCTTTTCAAGTGGTGAAGATTTGCATGTTTGTTTTGCAATACTAATGAATATGTTTTTGATTTACATTTTAGAAAATGGAAACTTTTATCTTCTTGGGGCTTTGTAACTTAATGACTTCCAGAGGGCGGTTTGGTGTCCTCTTTTAACCCTTCACCACAAGAACAGAAACATATCTCACTCAGAGGCTCAGCCCTCTATCTTGCTGAATAAAACCCCTAAGATAGTGTAGTTCTGTTCTTTTGTTGCCGGGATGGTAAGGGTTGAAGAGTTTTTGACTTTCAACCCAGTGAAAACATATGTAAATGGCAAATTATTTTAAAACTGCCTTTAATGTGAATCTTGGGGTATAAAAATGACTACACAGATGATCTTTATATTAGATGAATAAGGGCAACTCTTTTGGACAAACATTGCTTTGGGAAGTAGGATCTTGAGTCTTGGTTCAATTTCCTCCGAGATAAAGATTGTTTTAGGAGAACAAGGAAAATGTCTTACTGAATTTTTTCTTTCTTCCTTTGAATTTCTTTGAAGATGTTACGTGGAAAAATAAGTAAACACATTTTCCCCCCAAGACTTCCTTTGCTTGTAATTTGGGTTGGACAAGGACCTTATCAGAAATGGAAAAATTTATCCTTGAGGGATAACAGAGTGTTTTAGAAGAAGAGATAACTAGAGCTTTGAAGTTTCATTATTCAAAAATTGGTCCAAAGAGATTGCTTTTCTTCCAAATTCTTCCACTAGTTTTTTTTTTTTAAATAACATATGATAGAATAATAAGTATGCTCTTAAAAGCTGGTATTGGGGCCATGAAATCTCTTAAATGCTTAACTTTCTGGGACAAACAAGTAAAGGTGTAATATCACACTGGGCATGAAATGGGGGGCATTTTACATTAGTTCTACAGTGATTAGCTGCATTGAGGTTCAATGAAAATGTGCTAGTGAGGGCTGAGTGGTCGTGTGATAAGGAACCTAATGACATTTTTATTATGTCACATCTGAAAATCATATGATTGGGAGTCCCTAAGCCCGATTCTTCCCATGGGAAATCATTTTACCCTTAAAGAATATTTTTCCCACCCAGAGTCTGTTAATAACTAGTTTTAACTTTCCAGAACAGTTTTATAGTGTCGCATTAAAATTAGATACATATTTGCTGTGAGTTCTTGGATACAAGTATTCTCTAAAACAATTTCTTCAAATCAAGAAAAGTTGAAATGTGGTATAAGAATTCCTTATTCTCCCTTAAAAATTCCTCTACAACTTTCAGTTCTAGTCTATTTTAGACTGTACAGAAAAACTGTGTATGTCTTTTAAACATAGATATTTTTCTTGTTATTCTGAACTCTAGCCTGGAAAAGCACTTCTTTAAGTGTGATATTAATTTGTTAGATGTTAAATTATTTACTCATAATTTAGATATTAATTTATCTTTCTTCTTCCTCTATGATAAAGAGGAAGGTAACTTATTTTATAAACACCACGTGCCAGGAATTTTGTCTTTGTTATCTTTTCTTTTTTTTTTGTCACAAAAAACTTACAAATAGATCTTGTAACAGAGGAGGAATTGAAATATACAGAAGCTAACCAACCTGTATAAGGTCATAGAGTCAGGTACATATAGAGCTAATATTCAAACTCAAATCTTTCTGTTTTTCCAAATCATTTTCTTTGCCTGACATCATGCTATTTTAATTCCTGTCTCTGAGTCATGGATCTCAAACCTTTCTTTTTGTTGGAGCTCCTTATAATGTATGTGTTCAGCATACCAGGTACCTGGAATAATGGAAATCTGGTTGGGCATATAAAACCAATTGCTGGTCAGAGTGCTAGATGAGTGCTTGAGGAGCAGTGAGTGAGGGATTAAGAGAAGAACAGGAGACCAGTGCCAGGCTTGGACTTTTGTTCTTAACTTTTGCACAGATTCTTTGAAACTCTGATGTGTGTTGTGGACACTTTCCTCACGAAATTCCATATACACAAACATTTGATTAAAATTTCAGGAATTTGCAGGCATGATGATGGATTGATGGATTCTGCGCTGAGTCCTGACCTTGCTACTGTAAAGTGTGGTTTGCAGACCAGCAGCATCAGCAGTCTCTGAAAGTTCTTACAAGTGCAGAATCAAAGGCCCCACCCAGACCTACTGAATTAGAATCTGCATTTTATAAGATCCTCAGGTGATTCCTAAATCCATTAGGGTTTGAGAAACATTTATCTAGGTGAGCAACAGCCACGTAGGAATGAAGATGGGGTCTTTGTTATGGGAGCTGTTGAAGAGGGACAGAAGAAAGTGGCTGAGCAGGAACACTGGGGAGAGAACAGTCTCAGATTTACCAGGATTTGGGGAGATGACTGGGGACTGGTCATGGATTGTTAACTGTGGGCCTTTCTGATCTTCAGTCATGAAGCAGTGGATAAGGGATGCAAGCATCTTTTGTCTAATTCTTTTTTCTAGTAGTATTCTAATGGTACATAATTATGGGGTATAGAGTGATAATTCAGTTCATATATACAGTAAGCAATTATTATAACAGGGTTGTTGACACTTTCATCTGCTTAAATGTTGCACAAAACCTTGGATCAATAATTGTAGGTATTTGAGGTATGGTATGATTTTTAAAAATTGCACACAGTACAGCAAGATTCCTTATGGGATTTTCATAGAGTAGTAGCCCATATTTGGACTTGTTCTCTCCCTCTGTACCCATCTATGTTGTCCCCCCATACCTTCCTCATCACCCTCCCCCTTCAACTTGTCCCCTCAGCCCTTATGTTGGATCTATTTGTATTTTCTAACCTTAGATATGTACAGTGTCTTTTCTTTAAGGGAGATCTAACTCTCACATTTGAGTGAGAACATTAAGTATTTCTCTTTTTCAGTCTGAGTTACTTTGCTTAAAAGGATGATCTCCAGTTAAATCCATTTTGTGGCAAATGACATAATTTTGCTTTTCTTTACTGCTGAATAATGTATGGTTGTCTGATTCTTCTTACCAATAACTTGCTGAGTTTCAGATGACTAAAGTTGTTTCCATATAATAGGTGTAAATCAATGATAGTTGAAAAGTAGGGGAATATAGGACATGATGAAGGGTGGATTTCATTGTTAGCCACTAACTCAATTTGAGTTTGTTTGATCCCCTTAAATCAATAATGTTTATAGATGTATTTCATATCATGTAGAAAAGTGGTTTGAATTTTCTTGTTTTAATTAGGGATCCTAGATTGATGTCCATAACCTTTGAGGTATCTGGGCTAACTTATCCTCCTTAGCCCTGGCTCTCACCTTTAGGAAGACAGCCATTCAGAGCATTTTTTTTTAACAGAAAGGGTAGGAGGTCCATGGGTTTACTTGGGGGGATTGGCCCTGGCAGTTTCCTCCTAATGTTGGCATTATCGGGACTTAGATGTTTAATAGAATTCAGTTTTTCTGAGCCAAAATGAGAACTTCAATCATATAAGGGGTGGCCAAAAGAAAGTTTTGGTATCAATGGACTTACCTTTTCTTGGTGGCTTTTTATGGCTGCACTACATTGGTGAGTATTAATTAACTCCTCCAACTCTAAAAATCTCTGTACTGCCAGGCATGGAGGCACATGCCTGCAATTTCAGCACTTGGGAGGTGGAGGCAGGAGGATCATGAGTTTGAAGTCAGCCTGGTCTTCTTAGTGAAATCTGTCTCAAAAACCACCACCACTAGCAGCACAACAAAATCTCATTACAATAAGTCATCACACAAGATACCTCAAGGATATGAAGGGTATTGATGTCCCCCTGGGAGGACATACTGGGTAGAAAAGGATCCTGAGACTCACAAAATATTATGCCCAGGAAAGATAAAGTGTCTCTGGTTAAACTGGCAGCACAGCAGACTTTTCATTAATAAAGTGATTAATTTATTTAATTCATTGAGAAATGGCTCTTTTGTAAGCTTTGTGTTTGTGATGGACATAGAATTATGGCAAAGATATGCTAGTCACTGCCCTTAAGGAGTGACAGTCAGAATGAAGACCACAAGAGAGTAGTTACAGAGTGCCATAAAAGCATGTGGGAAAGTGCACTTACCTGAATTTATTGGGACAGTGAAGACTGGGGAGAAGTAAAGGAAGTGAAAGAATTTACATATAAGCTCATATTTGAATGGGTAAAAGGGGTGGAATCATGCCGTGGTAGAAGCAATAGTGTGTGCAAAGAGTTAGAGGTGAGGGAAAGAATAGCATGGTCAGGGAAGAGGAAATAGACCAATACCAGTAGAATGCTTGCCCGGGATCTGAAAAAAAAACACTAGAATCTGAAGAGGTCTTTCTTGCTATCTAGTGCTAGCCATCTAACATATCTTCATGGGTGATTGATTACTCATTGCCCCTTAACACTCCCTGGGAAGGAAAGCTCCCCAAAACAAGTCTATTTGTCTTTGTAACCATTCTAATCAAGTTCTTCCATGTGTAAAAATGAAATCTGCTTCTGGTTTCTTATCATGGACCCTTCTCATGCCCTTTTTGGTTGCCAGGACAATGTGAAGCTTCACCACTGGTACAAAGTCAACTGGTGAATGTTTCTTTGTTCTTCGAGGGGGACTGCACTCTGCAGAAGATAAGGTAGAGTTAAACTTGAACAAGTCACATGTGTAGCAATACTTGCCCTTTATGCATTAAAATCCTACAATATCCCTGAAATGCAGTTTTATATAACCCCTCAGTCAATCATGGTATTGTGCAGGGGGAGGGGAGGCCAACTACTTGGCCGCAAGAGCTCACGTTATTAAGATTATATTAAAGATTCAATTTTGTGCAAGCCTTCCTGTAAATTTCCCCTTCCCATCCACCAAGTCTCACACCACGCCACCCTTGTGCTAGCTGGAATTGTCAGCACACCTGTACTTTTTTAATGATTATGGCTAAACCTCAGTGCCAGCTGGAGAGAAAGGTCACATTTCATAGTGGTGTAACTAGAGAACAGTGTTTCTTAGGAATAGAGGTAGCAGAGCCTTTTTGGAAAGTTTGAGAACATAGACCTATTCAAATCCACTTACCTCTGGTAGTGAATCATCATTTAAATACCTGATCAGACCTAACTTTTATTGTGACTGCTCCCTTATATAGCTGGGGATTAAGTTAGTGGTCAGAATTAGATAGGTCTAGAAACCAAGGTAGAATCTAGGTTGTAAGAAACGGAAAGGCTGCAGGTAATTGGGTCTGGTGTGTAATATTAGGTCTATAACACACTTTCACACCTCTCCATATAAGACTGAATGGACGATTTTTCTCTGCCAGTGGCCCTGAATCATCTTTATTAGTTAAAGCCATATTTACTGATTTCACAATAAAAAAGTAACTCTTATTTCTATAGCTAGTCTGTTCCCTAGAGCAGTCTGTTGATAGAATGCAGACATGGGTAAGTATTGTTTGTCATAGGGCCTTTTAAGACTTTAAAAGAATTCCTTTAAAAGAAAAGACACATATATGTATATATTCACAATGCTTAAATTGTGGAAATCAACTTAGGTTCAAAGGAGATGAAGTGACATCTAAAAGATGAAAAATGCATAGCATTTGAGTTTAGAAAATTTTAGTTTCATTTGCAGAAACAGTGAAAATGTCCAAGATCTAATCTTAAAATAAAACTTGGCTCTAAGAGACACATGTAATAAATTAACAGATTAAAGTTGTTTACACCTTTGGCATTTTTAATCTAATATTTCTGCTTTAAATAGTTTTCCTGGCAATTATATACTAGATTTTTTTTTTTTACCATGTAATTCTAAAAGATGCCTGTTGGACAATTTTTTAGTACTTATCTGTACCATTTCTTTCTCAGCCTTAGCCCCTAAAATGATCACTAGTTAATGATAATAGGTAATATTCTCATTTTTTTAGTACTAGGATGTTGAACCCAGGGCCTCGTGCATACCCACACTAAGTTGTACAGGCTGCCTCTGGCCTTGAACTCACAATCCTCCAGCCTCAGCCTCCTGAGTCACTAGGATTGCAGGTATATGCCACAGCACCCAGCTCATTTATGTTTAATTTTCAAGTGGACAAATATAGTATTAGGTCAAACTATTTCCCATCTTTTTTGAAAATACCTATGTTAGGTATTACTTTGATACTACAAAATGATAAATATTTAAATTAACTCAATACATCTATAGAAATATCTATGTGGGCCTCTATGAATTAGGCATGGTGCCTACCAATGATAGCAGATTCTGCAGATCCTCAGGGGCCTTATAATCTTATAGAAAACTTAGGACAGATACTCAAATAGTATGGTAGAAAGGCATGAGTGACATTCAAAGAGAGCACTATGAATTCAAAGAAAGGAAAGATAATATTATGTGCTAAAAACATATACAACTTTTTCTTCATTTGTGGACATCTTCATCAAATACTTTATTAAGGGTATTTGGATAATTTTCTTGACAACTTCTCTACCCCTGAAATAGATCCAAAAGATCCCCTCAATGGGTCTGTTTTCTGTTTTTTAAAAACAGCTTTAATGTGGCATATTTCTCATACCATAATGCCTAGCCACTTAAACATACACCCATCTGTATGCTTCCTTGAGTATGTGTATGTGTGTGCGCACTTACATATCTGTTGGGGGGGGAGAGTGGGCTTGTCTGTATATGTGTGTGCAGGTACTTGTGTTTGCGAGAGGTACGTAAGGGATTTGTTTGCATGTATATGTGCATGTACATGTGTATGTGTAGCTATGGGAGGGAGTCAGGGTGTGTGTATGTACAAGTGAGCTTGTCTGTATGTGGTGCATGAATGTGTGTGCATGTACATATGCATGTGTATGCATGCGTGTGTATGTACGTGTAGGTACATGCGCGAATGTGTGTATGCATGTGGATGTATATGAGTGTGTTTGCATGCACGTTGTGAGCGAGTGTGTGTGTGCATGCATTAAGTCTAACCTAAGTCTAAGCACATTGCTCCCCTGCTGCCCTCTCCAGTGGTGGCTTTTCCCTCCCTCACCTTTCCTACCCCTGGGGCTGGAAGTGCAGCTGGGTGTTGTCCCAGTTCATCGTTTTCATTGCTAGACCATTCATTCTCCTCTAAACTCCTGCAGTTTGACTCCCTTGTCATCAGATGATCCTACCCCCTGCGTATGAGCCCCTGGGTCACTCCTGTTTGTTGATTTTAGCTCCTGGCTCATGACCATTCCCTTCTCTCTGGATTCTCCATTATTTGAAGATCTAGATGGTCCCTCCAACATCATGGCCTCTCAGTTCCTTGAACTCCTTTCTTCTTCCAGTGATCTCATTCCCACACGGTTCCTCCAACCTACTTCAACCACTCTCTCCTCTGGTTATCCTCAAGCTTAGAATCTAGGCTTTGTACCACCTGTCCATAATTTCAATTTTAAGGATCTCATCATTGGGCTTCCATTTCCTATCTTTTCAGCTTAATTTCTCTAACAGCCTGATGCCATCACTCCTTGTACTACTTTCTGAGATGTGCAACCTGTTGATCCTATGACCTTTCCTTCTCCTTCTCTCCAAATCCTAACTCTTCCTGAAACCTTTGGATTCTACTACTTTTTTCACTTTCTCTTCTAATCGTATACCTTCTTATCCAACTTAAACACCATGTTTAGACTTGGTAATCACTCCCTTATATCTGTGCTCAGTGCCCTTTCCCCTCTTGCTTCCTTGTTCTGACTTGGCAAAGTCCCCACCTAGGCTGTACCTATGCATTGAATGGAGCTGGAAAACATACACAAACATGATGACTTGCCTTATTGTTAAATTTATGACCATGAGCCTTATAGAAATATTTATACATCCCAGAAATTATGTTCCATTTTCTTCATTTGTTTACCTTGCTGTACTGGACAACCATTTCATACATCTTCCTTTCTTTTCAAACTTCCAGTACTTTTGTGACACTGGAGATGACTTAGCTTACTATTTTTTATTAGAAACACAGAAGCAATCAAAATATAACCTTCAACACAGTACCAGTGCCATATTTGCCTGCCTCCCAGCAGCTGCACTCCTGCATTTTCCCTCCCTCCTGTGACTGAGTAGAGGAACTGTCCATGCTGCAATCTCAGGACAGCCATTCCTGTGGGTTCCACATGCTCTCACACTACTCAAGGACCTTGCCCCAGTAACTCACTTTTAAATGCCATTAACTTCTCCTATCTTCTAGCTTATTCTGTCAGCATACAAGCATACTTATTGTGTTTCTGCCATAAAAACAGAGACTCTTCCTAGAATTTGTCAAGGACCCTGCAGTGTTAAACTCTTTGGTCCATTTTTAATGCTTCTGCCTGACTTATGGGAAGTGTGAGAAGCAACGATCACTTTATTTGCCTTGAATTTACTTCTTCACTTGATTTCCAGGATACTCCACATTCCTGGTCTTCTCTCCAGTGAGTTGACAGCTCCTCCTGTTTCCTTTGCAGGTTCCTCTTCATCTTCTCAATGTGTAATGGGCTCAGTCTTTGTTCACCTGCATCTACTCCATTCATGTTCTTACCCAGTTTTATGACTAAATTTACATCTCCGATGGCAACCTGTATATGAACTCAGATTTGTATGTTCAGGCATCCTTTAGCACCACCACTTGCATGTCTAATAGCCATCTCAAATGAAGTATCCCCAAATTGTGCTGCTGATCTTTACTTTTGAACCTGCTAGGCCTATGGTTTCTCCTATCTTGGCAAAAGATAATTGGATCTTTCCAGTTGTTCAGGATCAAGTCTTTAGCTTCTCTCTTGCTCTCATATGCCCATCTAATCTATCTGCAAATACACTGGCTCTTCCTTTGAAATATATGGAGGACCCTAATATTTTTTCCCCCTCTATCTCTGTGGCCCAAGCCAACATCACCTTTTACATAATTGTGGCAATGAACTTCTAACACTAGTCTCTGCTCGCTCTTGTTCCTTTTGTTCTAAAACACTATGGAGATTCCTTCAAGTCCTAAGATGATATTCCTGCTGTTAAACAATCCCCCCTTCAAACAAACAAATCTCCAGTGACTTTGCGTCTGATGCAGAAGAAAAGCAATGTCCTTAGATACATCAGCAATGAGACTCTCCCCAGGCTGTCAATCCCTGTTTCCTGTTTGCCTCTCCGACCATGACGGCTTTTATCCTACTTTCTTCACATCAGCTACATCCCAGGCACTACATAAATCCTCCTGACCCAAGGCTTTCATTCTGCTATTCCATCTTTCTAGAATATTCCTTTCCTAGATATCTTATGGCTTGCTTTCTCACTTCTTTCAGATCTTTGCTCAAATATCACCTCTTGACTATCCCATTTAAAAATCTAACCTTGCTATTCTCCACCCTCTTTCCTGCTTTATTTCTTTCCAGAGCATTTAGCTCATTGTAATGCACCACAAAATTTATTTTGTTTATTTATTTACTTCTTTAACTTTCCTCTGACTAGGATGTACACCCCAGAAAGACAGGGATTCATCTCTGTTTTGTTCACAGCTGTATCCTAGAAAGTGCTGCCTGGATACCTAAACACTCAATGATATGTATTTTTAAAAAAATGAATGAATTCTATATGAACTTAGCTAAGATGAAGTCGATTACCTTGTAAGTGCCTCCTTCAAGGACATGATTTTCAAAGGCTGCCTCTTCCCTTGAACATCTCCTTTCCTCCACTCTCCCTGAAGACTATTCAAAGGAATTTAGATAAAACTGAATGAGAGATTTTCCTGAGTTGAGGGAAATTCCATGTGAATATCTATAGGAAGGGGACAAACAAGTTAAAATGGCAGAAGGGGCAGAGGGAGAAGGGAAAGCAGGCTTGGAGGAGGAGGTTTGCTTTCCCGGAAATAGGCTAACATATGTGAGCGAGCTCCTGTTCAGCAGATCAGTCCAATGCCTCCTTTCCACTGAGGACCTCCCCCCCATCTCTGGGCACTCGAGGTTTGTCATGCTTTCACAAGCCTTTTCTTGAAGTTGTAAAATGAAGCTTTTTTATGACTGGTGGAGGAGGGGAAAGAAGCATAATTCATTTTTATAAAACACTCTGAGATTCTTCCATGAGAGGTGCTAAACATGCAAACTGTTAGATTTTATTTTTAAATTGTGCAAGTTATATATTTCCCCCATTAAATGTTTACTTGCTGGTTTTCTTCTTTCTGCTTGAAAAATAATAAAACGGAATCATATATTATTCAATTACCAAGATAAAGTTGAAATGTTAAAAAAAAGCATTTTTCTGTGTTATTAGGAGCAAATGCTTCCAATCACTTAAAGGATATTATTAGCCACAGTGGCATCCATATCTTCATTACCAACATCAATACCATGGGGCCATAGACCACTCTCTCTGACCCAGATAATAAAAGAGTAGTTTTAGGGCATAAGACCTGCTTCTCTCTCCCTCAATCTTCCCTATTAAATTGTGAGATGTTTTCTAAAGTCAAACTTTTGTCTTTCTACCTGTTTTTACATATTATTTAAATAAAAATAGTTCTCCATTGGTATGAATGTTAGTTCTTTCTAACACTTACTTTACCGCCTTCATTTTGAGGACCCCTTCCCCCTATCTAATCCACCATCTTGCTTCTTGCTTTCTTGCTCTGTCATTTGGGTTCTACTCAGGGTGTTTATGATCACCCTTTAACACCAGAATGAATGTGTGTCATTTATAAGCCTGGGTCTTGTCTTTTCCCACTTACTATATGCAGGACCTTCGGCAAGTTACCTAATCACTATGAAACTTCAGTTTCCTGTGGTATTCCATAAGGTTAATATGGTATGCTGCATAGTGATATTTAAGGATTAAAAGATATCCATGAGCTTTAGCCAAAGACCACTGGGTAAACAAACATGTGTAGTTAGGTGTAGCATTACATACTCTATGGGCAACTGTGGGGTGTCTCACAAAGATGGTATTAGAAGGAACTTATTATGGCAATGGTTCCCAACCCTTTTGGCACCAAAGACAGTTCATGGAAGACAATTTTTTCTAGGGACCCAATGTGGAACTCAGGTGGTAACACGAGCAATTGGGAATGGCTGCAACTGCAGGTGGAGTTCACTAGCAGGCTTGCTCACTGTCACTCACGTCCTCCTCTGCACCTGATTCCTAACAGTCCTACCATTCAGTGGCCCAGGGGTTGGGGACCCTTGCATTATGGAAGTCTTCAGTTATGAATGGGTGATTTGGGGAAGAGTTCACTCTATGTTAGGTACTTGCAGAAAGCAGGGATAATTCTATGATTCTGTATCTTAAATTTTATAAGAGGCAAGGGAGACAGTAAACAATTGGTAAATAAGCAGCTGTCATTCACTTTGGGAGAGAAAGAGGTGCTTGGTATTTTTAGGATGGCACAATGACCTTGCTTTTGTCTGTTCATGGACACAGTTAAGAAATGGGTTTCCTTATTCTCACTTTATCACATGTGGGGACCTTCTAGTTATGGGGCATTGCTCCGGCCATGAACTAAGCTCTGCAGTTGGAGACCCACTGCAAGGTGGCAAGTTGAGTGCTGACAGAGTATCATGCTGCCAAGAAGGAGAATTATACTCACAGCCACTCCGCCAGTCCCCTTGGGACAGCTCAGAGGTTTCCACTCACAGCCACTCCTTGTCAAGAGACAACGCCAACTCCAGGAGCTCTTCTGGAAACAGCTCTTTATTGGTGCTCTCTTGTCTGCCTTTCTCTAGAGGGTTGGTGGAATGGACTCTGAGTGCCTTGTGCACCGTGCTTGTAAATCCTTATGGACAAATCAGAAGCTAGTATATAATATTGGGTGACTATGGCTTAACCATTCAGGTGATATGGTGTAATTTGGGTGTAGCCAATCAGGAGATAGATGCAAATGAGGTGAAACTGGGTGATCAATCTTGACCAATCATTGGGTGTCTGTTAACTGACCAGGAGGGAGATATCGGGTGATTAGGTCACAGCCTATCAGGTGGCAAGAGGTTTGAGGAGGGCAGGAACCATCTTTACCTCGACCTCATGGGCTGGGCCCCAAAAGTTTGAGCTAGAGGCCAGGATGTGGGATAGAAGTCATTTGGGGCCATCTTGCCCTGGGAAACAGATCTTAGGCCTCCAGGTGGGCTAGATAGGCCTCGAGCCAGGCCAACTCATGTCTTCTCTCTGCCTTTCTAGGCTACATCCCTACAATCAGGGTCTCAGCAACCTGGTTTGAGGCTGGTATTCTGTGAGCTGTTCTGTGTCTGATAGGAGAAGAGCAAGGCTCAGCTGTGAGTGCTGGGCCAGCTTCTGAATGTTGGGGGCTGCTTTTTAGAAACTTTTCTTTTTTAAAAGACATAAACCCTTGGCACAGCATCTAGCCCCTGAGGACTCAATACGTTGTGGTATTTTTTTCATCGTGAAAATCTAAATTACGCATTCTGCCTACTCAATTCCAGAGTAAATAATTCCAATTTCTTCAGCAGAGCCTCTGGGTACTGGAGGGCAATAAAGACAACTAATGTTCCTTTAAACTTCATGCCAGCATCCATCCTGCTAACCACGTTAAACAGATGATCATGTATAATCTTTACCAAGATCTGATAAGAGAAGTAGTGTTATTTTCACATTCCACACAAAAGGAAACTAATTTCAGAGAGGTCAAGGGGCTTTCCCAAGGTCTCACAGGGAACAAGAAAGAGGGAACAATGGCTCCATTCCACCAAGTCTTTGGAGTCCAGGTTCTTAACTATCACATGGTGCTGCCTTCTATTTCCTGAGCTATTGTGGAAAGTCTAATCCAAAGCTTCTTTAGCATCAATTATATTTCTTACTCATATGAATTACAATTCATGTTGTATTCTTGCATTTATTTTACAACAATCCCTTTAAAGTCCCCATTAGCTGATAGCAGCAAAGCATGCAGCTTTAATTCAACACAGCCGGATTGTGCTTTCAGCATTAATTGAAAGACAAATCTGGTATAGTTTTAAATTGGAAATTTTTTAAATCTTCTCTTTGGACTAGAGGAGAATGGGGATCCTAGATTGTGAATTCAAAACACATTATGGTCCCCATGCTACTTTGTAACAAATGAGTTTACAATGTTCAAGCATAATAGTTTCGGGAGATTTAACAGAATGGTAACACAAAACAATATGTACCAGCCTGAAATTGGCATTTGCTTGGTCTTATTATAATGTTGCTATATCAACATTCAGTTGATGAGAATTCAAGTTTCTGGCATCCACAGTTACATGCATTATATCTGCCTCTTCTAGTTCTTTGGGAAAATAGAGATCTCTACTATAGCACAGAGTTGGAAAAAGAGGATTAAAATATGTTGAGCATCTACTTGATGCCAGGAATTGTCCTAAATGCATTTATGTTATTTCACTTATTCTTTATAACCACTTGGAAAAGGAAAGAATGAATCGCTTAGTATTTAGTCCACGGCCATTCATCTAGGTTACCACATTATTAACTTCCTGATTGCGCTCACTTGGCTTTTGCCCTCTTATCGTAAGTCTGAAGCTAAAATTATCTTTTAAAATAATAAATCAAAACTCACCACTTCCCTCCTTAAAGCCTCACATTGCCTTTCCATTGCACTTGGAATCAAATCCAAATTCTTTACTATGGCTTAAGCCCACTGAATTTGGCTCCTACCTGCTCATCTGACTTCATCTCAGCCCCTCTCCAGCTTGCTCATTGCAGGCTTACATGCATTCTTTCCTTTCTTTGCACCTCAAGTTCATTCTCACCTCAGGACCTTTGCACTTGCTCTTTCCTCTGCTAGGAAACCACTACCCTCCAATCCTTTCTTTGGCTGACTACTTATTGCCACTGAGGTGTTAGCACAAGTACAATTTTCTCAAGGAAACCTGCTCTGCTCAGAGAAGTTATGTTGTTGTTGTTGTTAGGTGCTGTCAAGTCGGTATCTGACTCACAGTGACCCTCATAGGGTTTTCAATGGCTGTTTTTCGGGATTGCCTTGGGAGTGGATTGCCAGGTCCTTCTCCCATTTTTGCGGTGCTGGGAATTGAACTCGGGACCTCAGAGACTGCAGCACAGTGCTCTACCAACTGAGCTAAATCTCAGCCCCAGAGAATTTATAGGAGTTGCCTATTCCCAATCAGTCATTTTCCAACACACTGCCATGTTTTCCTGCACAGTACCTCTCATTGTTTTAAATTATGCTGCTCATTCACTTCTTCACCTGATACTGATTATCACTCCATTTTTTGAGGTAAGTTCAATGATAGGAAGATCTTGCCTGCCTTGTTTACTGTAGTATCTCCAAAGCCTAGGTCAATGTTAAATGAATGAATGAAAATTCATTTTTACAGATGAAGAAACTGAACAACTATAATAATAAGCTTAATAACAGTAACTATAACCTCCAATTACTGAGTGATTTCAATGTGCCAGTACTAAGCAAGAAACTTTGAAAACAGTATTTCACTTCTTTATTTCATCTTTAAAGCAATCCTCTAAGGTGGATAGTTTTCTTCACAGGGAAAGATGTGGAAGTATAAAGTGTGAGTGGTCAAGCTCATCCAGCAAAGGATGTGTCCTACAAGGGTCTGAATTTACTGTTTTTTATTTTTTGCTGTAAAACATGAGAGAGTAGGACTAAGATAGGAACTCATTTAATGCAGGATACTTTTCTTTGTAATGGAAAAGGAGATAAAATTCCACTTTTGATATGAGTGAGAAGGCTTGGCACATAGAAATAAGTGCTAAATCTCAGAAAGCATTTCAGGAGCAGTAATCAAGCACTATGAACCAGACCTAACTCGAGGCTCCTAACAACAACAATTACCCTGTCTTAATGAAATATTTATACATTTTTTAACTTGCTGTGTTCATTTGTTCATTGATTAGTTGGTTACTAATATTCTACTATTAGATAGTTTCTATGGATTTCCAAAGTAAGCTAATTTACCCCTAACCTGATATAATTATATGCACTACTTCTATGTATTTTGTATGACTGAAAATCTGTCTAAAATAACAATTAACTATTCTATAAGATAGGCTGGGATTTACCTCAGTTGGTAGAGTGCTGTACTGCAGTCTCTGAGGTCCCGAGTTCAATTTCCAGCACCGCGAAAATGGGAGAAGGGCCTGACAATCCACTCCCAAGGCAATCCCGAAACAGGCAGCCATTGAAAACCCTATGAGGGTCGCTATGAGTCAGATACCAACTCAACGGCACATAACAACAACAACAAATTATATAAGACAAAAATAACAAAAATCTGCCATTTCAAAATCTCTACAGTCTAGCTACGTGAAGAAATAGATAATTAACAATGAAATAATTTAGGAAGAAAGATCTTTAGGTAAAGTTTAAGTAGCATTCACTTCTATATTCTTAATGCTCACTTGACATGAGAATAATATATAATCAGCACTGCTTGAAAAGTGAGAAAATATAACATCTTGCAAAATAGACAAAAATATTTGCAGAATAACCAGAAATATATATATTTTCTATTAAATAGCTACAGTGATAAGATAGAAAAATAAATGACTCTATACAACTAAATATTCATTATTTAATAATAAGTATAATTTAATATATAATAAATGAAATACAAAGAAATTTTCATCAATTTAATGAATAACAAAAAGCAAAATGGGAAAGACAGGTGATGGCCAAATTAGCTAGGTTATATTGTCGTTGTTAGGTGCCATCAAGTAGGGTCCAACTCATAGCCCCTCTCATAGGGTTTTCAATGGCTGATTGCCTTTTTTCAGGATTGCTCCAGGAGTGGGCTGCCTTGTACTTCTCCCATTTTTGCATTTCTGAGGATCGAACCTAGGGTCTCCAAGAGCACAGAGCAGCACTCTACCACTTGAGCTAAACTCTAGCCCCTAGCTAGGTTATAATCCTTAGTTATTCAATCAAACACTAATTTAGGTGTCATTTTGAAGGTATTTTGTAGATGTAATTAAAGTCCACTACCAGTTGAAATTAAATAAGGAAGATTATCCTAGATAAATAGGTGAAACTAATTAAATAACCATATAGTCATCAATTGCATAATGAAGTTTTTCTGATGAATAAGAAATTCTACCTGTAGATAGAAGCTTTAGTTCATACCCAAGAATTCCTATTTTCCTTTCCTGAAGTCCTACAAATTATGTACCTGTCATGCCAGTCTCCACTATCATATGAGCCCATCCTTCACAATCAAGATTTTTGCATAAAATTTGCTACCAGTTCTGTTACTCTAAGTCCTGACTAATACTAAAAATACATATAAATAAAAAAGTTATAAAATTTTTTTAAATGTCATTTTATCCATAAAATTCCTGAACTTTCTAAAACAGCAATAAGGACTATAAATTGGATTTTAAAAAGCAACGTAGAAATTTCTAGTTTTATGTTGGAGATGTAGGGAGTTGGAAACAATATCATTACTATCATTAAAATTGGAAAAAAACCAGAAAATTTTCAAATAAGTCTTTTTTCTTGAAACTGCCTGAGAACTGTGAAGATGTGATTGTTATTATTGGGTGCCATCAAGACAGATCCAACTCAAAGTGGCCCTAAGTACAACAGAACGAAATGCTACCCAACACTATGCCATGCACATAATCTTTTTATTTTTGAGCCCAACGTTGCAATCACTGTGTTGTTTATTTTGGCTCATTGTTTTTGTGAGCTAAAATAAATTTAGTGTCATGCCACATCCACAAGGGAAGGTCCCAGAGGCTTTCCTTCATTCCTATCATTAAGGTTGATTCTACTTTGAGGAGGTAATTCTTCCCCAGGCCTCTTTTCTCTTTATTGGTAAATGTTGGTGGGGTACAGAGTAATATAGCATTGGCTTTTTCCATTATGTAATTATTATATCACTTTTGGTTACACTTTTATCAACTTACAAGTTTTATGGAAACTTTTGACTAATATGTAGTAAAACTCATATATATTTGGGATATGCTCCCCTATTTTTCCCATGTACTCATGAAGTTACATCATTTACACTGAGATTATCCTCTCCCCCTTTATCACTCTACGTTGATTTTCCTCCCCATCCCACCTTCTGCAATCTTTGCTTCCCTTTGCTAGTTCCCTCCCTCCTTCTTTCTACTCCTTATATTGTCCCTTCTTCACTAAGGTTAACTGTCCATTTTTATATATCAACTTATGTATAGGATTTTTCTTCCTTTAGGTAATATTCAGCTCCCACATATGAGTGAGAATATATGGTATTTCTCTTTTTAAGCTTGTGTTGTTTGCTTAAGATGATATTCTCCAGTTCCATCCATTTTGCTGCAAATGACATTATTTCATTTTTTATTGCTCAGTAGTATTCCATTGTGTGTATGTACCACAATTTTTTTATTCATTCTTCTGTTGATGGGCACCTTGGTTGGTTCCATATCCTTGCTATTGTGAAGAGTGGTGCATTGAATATGGAGATATTAAGTGTCTCTATTTTTTTATTTTATCCATAAAATTCCATAAAATTTTATCCATAAAAAGAGAGATGACTCATCTCTCTTTGGGTATATTCCAAGTAATGGTATAGCTGGGTCGTATGGCAGTTCTGTTTTTAGTTTTCTGAGGTATCTCCATATTGATTTCCAACATGGTTAAACCAATTTACAGTCCCACCAACAGCGTGAGAAGGTTTCTTTTTCTCCACATCCTCTCCAGCATTTGTTACTGTTTTGTTGATCTTGACCATTCTTACTGGAGTTAGGTGGAATCTCAGAGTTTTGATTTGCATTTGCCTAATGACTAGAGATATTGAGCATTTTTTCATGTACTTCTTAGCCTTATGAACTTCTTCATTTGAGAACTATCTGTTCAGTTCTTTGCCCACTTGGGTACTGGGTGATTTGTTGTCTTGGGATTTACTTCCTTGAGTTCTTTGTAAATGCTAGAAGTTAGTCTTCTGGGTCTGACAAGCAAGCAAGCAAGAAAGAAAGAAAGAAAAGGGAAAGAAAAGAAGGAAAGGAAGGAAAAGAAAAGAAAAAAAAGAAGAGAAAGAAGAAAGAAAGAAAGAAAGAAAGAAAGAAAGAAAGAAAGAAAGAAAAATCATAGACCTACAGTGAAGCTCAGTTCTCCTGTATCCATCACTAACTGTCTTTGGTCACTTTGTCATCTTCTGTCTAATTGCTTTCTCCTGGGTCTCTTTGTACATGTCTGGTGACCAGGGATGTAGAGATAATGGTGATGTGCTATCTCTAGCCCTAATGGCCTTACTTTTTTTTCCCCTTAACTAATGGAAAGTACTCACCTCAGCAGTCATACCTGAGCCCCAGTGAATGTCACTCTCCACAGTCCTGAACGGAAGTCAGTTATACTGCTATTTTTCAAGATGTTTAATGAATTGTCTTTGAAAATTTTTTTTAGGAAATTCTGTCTTTTTATTTTATAATCACATCTTAAAAACATTTACTTCATGCTGGCTATTTGCCACACTAGATTCACACCATCATCAGTTTCCTTTTATGTCTTTATTTTTAATGGAAATGTCACCAAGACTAAGGCTTCTATCATACACTAACATTTGTATTTGTACATTACATGTATAAATTACATACTAGACTTATTTCTGAGTATAGACTTGCATGGAGGATAGCAATTACTCTTACCTAATCCTCATAGGAAGCCTATGTTGTGAGTACTTAGAATCTACCTGACAGATTTTTAATGCACAGAAAAGTTGGTGCTGCCATATGGATATTGAATGCCTCTCAAAGGCCCATTGTTCAGGGCGTGATCCACAAGAGGGCACTGTTGGCAGATGATGAAACCTTCAGGAGGTGAGGCCTAGTAGAAGGTCCTTAGGTCATTGGGGTTGTACTCTTGAAGGGATAATGGGACACCAGTCTTTTCTTGTCTCACTTTTGCTTCCTGGCCATGAGGTAGGCAGGGTGCTTTGCCACTTACTCCCTGCCATTCCTAGCCAGTGACCACATCAGGGACCTAAAAGCAATAGGTCCTCCTGATCATGGTTTAGAACCTCTAAAACCGTGAGCCAAATTAAACTCTTTCTCTTGAATTACCTCAAGTATTTTGTTATAGTAACAGAAGCCTACCTAACACAGTTGGATAACATTTTGGTAAGCAGGGTATTGTAATTTGACCTCAGGAAGGTTGGTTCCTGAGTCCCTTGCTATCCTACTTTGTGGCCCTTTCAATGGCCAAGAACCATCCAAACCATGTCCACAGCTTTTGATCCTTAGATTCATCCTCAGTAACAGTTTAAGTAAAGCTAATTTATAAGTAATGGTTCAGTTAACAATTTCAAGTTGATTCTCACAATGTATTTTCTTGAAATGAAATGATGGGATTCCCTAAAACAATCCCAAAGAGGAAATACCAATGAGCTAATTGAATGCAAGTGAAATGCCAAAAAATATCAAAATGTTTCCTGCTCACAGAGGCTCTTCCTGGCCATGTTTCTAAAAATTTCAACCCTTCTTAATGAGTGACAGTTTCGTATCTTTCTTCCCTAATTTGTATTTTCTTCTTGGTACTTAATGTTTGCTAAAATACTATGTTTTATGTTTTGCCTCTTGTTTATTGACTGTGACTGACAGTAGACACAAGCTCTGTGAGGCAGAGAGTTTTGTCTGTTGTGATTTCCACTGTATCTTTAGCATTTAAAGGAGCGCTGGAACATGGTTGTTTTTCAATACATATTCCTTGAAGGAATGAGTGGGTGAACCACGACAACACCACATAAGACCCGTACACAATGCAGCTTAATCTTAGCCTGGCGTCTGTCCCCCTGCAGGTGTCTGATATGTTGAGATGCAGTGACAGCATGCTAACGGCCCCAAGTCAGAGTCCTGGGAGCTAGGTTCAAGTTCTGCTTCTGCCCTTTCCACCGTATGACTTGGGTAGACCATTTAATTCCCAGCACTGCTTTCCACAACTGTGAGGTGAAGATGATTCATAGCGGATTGCTATGGGAATGAAGTTATTAAAAACTCTGGCCAAAAGTATGTGCCTAATTAATGTAAGCTGGTCTGAAGCAAAACTCTTATAAGAGTATTAAAAACTTCTCTCTTTTAGAAAATATTGATTTTACTGAGGGATAAAAGCTAAAGGGAGTGTGACATTTTTATTTTCCTGAGGGGACCCTAAAACATTTTAGTAATTTCCCTTCTGGCAAATGCCAGAATAAAAACCGGCTGCTTGGCACACCCGCCTACCCCTTTTCCCTCAAGCCCACATCAGTGTGCAAAGCCCTAGGGAATCCAGAGCATTTTCATAGATGTTTAGGGACTGCAGGTGCTTGGTGAGGGCTTACCCAACCTGCAGGGACCAGGGGCATATGTAGTTGTGTATGTCAGGAGCATGTAGATTGAGCGAGCAGTGAGTGCATTATGAGAAACCATTCTTTAGTAGGTACTGGTTAATGCTGCACTTAATAGCAGATTTTTATGCCTCCTGTGTAGCCAATGCTACTAGTAAAAATGAAAACCCAAATGGAATCATTCAAGATGCTGATGATATTCAATGTATGAAGTATAAGGCTCATAGTGACCCATGTTTCAAATGAAACTTTGTATTAATTTCTTTATGCAATGCCTATGGTTTGTTACGAGTTATGGAGGATAATTAAGGAATGCTATTCTTGGTGGAGACTCTATGAATATAATAGTGTAGGGAGAAGATGCTGAGAAAGTAGTATTCTTTGTGCTTAGGAACATCTTCCTGGGCCTTTCTAGTTGTGACAAGATGAATGAAGAAGATCCATTAACTCCTACTATTGTTAGGTACTGTTGAGTTGGGTCTGACTCATTAGGGACTCTGTGTACAACAGCACAAAACATTACTTAACACTGTGCCATGTCCAGAACTATGTCAGTGCATCTCTGCTATTCATAAGGTTTTCAATGGCTGATTGTTTTGGGAGTAGGTTGCTGGATTCTTCTCCCAAGCCTACAGTACCTGGTATTTCCAGGCAGTCTCCCATTCAAGAACTAGCCAGGCCTGACCCTGCTTAGCTTCTGAGATCAGACAAGATGAGACACTAGCATGGTATTAACTCCTATTTGTTGCTGTTGTTGTTAGGTGCCATCAAGTCATGTCCAACTCGTAGTGACCCTATGTGCAACAGAACAAAACAATCCCTGATTTTGTGCCAGCACATGATCTTACTTATGTTTAAACCCATTGTTGCAGGCACTGTGTCAATCCATGTTGAGGGTCTTCCTTTTTTTCGTTGACCTGCCACTCTCCCAAATATGACGTCCCTCTCCAGGAATTGGTCCCTCCTTACTACATGTCCAAAATACGTAAGACACATTCTAGCCATCTTTGCTTCCAAGGAGCTTCAGAAAACTGCCAGAGAGTTAACTCCTACTGGGAGTAGATGCAATTACCTTTGCTTAAGTCCTAGGGAATAGGTGGATTTAAAACGTTATCTCTTGGGACTATTGTTAACATCATTTCAGGAAGGGCTTTCAAAGAATAATGGTAACAACGGAAGGACTGACATAGTTAACCAAATAAAGAAGTGTTCTCTTTTAAGGAGAGTGCCTACAAAACCATGTAAACATAAACTTAGCAGCATGTCTTTAAGATGCCTTATATAAATACGATACAAAATAGAGCCAGAGATTGAAACTGTAAGTAAACCACAATGGGCTTTCAGTGATTGTTTTGCCTCATAACTATTCTCTTTCAAATGTCATGAGAAGAACAGCTGAAGAAGGAAGGCAGAGCTATTTTGAAACAATGCGTAATTCTAGTCCTTCACAGAAAGGCTGTAGGTTGATGACCATCTTTTGTAGAGGGTGGGCTTGGATAAGGTCGGAGAAGAGAGTAGAAGGAAAAAGATTATACTAGGAATTAGAAAGTCTGGGTCCACCCACTCTTGTTACTGTGTGACTTTGGTCAAATTTCTTGACTCTCCATCATACATATGATATACATTGTGATGGTTAATCTTCATTGTCAACTTGACTGGATTTAAAATCCCCTAGTAGTTTAGGGAAGCACACCTTTAGGTTTGTCTGTGAGGTCTTTTTTAGACAGAATTAACTGAGGGGGAAAGACTCACCCTGAATGGCGGCAGCACCATCCCATGGGGTAGGGTTCTGGATGGAATAAGAGGAAAAAAGGAGAAAGGAGAAAAGGAACTTAGTGCCAGCATCCTCCTTCCTCTGCTTCTTCTCTGCCATGATGTGAAGTACATTGCTATGACTTCACTGCCATTACCACTCTGAAGCTACGTTGTTGTTGTTGCTGGGTCCTTCTCCCAAGCCTATGTACCTGGTTTTCCCAGGGAGTCTCCCATCCAAATACTAACCAGGCCTGACCTTGCTTAGCTTCCACGATCTGATGGGATAGGACACCATAGTGTTATGGCTGCAGGCTGGAAACCATGAGCCAAAATAAATCTTTCCTCATTTAAGTTGTTTCTTTTAGGTTACTTCGGCATAGTGATGAAAAGTAGCACACATATCAGAAAGCCTTTTTGAACTCAAAGTACTGTCTGTGAAACATACTGAGATTGCAAAGTAAGATAAAAACGCAGGAGAGAAGAGTGATTTTTGTATGATTTGGACCCCCATCACCTCTTGCCTTTTCCTGTAACTCACAGGGATCATTTATCCAACTAGAACTGCAGATAGATAAGACAGGACAGGTACCTGAGCCACTGAAACTAAGACAGAAGCCACAGGAGGCTAGCCAGAGTGAAGATGATAAAAAAGAAGAGAAGGAAAGAAGGAAGGAAAGAAAGAAGGAAGGAAGAAAGATAAAAAGAAAGAAATAGACTGAAGAGTGGTGTGATAGCATACATATAGTTCCACAGAAGATTATTATTCCTTTAAATATTCATTATATTATTTAGAACATTTTTGCATCTATGGATAATGCTATGGTTTGGATATAGTTTGTTCCCTAAAGGTTAATGTGCTAGAATTTGGTCCAGTGTGGCAGTCTTGAGGTGGTAGAATCTTTAAGAGATGGGATCTCATGCAAATAAATATGTAGGTCACAGAAGTATCATTATCAGAAGGGATTAAGGCTGGGCCCACAGAGTGAGTTAGTTTCCACAAGAGAGAATTATTATAAAAAGAGCAGGCTTAGCCCACAATCTCATTGTCATCCTGTCTTGTCATGTAATCTTTCCCTCTTGCATGTGTTCCTACCATGATGCTATCTACCATATTGTGATGTCGCTGTAAGGCCCTCATCAGAACTGAGCAGATACTGGCATTCATGCTCTTGTATCTCCAGAACTATGAGCTAAATAAACCTTTCAAAAATGTATAGATTATCCAGCCTCTGGTATTTTATTACAGCTACAGAAAATGGACCAATACAGTGTTATAGTCATTTTGCATTGGAAGGCTAAAATTAGCATGCATGGAATCACTTCTCTAGAGCAGTAATCTAATAAGTGGAACAGAGTTGGAAATAATATTGACTGAGTAAATGCAATACTGTGGACCAGTCACTCAAATGACAAGTAGTGTACGAGGATATTTAGCCTAGGTTAGCAATTTGTTTTCCATCTGAGAAGTCTACTCAGTGGAGCAGTCAATGGAACATGCCCTGCGTGAGACAATTCTGGTTCCTATTTTGCTATTGGGCCTGGAACTGAGGCTGTAACTTAGTGACAGGGGAACCAGACAAAGTACAGAGTAGTTTTATCTTCCTCAGGCTTGCAACCTCTGCCACATGCCTAAATGCCAAGAGTACATTGATCAAACTTCACTAAGTATCTCAAAGAAACAAAACATTGGTTTATTTTCTGACATGAAAACATGGTTATAAGTACTTTTTGAATAGGTACTAATGAGGATATTGCTTGGATACTCATAAGATAAAACTAAAACAAAAGGATGACAAATTTTGGATAGTGGTTCCCTCACATCGGAGAGATGAGGGGAAATAGGGAAGAAATACTTAGGTGTAAGTTATTGTCATTGCTTTAATTTGTAGCTGGATGTTGAGAGCAAAAAAATTCTTTGCATTATTAGGAAAAACCAACAATAAAATACAATAAATTGAAATGAAACAGAGCCATGCATGAAACAAGGATGATAGTGTATTAGGAATTGAGGATTAGGATTAATCTAATTATGCAAACTGATTATTATAAAAATAAATGAAAGCACAAAGAAATGAACAAATGGAAGAATAACCAATGCCATATATGAAGGACTAGGTGACTCCATGAAGGAGTGAAGAGTGTATCTCCTTTAGCACAATAGTTTTTTATTCTAGTGAAGGATCTGATAGCCAGGATCTCTGATGACCTGTGTAATTTATTTGAAGCAGGTAGAATTTAATTTATGGAGATACTAGAATGAGCAAGGATATTACAGTTAAATAACAGAGGGTCTTAACTATTTTATAAAGGACATCAAATGCTGTCTAGTCCTTGGCTCACCTCTCAGAGTCACAGACCTGCAGCTGCTAAGAACAATAAGCAATGGCAGGGCCCTGCACCATCTGAAAATGTAGATGTCAGTTACCCTTCTTTTTATTTTTTAATACTAGTTTCTTAATACGATAGGCATTTATTTAACTCCTGCACAGAGATAGACACTATTTTAAGTCTTATAATGCTAAAAATGACCCCAAATTTACCTCAAGGAACTTATAGTCTTGGGGTGATATCCATCAGCAGACCATCCATGCTAGGAAGGGAACATATCCTAGGCCAGGAAAGGTTTTGTCGAGACAGCCTGGAGAATAGACAAGTAGCAGGGACAAAGGAAATTTTCTAGGACAATGTGACAGTGATGTGGAAGGTAAATGAATTTTCTATGGGTTTAATCTAGCTATTTTCATTATCATGTGTTATGTTATTGGCTGGGCACTATCTCCTTAGATAAGATTTATGTGACAAAGTTGGGAGCATTTTAGAAAACTCAGAAATACTTGGCTCCCCCCC
>VMDO01000275.1:0-242065 GCA_007922755.1 Pedetes capensis | reverse complement strand
GGCAAAACTTGAAGAACTTGGCTGAATTTTATAATTTTGATATTTTGACACATTACACAAGCAAATAAAGGTCTCATTTTCATATACAGAGTCTCTCTATATAAATGTCTACTTGTCTGTATATAGACACACATATGTGTATATCTATAAATGTACGTGTAATAACTGAAACTTTATCTGGCAAGTAGTAGTATGCATAATATACTATAAGAACAGTATTTCAATGCCAGTTAATGTTTATTCTTGAATGAGTCTATACAAAAGCAGCTACTTATCTCTCTGGGTTAAAAACATTGAAATGTATGTATGATGAGCAAAACAATCATGTCTCAGAGAAAAAGGAACCCTAAAAGTAAATACAGAACTGATGAAAGTAGTCACTCTAGCTCCATAGTTTATAGTTTGGAGTACCTAGAAGGTTATAGTTTATTAACTTTGGGAAAAGTTGTGGAGGAGTTTGGCTGTTATCTGATGGTCTAGGTTTTGTGACTTCTCTACAAAGTGAAGAAACTTCCATTTAATATATTGTTCATTTCTTTGTTGATTTTACTGAAGCTGTTATTTATCTAATCTTCATAGAATAGTTTCCATTTAAGTAGAAAAAGACCCTTGGAGGTTTTTATTCATCATTTAATCTTTCTTTCTTCCTTTCTTGTAAATGTTACCTTATTTAAAAATCAACATGAGTCACCTTCATCAACTCTTTCTGACAAAAATCTCTTCTTTATTACAGAGGATCCTAATGAAACAGGCATGACTGGAATTATTAGTCATGCTAAAAATATTAACCAGTATAATTCTACTTTTGATGATAAGTGGTAGTTTTATTTTGACTTCTTTATACAAGGCTCATAAAGAATATGAGTAAATTACAAATGACATGATGCTTTGGTAAGTCTGAAGTAAAGTATTTTTTCCATGCAGAGAGAAATCACTATATTTTTTTGATGATTTACAGGGCCATTAACTCATAGATACTTTGTTTAATATTTGTGAAGGGTTGGGTTGGGAGAGGACTATTCTAGAACGTTAGGTTTGTGAAAGCTTCTTTTCTTTTTCTTTTCTTTCTTTTCTTTTTGGTAGTACTAGGCGATTAAATGCAGGGCTTTGCACATGCTAGGCAACTGCTCTACCACTGAGCTACACCCTAAGCCCATTTTTTATTTTTTATTTGGAGATAGGGTCTGAATTGCTCAGATTATTGCCTCTGGCCTTGAATTCATGATCCTCTAGCCTCAGACTCCCCTATTGCTAGGATACCAAGAGTGTGCCATGGCACCCAGCTTTGTGAGAGCTTCTTGATTGAACAAGGTTGACAGGTTAGCTATTTTAAGAACCCTCTTTGGTCCCTCGTTGGGAATACCAGAACATGTCATTGCACTCATGAAGAAACTGTGTATGGACAAGGAGGCAGACATTCTAACAGAACAAGGAAGTACAGCTTGATTTAAAGACAAGAAAGGTGTGTGTCAGGGATATTTCCTTTCACCATACCTCTTCAATCTCTGCATGGAGGAAATAATTCAAGAAACTGGACTTTATGAAGAAGAACACAGCATAAGGATTGGAGGAAAACTCATTAACAACCTGCCTTGTGCAGATAATGCAACTTTACTGGCTGAAAGTGAAGAGGATTTGAAACATTTACTGATGAAGATCAAAGAACACAATATTCAGTATGGATTGCAACTTAATACCAAGAAAACAAAATCCTTGCAACTGGATCTGTAAGCAAATTTATAAATGGAGAAAATATTGAAGCTGTTCAAGATTTTGTTTTACTTGGTTCTACAATAAACACCCCTGGAAGCAGCAGTCAAGAAATCAAAAGATGCATTGACTTGGGAAAGCTATTGCAAAAGACCTCTTTAAAGTGTTGAAAAGTAAAGATGTCACATTGAAGACAAAAGATGTGCCTGATTCACACCATGGTATTTTCAGTTACATCATATGCTTAGGAAAGCTGGGCAGTGAGTAAGGGAGATAGGGAAGAAAAGATGCTTTTGAATTATGGTACTGAAGATGAATATTGAATATATCATGGATTGCCAAAAGAGCCAATAGGTCCTTCCTATATGAAGTACAACCAGAGTGCTCCTTGGAAGCAAAGATGACTAGGCTGCATCTTACATATTTTGGACATATGGTCAGGAGGGACCAATCCTTGGAGAAGGACATCATATTTAGCAGAGAGGCAAGTCAGAAAAAAAAAAAAAAAGGAAGACCCTCAACTAGATGGATTGGCACTGTGGCTACAACAATGGGTTTATGCATTAAAAAGACTGTGTACATGGCATGGTGTTAGGTAATGTTTTGGTATATTGTATATAGGATTGCTGTAAATCAGACCTGACTTGATAGCATCTAACTAATAACTAAAGTTTGTCTAAGTTACTTCTCTCTCAGACTTATAGTTACTTGGGCAGTGGCCATGGTCAGACTAGCAGCAGAAAGGGAATGGATACTTGCTTGTCTATTGGACTGAAATAACCATTCCCTCATGCCACGCCTCCCCTGGTGTCTGGCCTTACTTGGAGGAATTTCTTTACATAAGGGTGAGTTCCTTCTGCATGCAGGACTTTGCCCTAAGACATTATAGGAAGAAAAATATGGAGGCTGATCATTTCCTGTAAGTTTCTAGTGCATTTAAAACATCCTATTGTTATGATTTGGGCTGGGATTTAGCTCAGTGGGTAGAGCGCTGCACTGTAGTCTCTGAGGTCCTGAGTTCAATTCCCAGCACCTCAAAAATGGGAGAAGGGCCTGGCAATCCGCTCCCAAGGCAATCCCGAAACAGTCAGCTATTGAAAACTCTGAGGGTCGCTATGAGTTGGATACCGACTCAACAGCACCTAACAACAACATTGTTATGATTTGGAGATGAAGTGTTCCCCCACCAAGGCTCGTGTATTGAAAGGCTTGTCCTTAGATGGTGGTGCCATTTTGGAAGGTTCTGGAAACTTTAGGAGGTGGGACCTAGCTGGAGAAACTAGCTCCGGGGATGTGTGTCCTTTGGGGGTATATGATCCCTGGCCTCTTCCTTCTGTGCTTTCTGTGCCCTGTCTACCAAGAAGTAAAGAATGGCCTCTGCTACATGCTCCCACTGCCATGATGTTCTGCCCAAGCGCATAGAGCCAAGCAACCATGGGCTGAATCCTCTGAAACTGTGAGACAAAATAAATCTTTCCTCCTCTAAGATTTTTATGTCAGGCATTATGTTGCAGTGACAATAAAGGAAACAAAAACACCTACAAATCACAGAGATCTTGTAGAAGGAAGTTATTTTTATGTAGTGAAGCCAATGGATAATGGTGCTGCCTCATTATGGTAAACAAATTGGATTACTCTTTGTCATGGGATACAGAGAGAACATGATATTTCCACTCTCACTGTGGGGTAATAATGCACAAGCCTAGAATTGTGGTAAAGACAGAAGCTGATCTGAGCTTGTAAAAGCTCACCACAACTTGAAGCTTGCTGATGATAGCTTCATTTAGGATTGGAAGCCAGAGCTGAGTTCTAGCCACAGCAGCCTGGCTTTGCTCCTGAGTCCTAGGGAGTGAAAACTGTTCAGTAACTACCCTCTCCAGTGGGCAGATGGCTCTGAAAAAGGAAGGAGGTTTGGCAGTGATGAAATATACAGAAAGAACTCAATGAAGAAAGAGGACCACCACGTAGGTGTGTGGGAGGGTGGAAAAAGATGACAATAAGGAAACAGGGACAAGTCATTTACTCACTCATGCAGCAAATATTCATCTTAAGGTGTCAGACTCAGGTAACTTCTGGGGAGTCAGAGGTAAACGACACAGACCTAGCCCTTTGGGAGACTGGTCTGGTGGTACGGGTGGTTGAAACAAGGATTTCATGGGAAGCCTGAGAATATCAAAGATGAGACTATAATGTGGATAGGGGCTGTGCCATTACTTTTCAGGGTGGTAAGGAAGATGATGGTTAGTGGGTGGATTGAGGCTGGCTTCCAAAAGCATGATGCCTAAGCTGGCTTCAGCCAAAGCTAGATGAAGGGTGATGACGGTTGAGTGCAGGGCAAGGAAAAAATAAAGGAAGAACACTCCAGAAAGGCCATCATGGAAAAACAAAGAGGCACAAGCAGAGGAAGAGGGGATGGTGGGAGAAAGGAAATGTTTAAGACACGTGACCTGAGAGGAGGACACGGCGTGGGAGCATTTGGAGGAGGAGATTCAGGAGCAAGGGGACAGGTCAGGGGTAGTAAAGGTGCCCTGTAATTACACAGTGAGACTCATAACTAGTTGGCTCCTAAAAGAAGTATTAGCGCTTTGGTTCTAAACATCAGCTGTGTGTGGAATTGCTGGGGAGCTTCAAAAATCCCCCCTCTTGCCCCTCAGGTCCTTATCCAACTGAGCTGGAAGCAGTATAGATGTTCAGGCTTTTAGATGTCATTCTTACTGCACAACCATGGTTAACAGTAAGATTTAACTTTGTGCAGGGTGCTGTGGTGCGTGTCTGTAATCCCAGAGACTCAGGAGGCTGAGGCAGGAGGATTGTAAGTTTGAGGCCAGTGGTAGTCTGAGCAGCCTAGTGAGTCCCTGTCTCAAGGTAAAAAATAATTTAAAAAAAGCGAGGCTGAGGGTGCAATGTAGTGGTAAAGCACTTGCTTAGCATGCACAAGATTCTACCCCTAGTATCACAGAAAAAGAAAAAAATTGTGCCTTGGTTTTGTCATAAGTCAAATGAGGAAAATATTACCTAAGTCGACATTAAGGACAGGAATAATCTTTAGAACTACAATATTTGGTGTAGAACAGTGATTCTTAACTAGGAGTGAATTTGTCTCCAAAAGGGTACTTGGCAATGTCTGGGGACCTTTTTGATGGTCACAACTGAGGGGAAGATGCTATTGGCATCTATTGGGCAGTGGGCAGGGATGCTGCTAAATATCTCAAGTATAGGATGGCCCCCACAATACAGACTTATCTGGCTCACAAGGTCAATAGTATCAAGGTTGAGAAACTCTAGGGGAGCAGGTGAACATGAGGCTCTGAACCCAGAGTGCCTGAGTTGGGTCTGTCACCAAACAGCTGTATAACCTTTGCTCCTTAGTTTTGTGGTAAGTTAAATGAAGGAAATAATATTATCTTACCAAATTCATAGGGATTAAATGATTAGTCCATTTGAAGACAAAACTGTCTCTGGCAAGTCCCTTCCCATTTGGGAGTAAGAAATGACTTCCCCCTAAACCACACAGTTTGGAATTTGAAATTTTGGAATTTCACTTGCCTAGATCTTTGGATTTATTGTTGTTGTTGTTAGATGCTGTAGGGTTGGAGTCCAACTCACAGTGACCCTATGTACAATGGAGGAAACAGTATTGTTTGTGCTTCTTTGCTATTCATATAGAGTTTTCAGTGGCTGATTGTTTTTTGGGAGTGGGTTGCTGGGTCCGCCTCCCATGATCTTTGGACTTAGGGGTATCTAAATTAAGGATTAATTTTGTTGTTAGGTGTCATTGAATCATGTCTGACTCATAGCGACCCTCATAGGGTTTTCAATGACTGATTGTTTCAGGATTGCCTTGGAAGTGGATTGCCATATCATTCTATTTTTGTGGTACTAGGAATTGAATCTGGGACCTCAGAGACTGCAAAGCATCCCAGCCCAAGGATTAACTCTATAGCAAGCATAATAATCACTGTTTACTGAGAGCTCACTGCATATCAGGCAACATGTTAAGTGACCTGTAAAGTGTTTTTATATACGATCTCATATGGCCTTTGTAATAACCCAGGTGATGTATGTCTTATCCCATTTTACAGAAACAAAATTGAGGCTTGAAAAATTGAGGATATTGCCCAAGTTCACCTAGGGTCTGTCTGATTGCTAAGCATGTACCTGTAACATGGTGTTTTACAGAAGGTCAACAATGTGGTTACAAAGAAAACACTAGGCAGGTGGTGATCAGTGTATCAGCCTTCTACCTCCTTCCTGCCTGGGTTTTCACCTCCTGGTTTAGCCCCACCAGCTTTTTCCTGGTTCTCGAGTTGCCATGGAAACCGCCACCACACTGTTAATCTTCGCCATCAGTGGTCTCCAGACTCTTTTCATTATACATGCCTCAATGAAAAATCTTTGATCGGGCGTCCCAATATATGAATATTTATTTTATGTTATATACATGTTTCAGTAGATTTTATATTACATATACTTGAAAATGTAAATGACAGCTAGATATTGTTTAAGAGGATGAGATTAAATAAACATAAAAGTTCTGATGATTTCTTCCTCTGTCTCTCCCTGGTATGAGTGAATCCCTTGTGGAGGCTTCTACCCTAATGTGTTCCTACTGTTTTTGTTATATGTACCCAGGGCTCTTTTTCTTCTTATTTTTGTGAAGGTATGATCACATTTATCTTTAAAGAAATTATCTCTTAACCCTATTTAACCAAATCCCAGCCACAGCAAGCTTGGCTGGGCTTGTTTACAGGACTTCAGTACCCTCTTTCATTTCTGCATCCCAGATTCCATTTTTTTAATAGTAGTTGGGGGCTGAACCCAAGGCCTAACACATACTTTACAAGTGCTGTACCACTGAGCTGCACCCCTAGCCCCTTTCTACTTTTTATCTTGAGACAGGGTCTCTCTAAGTTACTTGGGCTGCCTCTGGCCTCAAACTCTCGGTCCTTCTGCCTCTGCCTCCTGAGTTGCTGGGATTAGTTATGTGCCACCACGCATGACCAATGCATCTCAGACTTTTTGGTAAATAAGGTGGTGCTCAGGAAAAAAAATACAGATGGCTCACTAGCTGCATATATCTATGGTAGACTTAACTGAAAGTAACAGTTGTGTGTTCTGTAAATGTTTGGGGGTTTATACTCTTCTACTTGTTTTCTTTATTTTTGTTTTCCTAAGATACCTTTCTGGAAAACTTCAGTACAGTCTTGAGAAGTGAATAGGAAAGAGGATTTCTTATATCCTCATTGGTTAGGGATGAGCAAAAGGTCAAGTGCAGCAGCTGTGTTGCTACCTGTGGACATCCTGTTTAGGATCATAAGAATTGTGGGTAAATTTGAGGCAGATCCAAACAAGGAAGATCTGAGTGAAGGAGCGAAGCAAGCAGAGGTGACAACAACACTTTCTGTCACAAAGTCAAACTGCTTTGTCACAGGTCCTGATTCTTTCTTGTTCACTTAGTAGCATTCAGAACTGACAGATATTATGCTCTCTAATTCCTTAAACAGTGTAATGGCAAAGGTAGAAGTTTTCAATTTCAATTCTAAGAGAGCAGTTTTGTTGTTGTTGATGTTGTAATTGAAGAAATTCAATACTTTGCATTTTGGGGAAGTTAAGAGTAGATAAACAAAGCTGAGAAGTAGAAAACTCTAAAGCAATTTATTAAAATGGAACTGTGCAAAGATGTTTGTGCAACCAGACAGGCAGTTAAAAGGAGCAAAATGATTAGTTCCCTCCAAGTGTAGTCATCCTTTATATCTGAAGATCAGGAAGCAGATGGTCTTGTTATCAGTTTGCATATTTGTCTGAAAAAAAGCAAACACCCAGGTGTAAGACCCACGTTCAGTTCCACATGGCGTGCTTGTAAGAGCCTGGCTCTAGCTTTGTGATGATAGATGCTGTGTATAGAGCCTGACATCAGTTCACTACACTCCAGGGGGCACTGAATCTTTGAGCAAGAACCTACCCCAACTCCTCAAACCACATTCCAAATTCATTTGCCCCACACCTTGGTGGTATTGCACTTGGAGGGTGTCCGCTAATGATTCTTTGGCTTTATTAATTCAGAAATAATTATCAACTAATTTCCATTGCTAGACACCCTGCAAAACACCTGCTCGGTAAATCATTTTCTGATCATGCAACCTAATAGAGTACTTTGACTCCAAAGTGAAGAAACACAATAATATTTGGAATTCCTACCATATAGAGTGTTTCTGAATACTGAGTGGCTGATACCTGTGAAATTCTAGCACTACCTTTCTGATATCCAAGGGAAGCAGTTACAGAATTCATGTCCAAATGGATTTTCTTTTAGCCCATTGGGCACATGTACAAAATTTGCTGTAGTGTACAGCTATTTAGTCTGTTCCTTTGATTCTAGTCATGAATTCCAGTCTGTGAAAATCCACACAGAAGATAGTCGTTAAGGAGTTGCTTCACTGCTCTGTTCTATTGGACACATTGCTGGCTTCTTGCAGCAATACTGGCTCTCATTTCTCAACCTTATGTTGCCTACTTACCCATCCTCTGGGCTTAGAACCTGACTTCTTGCTCTTTGAAACTCTCATCTCTTTTTCTTCTTCCCTACAGCAACTTGGTCCTTCTGTCCTCTCAGCAATTCATCTCCAAGGGCTTGCCTCCTGTGCTGACCTGCAGCTTTTGGCTCTGTCTGTTCCCTGAAGCCATCCCTCCTGGAAAGAAGAGGAGGGGCAGGGGAAGAGAAGGCTCCATATTCAATTGTCCTCACGACATGATATCCACATGATGATCATACTGGCTAGATTATAAGCCCATGGGCTTCTATTACTTTTCATGCTAAAAGACTGTGAATACCTTTCAGTTACTCTAGTTGGTGCTGAACCTCATTAGGAAGAAACTGGAAGAAAAAATTTGGTCCCAAAAGCTGTGTGGCTACCTCAGTGCTGGGAATATAGTGAATGCTTAATAAATCATGGTTATCGCTATTTATTTTAGTTTACTAGGACTGCCATAACAAAGTGCCACCACCTGGGTTGACTCAAACGACAGAAATTTATTTCCTCACAGTTCTGGAGGCTACAGTCTGAGATCAAGGTATTGGCAGAGTTTTATTTTATTTTTTTCTGAGATCTCTCTTCTTGACTTGTAGATGACTATCTTATGTCTTCATGTGGTCTTTTCTCTGTGTGTATCTGTGTTGAAACTTCCTCTTTTTATAAGACAGTAGTCATATTGGGTTAAGGCCCACCCTCATGGCCTCCTTTTAACCCTGTGGAGTTCAGAACAATTACAGGGTAGGTTGCATGCATCCAAGGGAGAGTCATTATTTGTCACTTACAAACATACAGCTAGTCATGAACTTGAACCAACGCCCCTGATGTATGTAACAATATTTAAGAAAAGAGTTTGTTTGTATTTATCAGATCAGCTGCAACTGCTGTAGGGTTAATTTAATTATGTCTTTCAAGATCATATCTTCAAAGTTACATTCTAAGACACTGAAGGTTAGGACTTCAACGTATAAATTTTGGAGGGGATACAATTGAGCCCATACATTAGTGTCACTATATAGTCTCACCTCTTCAAAAGGTCCTACTCAGGGTGATGAGACAGATATAGAAGCAGATACTTCAGTTTAGGGAAATGGGTACGGTCACCCTGTCAGTGGATATACCACTTTCTTTCATGGCACAGAGTCTGATAAAAATTGCTGGTATTTGTCTCAGCCACAAGCCCCAGCTCAAGAATACTGTATAGATTGGAGCTGGAGGGAGCTGCGTTAGCAGGCCATTGGCCTGGTTGAGTGATACAGTCATTGGAAATCTTATCTTCACTTTTAGGTATATAGAGGTTGCTGGTGAAGAAGATGAAGTAAACTTAAGCAACTTTCCTTATAGATAAGGAGGTCCAGCTGCATCACTCTTTCCAGGGCCCATGACTGGCATTTAGTAATTGGTACTCACACAGTGGATCAGGGATTGCGGACATCCTGTACAGCTACCTGGAATTCGATACTGCATAGCTGCCTGGCAAATGTCTGCTTCTGGAAAGGCTCTTAGCTTGCTTTCTCAACTTTCTAAAATATGGTTATGTATATCTGGGAAAATCTTTGGCTATATTTATAGCTTCTTTGGTAGAGAAAAGTAAACACATAAATCTTGGTTATCACACATGTATATCTGCAAAATGGTTTCTTCTATACTACGTATGAAAGTTTTCCGAAAAATGTTTCATAAGAAAATTGCTCATAATGACAACTCAAAATCAAGTGTCACAGCACAGTAACACTTAAGATTTGGGAACAATGGCTACCAATGGCTCCATTGGAAGATGAGGTCACAAAATGGCTACCCATCGCCAAATTCAACTTGCTGCTATATTTTGCTTGGCAGATAAAGTGGGTGTGTGTACTGTGCTTCAGGTGTTTGTAGACAGAGTAAACACTCTAGTTTTCCACAATCTTTATCACTTGCTATTATCGTATTTGCACTTGATCCACCCATTTGCATTATTTGACTGGCCTGTGGGTCTTCATGTTGCTTTCTCTGACAGACATGAGAGAGAGAAAAAAAAAGATAAAAAAAAAAAAAACCCAAAAAACAAAAACCAGTAGCAGCAAACAGAATAAAAGAGAGGACTAGGACTGTATTTGGGAAATTATTTTGTGCAAAATTCTGGGAGCACCAGGTTCTTGGGTCTGACCTAGAGCATGGGTCCCTCACAGTCATCACAGATGTGAAGATGGGATAGCAGGAGGAAGAAGGGGAAAGGTACTGGCATCTGTTAAGAATTGTATCCTGGGCATTGGACCTAGGTCATCCCATTTAATAAAGGCACAAACTTTGCAGTAAGCAGGTATTCTTATATCACTTATAGTTTAGGGAAAAAAGGTTGGGAGGTTACAGGATTTGCTCAAGATAATGAGTTCTAGCAAAAGAATGAGTTCTTAAAACCAAGGGCTGTGCAGCACCAAAGCCAGAGCTTTCTCATTTGCCCTTCAGACCCACTGTGACAATGAGAATTTTTTTCTTTTAGTGCCAAATCTAATTCTAGAGAAGGTAAAAAGTATATATACTTTGGCCACATTCATTTAAGCCTAAAGTTAAAGAAGCTTTATCAGATATCATAGAAGAAAATGTACACTATTGCAAGTTAAATTGCCCCTTTTATTGAGAGAAATCTTGCCAATGAGCAAATTAGAATTACTTTTAGCTACTAAGATGTAGAAACATAGGCTAAAGAGAAGATCTAGGTGAGCATGTCCTCACATATACAACACCAGGCCATTCCAGGCTGAACACTATACTGCATGCCTGAAAACAAATTAAAGATGTACCTCCAAACTGGAGACCCATCACTGATTTGATTATAGATAAACTTATTTAAAATAGAGAAAAATGGTCCATGATAGATCTAAACTAGGTTGCCAGGGGAAGGGAGAGAAGACAAGAGAGTTAGTTAATGATATATTAAGTATCATTATAGGGTAGACATTTTCTTACAAATAAAAGAGTAGAGAGATAATGAGATGAGAGTATTTAAAATGAGAAAATGAGAAAAGTAGGTCTCATTATCAATAAACCTAAAGGAATGGTAAAGTTAACTATGTCTGAAATCACAAAAATATAGAACTTTTTCATGTGTGGTTAACAAGGCACTGTCATAAAGGAAAATGTAAACAATTAGGATGTAATTAAAGAGCTTTTGAAAGTAACTCTTGATAAAAGGTAGTTAAAAGACCACTCAGCATGTTTGGACATATATACACCAGGAATTTGTGTTTCTAAGATGTTGGTGACAACAGCAGTTAATGGTAATTGTTGGCCTCTGAGGACTCTTATGAAAATCCATAAGAAGTGAAAAGTGGTAACAAATTTGTTTTACTGGTGGGCTTTATAGTTGTACAGGAACTCATGAGGTGCCTGTTTTACATCAAGCTTTTTTTTTTTTTGATAAATTAAATGTCTTGAGTCACATGCTTGTGCTGAGCAGTCTGTATGCCCCCATAAATTGACTTTTTCCCTTCTTTGCCGTGCTCTGTGCCCTGAGAGGCATCATTAGGGTCCTACTGCTCTCTGATCTCTCATTGGGTTTAACAAACGGGACAAGAGGAGAAAAGAGAGCAGGAGGAGGGCAGGGTCAGATGCTTACTTCCCTCTGTGCCTTCCCATGGGGCCATGGATGGTCTTTGTCTTTTTTTCTCCTTGGGAGGCTGTAGCTCCCATGTGTGGACAGGTGGAGGGGACTTTCTGGATGAGTTCACGGTTAAGTTCATTCCACCACCCTGAAGGGAGGAAGGACTACAGGCTGTTGGTAATTACAGCGTGCCTCTCATTAATTCTTTCTGCATCTTTGTATCTCATCCCTTCATAAAGCTCTTCTCAAATACTCCAAATATGTCCTCCGCTTCCTGACTGATAAATCATTGAACTTCAACTTTGACCTCTGCATGTTGTTATGGCTGTTAGGCTCCATTGAGTTGGATCTGACCTGTAGTGACCCTAAAAACAATAGAATGAAACAACTACCAAACACTCTGCCATGCATATGATCTTTTTATGTTTAAGCCATTGTTGCAGACATTATGTTTCTTCTCATTCTGAGTCATGCTGCATCAGCAAAAGGAGGTCCCAGGGGCTTTACTCCATTCCCAACCTTAGGGTTGACTCTACTTTGAGGAGGCAACTTTACCTCAGTCTTTCTTGAATGCCTTCCAGTGTAGCAGGTGGTGGTAGCGCTGGGAGGGAACTCATTTTCTGGCACCATATCTGACAGTGTTTCATAGGTTTTCAATGGCTAATTGTTTTGGGAGTGGGCTGCTGGGCCCTTCTCCCTACTCTGTCTTAGTCTGGAAGCTCAGATTAAATCTTTCCACCATGAATGGCCCTGCTGGTGTCTGAAATACTGGTGGCTTTCAGCATCACAGCGACACATAAGCTCCCACAGCACATCAAGCTGACAAACATATGTGGTTGACCTCTATATACCAGGTTTTTAAAGGTCAGGCTATTCTCCACAGCTATTCTAAGGGCTTACTAAAAGAATTTGAGGTGATTTTTAAATTAAAGACAATTAGAGTAATAAAGGCATTATAAAGAATATTATCTGCCAGCAGGCAAACATGGCAACTGCCTTTAAGGAGAGGAAGGAAAGGCCATATATGGATTCCTGACAGAGTCTACAGAGTGGGGAGGCACACAGAAGAGCACTTGGCAGGTTTTCTGCAGTCCTTTCATTGACTAATGTTGGGCTGGCTCCTGCCCATGCATGGCACAAGGCAGAAAGTAAAAAGATTCTAGGTGGAAAAAGCTCTGGGGCTCATGGTGCTTCTCATAAATTGTAGCAAGTCTCTTTTTGTTTTGGAACTATTTTTCATTTGGAAGCACTGTAGACTGAATGTTCCCTCCCCCTTCAGATGTTGCAACCTATCCCCTGTTGTGATGGAACTTGGAGGTGGAGGCAGATGATTAGGTCATGAGAGGAGAGTCTTCAGGAATGGCAGTAGTGCCTTTATAAAAGAGACCCTAAGGAGCGCCCTCCTGATTTCTGCCATGTTGGGACACAGTGACCCATGAAGCATGCCCTCAGAATCTGCTGGAACCTTGACCTTAGACTTCCTAGGCTCTAGAACCTTGAACACTCAACGTTTGTTGTTTATAAGCCAGCTGGTCTCCAGTATTCTGTTATAGCATCCCAGAGGGCCTAAGACAGGAGATGTTCCTTGAAAAGGCCATAACATACCTATCAGTATCAGGTTGACCTATTCAAATTCTTGTTCAAGCTGCTGGTCAAAGAAGAGTGTTGATTTTTACACAATAGGACAATTGTGACTCTAAATTGTTATTGTCGTTCTTAGGTGCCATTGAGTCATGTCTGACTCATAGCCACCCTTATAGGGTTTGCAAAGGCTGATTGTTTCAGGATTGCCTTGGGAGTGGGTTGTCACGTCCTTCTTCCATTTTTGCAGTGCTGGGAATTGAACTTGGGACCTCAGAGAATGCAGAGCAGCGCTCTACCAACTGAGCTAAATCCTATTAGTTACTTTTATTTGGCATAGTTCTAAAATACTCTCCATATTCAATGAAGGAATGGGCAGCTTCACAAGGGGGGAATCACGGGCTCTTTGCGGTGAAGCAGCTTCGGAGGTGAAATGAGGATAGCTACTTCAAGGGCACATCACAGTGCTGCTCACCCAGCGAGGAAGGAGACCTTGAAAGAAAACTCCCTTTTTCCCTACATTAGAGCCACAGAACGAATCAGAGGCAGTATCTTATAAACACTTAGCCCGACTTCAGCTAGAGCAGCAAGGTTAACACCTTTTCAGTGCTTTTGGCCACTGGAGTAAACCACACAAATTGCTGCTGCCATCGCTTCTTCCTGGCTTCTCCCAGTCCCAGGGCAGACTCATTTTTCCCCTCTCCTGTTTTATCACAGGGCTGCCCGAGGTTGGCTCATTTGCAAATCTTGCCTTTAATATGCTGAGCTTGGTGCAAAGCTATTATTAGGAATCATCAACTATAAAATATAAAGCTCCCAAGTTAAAACATAGCCATAAAAAAAGGAAGAAAATTCAGAAGTTCTGTCGTGTTTTGAACGTGCTGAGTGAGGTTGCTTTTCCAGGTAAAGGATTTCAGCATTTCAGAATTTCAACCTCTGTGGCTTAATTATTGCAACATGGAAGAAGGCGGCAATGGAACGACCCCTACCTCAGTGCCAGGAGAGGTCCTGAGTCATTAGCCCTATTTTTCACATGACAAGGAGGCCAATGGGTGGACATTAAAATCCTAGGGCTCTTTCCAAAGGAATCATAATAAAATATATATCCTGTGGGGTCTTTGATTTCAATGCCTTCCTCAAGGGAACAGTCAGTAGACAGCTGAGATGGTTTTTACATTTAAAAAAAAACAAACTGCATGAATAAAAGTATTAACACTGTGAACCACGTGACCCTGTATATCCTCTTCTCCTATACCTCTCTGTCCTAGAGAAACAAGGGCATAAAAAGGCAGAGAAATTGCTATCTTACAGAAATAGTGCTGGATCCAGCATTCTCTTCTCGGAGGCAGTGTTATCGCCACATCTTTCCAAGTTTTGCAGGCTCCACAGAATGCTGCTCAAAAATGAACAGCTCGTATGCAGGCAATGCTCTCCCTATAATCCCCTATTTAGTAAGAAAATAAGAAATTGCTTTTGCATGATTTGGTAGCCTCTGCCATAATATCATATTACTGAAAAACATAGTATAGTTTCCTCCTCATAGCCCCAAATTGTCTTGCTTAACAATTTAAGGAGGAATTTAAACTAGGTCTTAACTCAAACTTAAAACAAATATTAGCCTAGTTATGATTTAAAGGCAAATAATCTGTCCGTATGCATTTCCCTTGTGGGGAGGTACAGAGCAATTTTAAAGAGATTTTTACGAAAATAATAAATTCTACCTAAGGGTAACGGAAATCTACAATTCTTTTTAAAGCGATTCACATTTCCAAGGAACTGAAAGAGGGCATCTGCATTGGCAGACGCTGTTGGCAGCATGACCTGACTTGGGAGAGGTGACCCAGCAGGATATATGTCTCGTTTTGATGTAATCTGAGAATTTTTTCCTTTTCGTGCCCTTAAACAATACACGAATCAAGTCACGGCTGAATGGATGCATTGCTCTGGTATTTTAATGTATTACAATTTATGGCAATATTTACTTCAATTCTTGGCTTGCTGACACTAAAATTATCTTAAACAGGAATTATAACATAAAATTAGATTAGATATACTTCAACAAGTTTATCTCTAACAATAAATATATACAAATTCTGAAATGAAGTACTCTGCAATTTTCAGCCAGTGCTTAAAGTAATTACACATTCTGTGGTGATAACACATTCGGTTTTTTATTGTGCCACAAGCTGGTGAGATACCTCTACCACGCATGTTAATGCTAATTAGCAGATAAAGTGTAAATCTAAGGAAGCCTCAGATTCTGTCGCTTTGCCAGTTTTCCCTTGATTGGAAATTGCAGGCCGAATTTCCTCTCATTCTGGCTTGGCCTATTCAGGCATCGCTTGAGATGTCTTTCTCCAGTGCACTTTAATCCATCAGATCTGCTTGTCGCAGAATGCCTCACTGTTTGTTTTTAATTCAGCGGACTCCAACAGTTTCCTCCCTAACTGCCTTTTATAATCAATCATAGGAGAATTTAGACTCTGCCGAACAATAGGTGGGGATGACATGTTTACTCCACGCTCCCTCATCCCTGTCGAAGAGGTGTTTTTGTTTAGCTGCTAATAAAGTGGCATTTTGAAACACGGTTCCTGAATGAAGAGGGAGGGAGGTGCGCTCTGGAGCGAGCTTTGTTTCCACGTACCCAGCCAGAGCCCTTGTGCTAGGGGAGCAGCCCAAGGACCCAAGGACTCCAGCTAAAATGAGCACCAGAGGGATGCCAGGCCATCCATCCTGGGGGGAGATGGGGTGGTACCAGAGCCCCAGGGGGTGTGGTCAGCAACCTGCGGGGTTCCAGAACTTTCCTTCTGTTCTGCACTAGACCCTATGCAAACCTTCAGGCACATTCCATAACCTCTTTGCCTCTCTACCCTGTGGCCCAACCCTACCTTTGAAGTTAATGGGAGATGGTTTATGGGGACTTTTTGCTTTGAGCTGTTGGGCTTGATTTAATTTGAATTTATATTTGAGGCCACACAGCAAATATCTTTGGGTTTCAGAAATTCAGATGTACTCATCAAAGCCCTTCCATACTCCTTTCTTTATTTCTACCTGACTTTTTTTTCCATTCATTCTTTTCTTTTTTCTTTTCTTTTCTTTTCTTTTTTTTTTTGTGTGTGTGTGTGTGACAGGGTGTCACTATATAATCCATGCTGGCCGCCTGCTGCAGCCTCCTGAGTGCTGGGATTTCAGGCATGGGCCGCCACACCTGTCTCAACCTGATGGTTTTGTTGTTGTTGTTTGTTTGTTTGTTTGTTTTGTGAAATTCTCGGAGTTTGAAACCAGGGCCTCATGCATGCTTTGCAAGCACTCTACCACTGAGTTGCACCCTCAGCCCATTTTTCACTTTTTAAAAAAATTTTGAGACAGGGTCTCACTAAGTTATGCAGGCTGCCTCTGGCCTTGAACCTTTGATCCTCCTACCTCCACCTCCCAAGTCACTGGAACCATGGGCATGTTCTATTGTGCCCAGCTTCAACCTGCCTTTTTGACTTCTGCCTCTACATTAGTCACCACTAGGGCCCCATAAAAGAGTAAGCAGGGTCATAAACAGAGTACAGAGGAGAATTAGAAGGCCCTAGAAAAGGGATTGGAGTATAGCTCAGTGGTATAGCACTTGTCTAGCATGCACAAGGTTCAGTGTTCAATCCCCAGCACCACACATGCATGTGCGCGTGCGCGCGCACACGCGCGTGCTCACACACACACACACACACACACACACACACCTGGAACATTTGGGATTCCATTAAAGTGCAGTGTCTCTTCTTCTGCCTTTAGATGGCAATGGACAAGGATATTAATGGTGGCAGTGCTAAAATTCAACTTCGATATTCACTAATAATCTATGGTAGCAAGGATGATTTTGTTGGTGTTTGCATGGGTCAGCTTGGGTTGCTATAACAAAACTCCATAGCAATTTACCAATAGAACTTTACTTTCTTAACAGGCCTGGAGGCTGAAGAGTTCAAGATCAAAGCGTTGGTCAAATCAGTGCCTGGTGAGGGCTACTTCCTGGCTTGCAGATGACTGCCTTCTTACTGTGTCCTCACTAGAGTGGAGGAGCTCTGATGTTTCTGTATAAGAACATTAATTCCAATAGATCAGGGCTCCTTGTCTATGACCCCATTTAACCTTAACTACTTCCATAAAGGCTCCAAAAACCACATGGAGAGTTGGGATTTTAACATGAATTCTGGAGGGGTCACAAATATTCAGTTTATAACAACATTTCTTTTTCTTTTGGGGGGTTGAACCCAGAGCCTCAAACTTTTCTAGGCAAGTGCTCTACCACTGAGCTGCACCCCCAGCCACCCCACTTTTTGTATTTTTTATTTTGAGACAGGGTCTTCCTAATGCTATGGGAACTGCCTCTATCCTCAAACTCAAGAACCTACTGTCTCTGATTTAGTTGCTGAGATTACCGGCATGCGCCCCCACACCTGGCTACAATGTTTCTTTCAGCATTAAAAGTACAGAGACAGTATTGTGGATTCTGCATATAAAAAATCAATTATTCAGGACGTGCTTCCACTTTTATGACAGTTTAAAAGAGATAAATAACCCCTTACAGTTTGTTCTAATTTTAGGATAAAAAATTTACAAAAGTAAGTTAAGAAAAAAGAAGGAAAAATAATCTCCAAAGAAACATAGCACCCAAAGAAAAGTATCTGATAATTTGTTGGCGAATATCCCAGGATTTTCCTGTGTAAGAACATATGTATATATGTGCATGCACACGTGCATAGCCTACAATCTATTTTTCAAGTACAGATACTTAACTATGTTTGCACTTTAGGAATCTGCTTTTACCTTCTACCAATATATCTTGAATATTTTTCCATGTCATTAAATGTTCTTTTATAACATGTGTTTCCATTTTTTTTAATGTAGAAAAAAAAGTGGTTTCTGCTGCAGAATTTCATGGTTAACTTGTTTAAATTTATGGCAAAAACACTTTTAATTGAAAATATATCAGAATGACATGCCCAGTTCTGGGAAGGAAGTAGAATAACAGTGAGCAAAGTGATAAAATCCAAAGACTGGAAAACATTCTGAGGACAAATCGCTAAATAAATCAATGCTCAGAGAAGTGAGAAAGTGAGAAACTTGTGTTCTTCCTTACCCTAGTTTTCAAGCAAAATTCATTCTATCACTTGGAGACATTATTTGCTACAAGCCTGGGACTCAATATTAAAGTTTGCATTCACTGATATGATATGAAATTGATTTAATAACCAAGAACTTTGCAGTTTTTACTCAGCTGGCAACAAAATACTGGTCCTGTGGTATAACAAATGTGTGAATCTGTTGGAGTGTGTGGAAAAGTAGCAGTCAGCTGCTGTTTAAATGCTTATAGGGATTACTTGCCATCTTTGAAGATCAGTTACATAAAAACACCTTATAAATTTGCTTTCTGAACAGCCCTTGCAAGAATGTGAGTTTGGTAATGGTCCATAAAGTGACTGGCAGAAATTTAAATAACAAAGGGAGCAAACAACATTGAAGCTAAAGATATCAGTTGGTTTAGGATGTGTGAATGAAGAAATGAAGACTAGAAAGAAGAAGAAATCAAAGGTGAAGGAAGAACTATGATCCTGGTTAGTATAATTTGGAAAAGATGATACCATTTGGGAGAGCTAGTCACGTGTCTGGAACACTGTACTGATTTGGCAGGGGTCAGATACCTTTGGGACTATCACAATGATGCACTTTTAGTGGAGAAAAGACGCACCCACAAAGAGCCTGGAACCTATGGTGTATTAAGAACATTTGAAGAGTGATGGGCATTTTGTTTAAAATCTGATGAGGTCCCTGCATAGACTTACTCTGCGTTAATGATAATTGATAGCTCAAAAAGGACCATGCAAGGGAATGTTCCTAACAAAAGTTTCTCATGATTTGGTGGTGCCTGGATGTCTATTATGGGCTGTCTGAGGCATGTTCATGTGTGTGGCATGCTCTGGTAAAGACCCCTAATGTTCCTTTTAATTGAGATTCCCAGGGATTCAGTGAAGAGCAAGTATGTAGAATTTAGAAGAAAGCTCTTTGGTATTGAGGGATGACAACCCACTGAAAACTTGAGTCTTCCCCTGTGATGTGTGCTCCCTTCTAGGTGGAGCCAGATGGCACTAGGAATGAAATGACAAGGGATGGCTCACTTCTGGGTCAGGACTTTTAAGGTACAGGATGGACTTGGTCTTTCTCTATTTCCCTGCCTGCCACTCGGTGTGGAAACACTTGGAGGCCTAGGAGATAGGGAGTCCCGCATGGAGAGAGAGGGTCCCTGAATCACCACCTGAGTGCATTACCTGCTAGTCAGGAGCAGCAGGTTTGGACTGCTATGTGAGAGATCAGTTTTTAAGGTGTTAAGCTGTTAAAAGTTGGGGGCTTATTTGTTATAGCAACTAACCTAATGCTTTCCTCTGGGCTGATGGTGGGTGGTCTCTTGTACTTTTTCGAAGCATTCTGTCCATGAGAACAGAGGATAGAAAAAACATCAGTTCTTCAAATAAAACAACTGTAATGAGCCAGGCTCAGTGGCGCACACAACTCTAGAGGCAGAGGCAGAGGCAGGAAGATCACAAGCTTGAGGCCAGAGGCAGTCTGTGTAACTTAGACTCTTTCTCAAAATAAAAAAAATAGAAAATGGGCAGGGGTGCAGTGGTAGAACACTTGCAAAAGCATCTGTAAGGCCCTAGGTTTAACACCCCCAGTTCCAAAAAACACCCCTAAACAAAACAAAACAAATTCTTCCCCCCCCCAACAAAACAAACCTATAGAGTAAGCACAGGGATTGTGACAAGGGAATTGAGCAAGAAGAACTTACACTTTGCCCAGAACCAGAGAGAGGTGCAGAAAGTAAAATTATAATGATGATAATTCTCAGTTAATATGTGAGATCTACATTCAATAATTTTAGAATAACTCTGAAGTAAGTGATAATTTCCCCATGGTAAAGCAGAGGAAACAGATTCAAAGAAGTTAAGTAACTTGACCAAGGTCACACAGCAAGTATGTGGCTGGACCAGATTTTTATAGCAATCTTCATAATGGCACCATTAAATTCTAAGCCTGTGGCTTGGAGAAGAGAAACCCCTTTCTAGCCTGGGTCATATTGGCTGTGGAGAAGGAACTGCATGTAGAAACCTTTCTTTTTCCTAGCCATTTTGGAATTTTATGCCCAGTGTACTTATTGCCCAATCCCTTCTGAAGACATGAGATTACTTGCTTTGTTGGTTTGCCTGCAGAGCCTACTTAAGGTAGCAAGAAATGCAGCTTTGACACAAGCCCTGTCATGCACTCTGCAAGGGGACTCATCTGGATTCCCTTCACCAGGTAGACAGTGCAGCTCTTGGCCAGACACACCGCTTTGGCTGCTGAGGATCCAGCACAGCATCCAGAATCCTCAGGCCACCCCGCTCTGCACCATGGATCTAGTGTCTGCGAATGGCTCTCTCCATGCATTGAATTGTAGTGGACTCCACAACTCCTTTATGCCCTTCACACCGTTAACTTAGGGTGCATCTTTGGCTTCCAGAGAAGAGCTTAGATGAGAGGAGACCCTTCAGACCGGCACTTAGCTGGTGGCTGGTGGGTTCTCATCTCACATATGCAGATTCTGCCCTTGTGCTCTTTTGTTCTGATGCTGTACCAGGCATCACAGCAATTCCTGTGCGGTTGCTGCTGAACTGAACTGAAACTTTCTGGATCTCTCTTTAGCTTCTGGGCGAGGCATAGGAACTGATTTATTTAATAAGCTTTTCATGGGCACTAAAATTTAAGAACAGAAACTTTAGAGGATGGTAGAAAACATGTTTCTCTGAGGCTTGAGTCTGTCTGCTTGAAAGTAGCCATTGATGTTTTCAAACATCTCTCCAAAGATGAGGCAAATGTATCTCTGACATTTGCTTTGTCCGGAGCTCTCCTTTAGGAACTGGAGACAAAGCACCCTCCTGAATCTTCCAGTCTAGTTTAGGATGTAAAGTCAACAGCAGTGTACTAAATTATTGTGACACTTTGTTATAGCTAATAAGTATCTTACTCTGCCATTATCTACTGTTAAATGGTACCTAGTTAAATATTCCGTTAACTTTTAAAAATTTGTTAATAGTATTTTATTTATGTTAGTGGGGGAACAGAGTAATAAGTCAGTTGATATATCCTCAGAGGAAGAAAATTATACATACACACACACATATATAAATGTACAATCATATTTATCTATAAATGGAAAATACAAGTGGACAGATATGAGGGGGGAGGGGACTAGTGGGAAGGAGAGGACAATGGGGAAGTGGATGAGGAAGGGGAGACAGTGTAGAGTGCGAAAAGGAAGAGAAAAATGCAAAATATAGGGATGCAACTCTATGAAAATACAAAAAAGTCCATTAACTCTTAAAGACAGGTGATTATTATGTCAGCAATCTTTTTTTTTTTTTTTTTTTTTTTTTTTTTTTGCTATACTGGGAGTTGAACCCAGGGTCTCCTGCTTGTATGCTATGCAAGTACTGTACCACTGAGCTGCACCTCCGGCCCATTTTTTAACTTTTTGAGACAAGGTCTCGCTAAATTATGCAGACTGCCTCTGGTTTCGAACTTGCAATCCTCCTGCCTCTGCCTCCTGAGTCGCTGGGATGACAGGCCTGCACCACTGCACCAGGCTTATAAGCAGTCTTTTAAGGGGTTTCTCAATTTTGTCTGCACATTACTGTCACCTGGAGACCAAACAGAGATGGGACAGTGAGGCTGTACCCCAGACTTGTTCAGTCACAGTCTCCCGACCTGCGCTGTGGCCAAGCGCTTCCCCCAGGTTTCAGTTTCGGTTTCGGTCTGTATCTTGGGTGCTAGGACCTGTGTATTTCCTAGAGACATCCATCATCTGCAGAGCAGGGTTTTCATCAGATCCCATAGAAGGGCACATACTTGGCTTTCCACCTGGGATGCCAGGTCCAACTCTTTAATTAGGCTTCCCTCACCTCCGCTATTGTATATCATTTTAATTATAACAAGTTGGTATGAGTTGTGTTTGAGCAAGACTTTGAGTGATGGGGGCCTGTCCTCTGACATTTAAATTAGAAAAACCAAGTTTGCCCAGAGCGGAGTGGAGGGGCGAGCAGAAAGCCCTGGACGAAAGAGCCTGTCTTCAGAAACAGTCTTTCCTATTTGTTTATATAAAGCATTTCAGGAAGTATTAGGTGTCGGGATGATGAGAGAGGTGTCAAGCAGTTCTACCAGCCACCCACAGGTAAGATGTTAATCGTGCCAGGTGAGAGCCCAGCGCCAGTTGAAAATGAGATTCATGAAGGCTGAGACAGTGATTTTCCACTGGAAATATATTTTTCCATTCTGGGGAATAAGCCGTTGACCTGAGACAGCAATCAAATAATAGGGCTAGTTAGCTTATACTACATGTCTTTTTGCCCAGGACTTTCTCAGAGTCCAGGCTGAGCCTAGGGTCAGAGGGGCGGGCTTGGAGCTGCAGGACCCACCATCTCTGCTGTTTGCATCTTGATCTAAATGCCCCTGCACTTCGGCCTGGGTGGTCCCGGCTTGTGTCAGGGCAGCTGCAGAGGTTCCAGCAAGCTCCTAGCCTCTGACGCAACCATCCTGGTTGAAGACTGATTGGCCAAGAGCTGGCAGCCAGCCATTGCTGACTTTTTTTTTTTTTTTCTTTCTTTCCAACGTTTGCATTTTTATGCCTAAGCTGCTACCTTGGCTGAGCTGAATGCAGGCAAAGTGTTTGAGCCTTTTTTTTCAAACCCAGGAAGAGGCTGTGAGAAGAAAGTGGTATCCAGGCTTTCATGTGAGTCTCTAGAAGAAGATCCTGGCAGTTAATTTTTTTTCCAGTGAGCATTTATATATTCGTCTAGTTCATGGTCTTGTTGTTTCTTTATATCTACTCTATGTTTTTATAAAAATAATTGATAAGAATAATTTAAAGGATGCAACAAGGAGACAATTAGTCTCCCTGTCTTTTGCCTTCTCCCAAACTGCCCCCAGAAGACTCAACTAGAAAAGTCATACACATCTAGATAGTCCTACCTTGGTTTCAGAGATAAACCAAACTTACTTACTATTTAATTGTCTTGTCTTTACGTATTTCTTTTATTCCCTGAGGATATCTAGGTGTGGACAAGGGAACGGAAGAAATTGCCATTATTGAATGTGCTGTATATTCCAGGCACTTTCCTTTTTTTTTTTTTTTTTTTTTTGCAGTACTGAGGATTGAACTCAGGGCCTCACGCTTGGATGCTTTGCAAGTGCTGGACCACTGAGCTGCACCCTCAGCCCATTTATTTATTTATTTTTATTTTTATTTTTTATTTCTTTTGAGACAGGGTCTCACTACATTAAGCAGACTGCCTCTGGTCTCAAACTTGCGATCTTCCTGCCTCTGCATCCTGAATCACTGGGATTATAGGCATGTGCCACCACGCCCAGCTTTTCCAGGCACTTTCAACTGTTGGAAGCAGCTAATCCTCAAATTGTCCTATAAGGCAGGCACTGTCTGTAGCATGATCTTTACAACAGAAGTAGCTGAAGCTCAGAGAGGTCAAGCAACTTGTCCAAGGATGCAGTCTAGGGATATGAGGAATCAAACCCTAGTTACTGTGATGTCAAAATCCACACGTTCACTTTCGATCACTTCCCTCCTGACCCTAACAGATTCATAAGGCCACTGCTCCAACCTAAAAGCCACTTTACATGCAGGATTGCTTTGAGCCAGTAGCACTTATCATCTGTCTCACCCACCACTGTATACCCAGAGCCTGGACTAGAGCCTGATCTATAGGAGACACCCAGTAAATATTTGCTAAATGACTGAGCACTTTTTCAATCTGAATTCATCCAGATATAGTGTTCCTAAAATCTGCAAGCTTTGATCTCCATGACTTCTGCTTTGCTTTCCTTTTTTCTTTTATTTTCTTTCTTTCTTTTCTTTCTTTCTTTCTTTTTTTTTTTTGGTGTTGAATTTGGAAGACTCGTCCATACTTTTTGAGTTATGCTTTAGAGGAAATGAGAGACCCCACTGTGGGTGCTAATTGGTTATTGCACTGTCAGTAGCTTGAGCCCATGTGCTGCCCCCAAGGACACCAACCACTGGACAAATACCCAGGAGGGGCAGGTACAGTTTGTGTCTTACATGATTCTGAACTCTGGTCTTGACATTCAGAGGCAAGCTGGTGAAGCCTTGGCACCATCACATTCAGTGAGCTCTGTTTAACATAAAGTTTATTTAAAGAGACACTGCTTATGCTAGAAATGCCAACAGTCAATGTACATGATGCCAGTTTTGTCAGGACGAAATATTTTGCTGTCTTATTATATGGAAATGCAGTATACCATATGTCTCAAGGGTTGAAAAATCTGTGATGGCACTGAATAACTAAACTGTATCAAGTCTGGCATCATCAAGCCCTGGCATAATAGTGCTCACTTATGCCAAACTAGGTTTACTTCTTGGAAAATGGAAGGTGGGAGAACAATTTAAATGATCAGCCTTTTCTGTCAAGTGAAATAACTGATTTTTTGTGAGTGTTTTTCTTTTGATTGTTCTCCTGAAATATGAAGAGGCTGTAATGGTAAAGATACTTTTGTAATTCATTAGGATTACTTCTTCTGATCTCGCCATTAACAATTTTTTTTTTGGCCAGGTTGTTCAGGATGCCATATAGAAAAAGTACAATTTATAATAATAATATCAAATGAAATACTTTTTGTCCCAATTGCTGGTGCAAAAGAGGATTTGTACTATCTCAGAGAGGGTATTATTAGTCCCTTTAAATGAGAAGAATGAGGCTCTGAGAGGGTTAAGATCACATAGGCAGCAAGCAGTGGAAATGGGGTTGGAATCCAGGGAAAACCATGTTCATGCTGAGTCCTTATTCACCAGGGACAATATCTTCTGGGGATGCATAAAATCTTGTGATTACTGTCGTTTTCTTACTATTGTTCTTCCTATAGTATAATCATGCATGTGGTAGATATGAATTATGTTTCTCAACTGTGGGGTGTCCTTGGTCATGGGGCGTTGCTCTGGGCCCTGGAGCTAAGCCCTGCCCCTGGAGACCTGATGACTGGTGAGGGTGCTGTCGAAGAACCACGCTGCCAGGAAAGGAGGCTTACGCCCACAGCTAGTCTGAGAAGTCTTGAGAAAGGCAGGCTCAGAGTTTTACACTCACAACGGCTCCTTGCTTCTTGTTTCAATGACAATGCTCACAGCTCAAGTGCTCTTCAATAGCTCTTTATTGTGCTTCCTTGTCTGGGTTGGTGATCAGACTGCAGCTGCTGCTGCTTGCCCTGGGCACCGTGCCTATATACCCTTCAGGGACCAACCAGAGATGCCACATACTAAGGGGTGATTGGATCAGGAGGGAGATGCAAATGTGGCATTGTAATGGGGACCATCTGATTAGATGTCCCTTAACTGTCCAATCAGGGGTAGTTCACTAATGGAGAGATGGTCAATCAGGTGTCGAGGGGTTTGAGGAGGCAGTTGGATGCCAGAGCCATCTTGGCTCACTTGACGCCTGAAAGGTCCTGGTGGGGCAGAGGTTACTGCCCAGGGAACGAGTCCCAAACCTCCAATTGGGCCGGATAGGCTTTGAAGCTTGCTGCCTCTCTAGGCTGTATCCCTATACTCAACAATAAAGTATTAATTACTAATCATATTACTTGGTTTCTGCATAATGAGAAAGGTCATTTACTTGAGAATGTCCTATTATATTTTGGTGGAGGACAACAATGAGTGCAAATGTCATTTTGTAAAGGTATGCTTAGGTTTTGGTCCATCGAGGAAATATAGGCCTTTTATTTAGGGAAGGAAAGAATAGTAACAGAACTCCTATTAAAAATGTCCTAATTTATGGCCAAGATATAATTTGAGAATGTTCTATGGGAAGATTCAATTTTTAAATGTTTGGTTCAATTTTGAAACAAACTGTAGTTATACATGAAAATGATATATTGAGGAAGAGCAAGGAGTCCAGGGTAAATCTGTCTAGGTCTGAATTTTTTTTTTTTTCACCATTTAATACCTGAGCATGCACCTTTTACTCTCTGTGTCTCAGTTTCCTCATCTGGAAAATGTTGATAAGGTCCACCTGGTAGGGTTACTGGGAAGATAAAATGAGATCATTTTGGAGCTTATTTTTGCCTAGCACAGAGTAAGTGGTTCAACAAAAGTGGACAATAGTTAAAATTATTTTCCTTTATAGTTAGAGGGAATAGGGTGGTTCTATTCATATGGTAGCCTGCAGCCATACCATCATGGTGTCTGATCCTATCAGATTTTGGAAGCTAAGCAGGGTTGGACCTGGTTAGTACTTGGATGGGAGACTGCCTGGGAATACCAGGTGTTGTAGACTTGGGGAAAGGACTCAACCAGCCCAATCCCCCCAAACAATCAGCAACTGAAAACCCTATGAATAGCACAGAAGTACTGGCACTAGTGTTTTGCCTGTTGTACATAGGGTTGTTATGAGTCAGACGCTGACTTGACTGCATCTAACAACAGCAGCTCATATGGTGATTCTAAGACAAGTAGATATTTCTAAGCATCATCTTTAGCATGTTTGGAAAACATAGTAATGTTGCTTCATATAGTGAGAAGATCAAAAAACTAGTGCAGAGTTTACATTTCTTTGGGCTGATCTCAAATAATATACTTGCACTTTCTGACTTTGGAGTTTGCATTTTGTTGAGAGTCTTGGCTAGATATGTTTGTTTATTTCTAAACATTAGTAATAGATCGAAATTCAACATTTCTTTCCCAATTCTCCATTGTCTGCTCTTGCCTTCCATCCCCTGCTTATCTAACATGTACGCTAATTCTCAGTGACATCAGATGTTTGTTCCTTACTGACATCCACCTTGGCATCCAATTTGTTTTAGGTATTTGATAACAATAGGTCATGTGTTACAAAAAAGAGCTTTGTGCAATGAGAGAAGTTACTTTAGTAGCCTATTTCCAGTGTTTTTCATAATCTGTGATAATGTATGAATAGTGCTCTTTTTTCTTTCCTACTCCAAGATGCTTTCTTTCCTCTTCCCCCAAATATCTTTTTTAGAGTAATTTGATGCAGTTTTTGGCTGTAAGTACTTTTTCATATGCACAAAAAGATTCTGTTAATTACAATTTCTCAAAAATTAAGGAGCAGAGATTCTTCTGCAGTTTCCAGACTTGAAGTAGTATTTTAAAATAATAAGGTAATTTTAAGAAGTTCTTTATAATATAGGCTATTTATTTATTTATTTTTGTTTGTTTTGCTTTGTTTTTGCAGAACTGTGAGTTGAATCCAGGGCATTGCACATGTTAGGCAAGTGCTCTACCACTGATAGGCACCCACACTCTTTTTTATTTTTTATTTTGAGATAGGGTCTCACTAATTTGTGGAGCCTGTCTCTGGCCTCAAACTCTTTGATTCTCCTGCTTTGGCCTCCTGAGTCAGTGTGATTACAAACATGTGCCATGGTGCCTGGCTATAATTTAGATTTGTTTTTTAGTTCATATAAGACTCTTTTATAAAATTCATTTGAGTTGATGTAATTTATTTTGTGTATAGTTTGATGACAAATTAGTGTATGTTGAAAGGGATTATATTATTACTCCATATATTTTATTATTTTATTGTTATTAATAACCACTGAAATTTACATAAGAATTATAGTTTTCAAAGATTTTTACATGAAGTATTATTATTTTTACTTGACAGATTGGGAAATGGCATTAAGTGAGAGATGACTAGTAAATAGCAGAGCTATGTCAACCTAGAGCTCCTTAATTCCATAATATATTCTTTTCTCAACATACCACAATGCTTTTTTGAGAGTCAGGTTATATTTACATATAGATAAAAATAAGTGAGTCTGATGGAAGACTATTAAACCAGGACTACCAATTTATCTAGGACTGTTCCTTAACAAAAACCTAATATGCATTTGGGGCTCACATCACACACAGTGTGAGCAGAGATGTGGTTATTTTCTTTAAGAGTTATTATCCTATCTCTTTAGTCTTAACATAAGCAGTTCTTAATTTCTTCCCCCATTCCTTTTGTTTTGATATATTAAGAGATCAGAGGAGTTGTAGTCTATGACTTCCTGTGATCTTGTAGTTTTCTGAACTTGTCTTCTTTATTAAACATAATACCACAGTTGGTGACTGTGAGCATTTGGGACAATATATAAAATGCAATGTAATGTGCTGCAAAATGTCACTTGATATCCTTACTGCATTCATGTTGTATGTTATTTATGATATAAACTTATAAGGATTATGAGAGTAAGAATTCTTGTGTTAATTAGAGAATAAATCAATGCATTACTGCACATTCAAACATCACTCCAAACTTGTGATCTTCGGCTTAAATGGAGCAGAGAGGCCCTTCAGTGAGCTAGTCAATTAGCTGACAAATAGATTTAAAACTGTCAGCTATATTTTATTTCAAATGAAGAAACTAAGTTCAGAGAAATGGTGAATGGAGTCACAGAGCAAGGTGAGTGACAGAGAAACCAAGTAAAAATTAAGGTGTTTTGATTCCAAATTGGTGTACAAAATCCTTAGAGGAAAGAAGATGGGTCTGGAAATCACATACATGGATTCTTTGTCCTAGTTCAGAAATAACTCAATTAACATATTCATTTTCAGGGGCTTCACACCTCTTCCCATGATCAGGATTCACAAACTTCCCACAGGAAAGTTTGTAAGTTTTCTGACATCTTAAGTTAGACATTGTAAGTCACTCTTAGTTGCTATAAGCAATGTCTGGTTACTGTTCAGTGGCACACTCTCAGTTGCTTCCTCTTCTCCAGGAAGGGAATGAATTCATGACATCATGCCTTCTTTGGACCAAGGCACCAGCCACCTGAACAAGGTATGAACAGAGTTAGCATCTTTCTCTTCATTTCCATTGTGGGATAGTGGTTTTACATGGAATTTACAAAATTGGGGTGAAATACATATTTGGATTTACCCATCAATGTTCATCCATGCATTGACATAGTTTATGTAGGTAACTTAAAGGTGAAATTATAAATAACTTCAAGAATAACAATCCAGAAACTCACATGCATGATTAGCAATCCTTCATGTTAGACAAATAAATAGAAAATGATGCCAATTTGCTTCTGTTTAACCGGAGGCCATATTGATAAAAATTCATGAGAAGAAAGGAGTGATTCATTCCATAGCATTCAGGAGCTTGGTCCTGTTTCATTAAGGCTGCATACCACTGTTTCCTTGTTCTAGTATTTGTTTGAGTTTGGGAGTTTCTTTTCAGCAATCCTGGAAACTGGTTCTCAGTTACTAGGACACTTATCTTTAATAATGGAGATGAATATTCATTCATGAATAATCCATCATTGACTTAAGAATTTTCATAAGAGATGCATTTAGTACCATGTACCTTTACAAGGAAGGGCTGGGATTTGGCTCAGTTGGTAGAGCGCTGCTCTCCAGTCTCTGAGGTCCTGAGTTCAATTCCCCAGGCTGGGATTTGGCTCAGTGGGTAGAACGCTGCGCTGCAGTCTCTGAGGTCCCGAGTTCAATTCCCAGCACCGCAAAAATGGGAGAAGGACCTGGCAATCCACTCCCAAGGCAATCCTGAAGCACTCAGCTATTGAAAACCCTATGAGGGTCGCTATGAGTCGGATACCGACTTGACAGCACCTAACAACAACAACCTTTACAAGGATTGAAAGCAAGAGGCATACAGGGAGAGGACTGTAGAATTTTACAATTATTATGAATGGCTCCAGTCTTTTAGATAGTTCTATAAAGGGTTTGCATGTTACAGGTGAAATTCCAGTCAACTGAAAAAGTCTTTTAACTCAGGAACAGTGGGAATATCTTAAAAGGTTCTTTTTCCCTTCACAAATCTTTGCAGAGCACATGAGTCTGTGTAGAAGAGAAACATCTCCATAGAAAACACGTTCAAATGACAGGTTTTTATGGTCTAGACATTCCAGAATTTCATAAGATTTACAAGGCTCCAATAAAATGTGGTAGAAAACCCATAAAACTCTAGTGGCTTGAAATGAAACATTTTCACGAAGTGGAAATCAACCTGCTTTGATTAAAACACAGGTCAGAGGGAAGTAAACCATTGCGATATAACAAATTCAGTTAACCTGGTGCTTTTTCAGCATCCTCCATCACTCTTGTCCACTGCCTCCTCATCAGTGAGAACATACCAAGATGGCATGCAGAGATATCACTAATTATTATCTGCCTGTGATGATCCTGGGATTGCTGATCCTTGTTAAGTATGTGATGAAGGAATACTGCTGTCATGAAATAGTGTTTTCACACACACACACACACACACACACACACACACACACACTTTAGACTTTCATATAGAAGAGAAGCGCTATATCTAATTCTATTTCAGAGAGGGCCATTTCTGTCCAACTTACAGTATAGTTTTAGTTTTTAGTGTTGGATCATAATCACGTTTTCAATCAAGTAAGATATTTTTCTATTGATTGTATTGTTGGCTGCAAATTTAGAAACAAGTGTAGTTTTGTTTCTTCTTGGTCAAGGTCTTGTAAAAGGTTGTATGTTTGGGTGGTGGCAGTAATGGTGAGGAGTAGATTTTTTTTTTCTCTGTGTCTGCTGCCTAAGTTATGTTTTCCTTATTTCCATTCCGGCACAGAGAATAGTTATAGCTGAGAAGCTGAACTACAATTTCTTTCTTTAATGTTGTTAAGTTTTCCTTGTAGATCTGCAGGACATTTGGTTAGACTGATTCCAAGCTATTTAAGTTTCTGGTGGGCTATAGTGAAAGGGTGTAATTTTTTTCTCTTCCTGCTTACAGTTAGTGTAAAGGAAGGCTACTGATTTTTGAATGTTAATTTTGTATCCTGCCACTTTGCTAAAGGGGTTAATTAGGTCTAAAAATTGTCTAGAGGAAATTTTGGGGTCCTTTGGTTCAAATATCATGCCATCTGCAAATAAGGATAATTTGACCTCTTCTTTGCCTATCTGTATCCCTTTGATTTCTTTCTCTAGTCTAATTGCCCTGGCTAGGACTTCAATCACAATGTTAAATAAGATAGGAGAGAGTGGCCATCCTTGTCTTGTTCTAGATATTAAAGGAAATGCTTTCAATTTTTCTTCATTTAATATGATGTTGGCTGTAGGTCTGTCATAAATGGCCTTTATGATGTTAAGGTATTTTCCTATTATGCCTATTTTCTCCAGGGTTTTTATCATGAAAAGTTGTTGCACTTTGTCAAAGACCTCAGAATCAATTGAGATGATCATGTGATTTTTGTTTGCAAGCCTCTTGATATGTTGAATTATATTAATCAATTTTCATATGTTAAATCAGCCTTGCGTCTGTAGAATAAATCCCACTTGGTCATGGTGAACTATTTTCTGAATGTGGCTGAATTCTTTTTGCCAGGATTTTATTAAGAATTTTTACATCTATGTTCATTAGGGAAATTGGTCTATGATTCTCTATCTTAGATGTATTGTTGCCCAGCTTAGGTATCCAGGTGATGGTAGATTCATAGAATGAATTTGGGAGTGCTCTCTCAATTTCTACTTTTGGAAATAATTTGAGAAAAACTGGTATTAATTATTTTTTGAAAGTTTGGTAGAATTCTGCTGTGAACCCATCTAGTCCTGGGCTCTTCTTTCTTGGGATACTTTTTATTACCTTTTCTATTTCAGCATATGTAATGGTTTTATTTAGGTCACTTATGTCCTCTAGGGTTAATTTTGGTAAATCATATGTGTTAATAAATTTATCCATTTCTTCTGTATTTTCATATTTTTGGTAATACAATTTCTCAAACTATTCCCTGATGATTTTCTGTATTTTGTTGGAATAGGTGGTTATGGTCCCTTTTTCATCTCTAATTTTCATGATTTTGGCCTTTTTTTTTTCTTTTTGATGAGATTGGCCAGAGGAGTGTCTATTTTATTAATCTTTTCAAAGAACCAGTTCTTAGTCTCATTAGTTCTTTGAATTATCTTTTTGAATCCTAATTGAGATATCTCTGCCTTGATATTGATAATTTCTGTCTGAGTGCTCCTTTTTGGATTGAGTTGTTGTTGGATTTCTAGTGCCGTGAGACATGTCATTAGGTCATTTATTTGGCTCATCCCTACCTTATTGATGAAGGCACTCAATTCTATGAACTTCCATCTTAGAGCTGCCTTTGCTGTATCCCATATGTTTAGGTAGGATGTGTTTTCATCCTCATTTGATTGCAGGAATTTTTAAATTTCCACTTTAATTTCTTCAATAACCCATTGATCATTCAGTGGTGTATTATTTAGTCTCCATGAATTTGTAAAATTCCTGGTGTTTTTCTTGTTTTTGTGTTCCAATTTGTTAAATCAGCCTTGCATGTATAGAATAAATCCCACTTGGTCATGGTGAACTACTTTCTGAATGTTGCTGAATTCTGTTTGCCAGGATTTTATTAAGAATTTTTGCATCTATGTTCATTAGGGATATTGGTCTATGATTCTCTGTCCTAGATGTATTGTTGACTAGCCATTGTGGTCTGATAAGGTACAGGGGATGATATCTACTTTTTTGTATTTATTGAGGCTATTTTTGGGTTCTAAAATGTGATCTAAGAGAAAGTTCTATGGGGTGTTGAGGAGAATGCGTATTCCTCATCAGATGGGTGAAATATTCTATAGATATCTGTTAGTTCCAGTTGGTCTAAGGTAGAGATTAAGCTTGTCATTTCTCTGTTGATTTGTTGTTTTGATGACCTGTTTCTTGGCAAAAGTAGGGTAGTGAAGTCTCCCCTAATTATTGTGTCTAGAGCAATGTAATCCTTTATTTCCCATAAAGTTTGTTTTATGAAGCTAGGTGCCCTTATATTTGGAGAAAATATACTATGTAACGTTATTGGTTCCTGGTTGATTTTTCCTTTCAGTAATATGTAGTGTCCTTCTTTATCTCTTCTAATTAGTTTTGGATTGAAGATTAATCTATCTGATATTAGTATTGTGGCTCCTGCTTTTTGTTGTTGTTGCTGTTTCCCCCCTGCTTGGTATATTGTTTTCCAGCCCTTAATCCTCAATCAATTACAGTCTTTGTGGGTTAGGTGTATCTCTTGAATGGCACATATAGAAGGTTTATGTTTTTTCATCTAATTGGCCAGTCTACGTCTCTTAATTGGTGAGTTAAGACCATTTACATTGAGTAATTATTGAGAAGTGTCTATTGTTATGCATCCAGTCAGTACTTGTTATTGGTTTTTGGTTAATGTTTATCTTCTTTCTTTCTTTATCTCCTCTCATATTAATTGTTCATTCTTTGATCTTCTATGTAGGGTTGTCTTATCTCCCCTGTATGTGGTAGTTGATTGAGGATCCTCTGTAATGCTGGTTTTGTGGTTGCAAATCATTTGAACATGGCAATATAATGGACTATCTTATACTCCTCATCTATTTTAAAAGATAACTTTGCTGGGTATTGTATTCTTGTGTTGGAAGTTGTTCTTTTTCAGAATGTGAATTGTATGTGTCCAGGCCTTTCTAGCTTTCAATATTGATGTGGAGAAGTCTACAGTTATATTAATGGGTTTGCCTTTAAATATCAGCTAGAGAAAAAGCTGCTTTCAAAACTGCTTCTCTGCTGTCCAACATAAGCATTCGTACAATAATGTATCATGGGGAAGATCTGTTTTAGTCTACTCTGGGTGGGGTTCTGAATGATTCAGTTGTGTAAGTATCAAGATCTTGGATTAGCTCTGGAAAATTTTCACTCATGATATCATGGAATAAATTTTCTAATCCTCTTGTGGTCCTTTCCGCTCCTTTAGGGACTCCCTGAATTCATAAATTTCACTTTTTCCTTTTGTCTGAAACCTCTTGGAGATCTAGCTGGTATTGCTCCATCATTTTCTCTATCTTAGCTTGCACATAGTTGATATCTTGTAATCCTTCCTCCGTGTCTGATATTCTCTGTTCAGCCTTGCCCAGTCTCAATGTTGAGGATTCTGTTGAAGTATTTATTTCATTCAGCTTACCTTGCATCTCAAGGATTGCAGCTTGTTTTTTTCTGACCATTTCTGTCTGTGAGGAGAGTACAGACTCCAGATGAGATACCTTCTTCTCCAGGATTTCGAGGGTGCTGGTGGTGTTAGCTTTGATATCTCTTAGCATATTAATAATTAGAATTCTGAATTTTGATTCTGACATCTCTAGAAATCAGGATGGTTTGATATTGTCTGTTGAGAGGCTTTGGTCTATGGGATATCACATCTAACGTGTCTTTTCATGTTTTGTGTATTTTTTTGTTAAAGCTTGCCCATTTTTTGTTCTAGGAGTTGGGTTCCTCCTCCTCCAAATATGAAGAATCTCTGATTGTTTTTTGAGGTTGAGTGATGATGAGACTCTGGTGCTTTTCTCTCACCCCTCCCCCTGTGACATTTGTGTCCACCAAATGTCATTTCCCCCTTCTTTAGACAATGCTTGCTAAGCACTAACAACTCTTATTAACCTTTCCAATGTCAGTAACCAAAGACAATATTATTAGGCATGTTACTTGGTAGATATGTTATAGCATGGTTGAGATAATCACAACTTTTTTTACTAATTACTAAATAGTGATTATGCTTCTCTGAGCACATTCTTTGGATGCTTTGGTAATGAGATTTCCTAGATAGAGTTTTGGGAATCTGTATTTTCTCATTAGAAAACAGGTTACAAATAGCTGTTGAAATGGAGCTATTTCTCTAGACACTTTTTAGCTTCCCATGTGCAATTATGATGCTAACAGTAGCTCATCCCACACATATCTGTCAGCTTGTCTTTCTCTGGGAGCTTGAGTGTTGCCATGATGCTGAAAGCTATGCCAGTAGTATTTCAGATACAAGTAGAGCCACCCATGGTGGACAGATTTCAACTGAGCTTCCAGATTAAGACAGATGAGGAAGAAGGACCTTGCAACCCACTTCCCAAACAATTAGATATTAAAAACTCTATGAATAGCAAGGAAGCACTGTCAAATATACTGCCAGAAAATGAACCCTCCAGACTGGAAGGCATTCAAGAAATGACTGAGGAAGAGTTGCCTCCTCCAAGTAGAACTGACCTTAATGACTGCAATGGAGTAAAGCCCCTGGGACCTCCTTTTGCTGATGTGGAAGAACTCAACATGAGAAGAAATGTAGAGGCTGCAACAATGAGCTCAAACATCAAAAGATCATGTGCATGGCATAGTGTTGGGTAGTGTTTTATTCTGCTGTACTTAGGGTCACTATGAGTCAGCTCTGACTTGATGGCACCTAACAACAATAACAACAACAAAAATATCTCATTTTTTTTGAAACTTCATATATCAAGAGTTACTCTAGGCACCTCATACATACTAACACATTTAATCTTCATTACAATCATAAGTGAAATGGACTTTTATTATCTAATGTAGGCATTAGAGATGAGAAAATAAAGTCAAAGAAAGGTGAAGTAGTTTGTCTTAGTTCACACTGGTAATATGTGGACAAGGTCGGGTTGGAGCCCTAAGGTTAGAGACTTGCCTGTTTATTTGTTACTTTTGCTGTCCCCAGTAGGGGTGGCGAGGACGGGAGCTTTGCTCCAGGTTACGTGCCTGTCGAGGTGGGTAGGGCCTTTGTGGCTGCTGTGCAGGTTGGTTTAGTCCAGAGGAACCAAGATTGGAAGACTAAGAGCAGCTGCAATGGGGCTATGCTCAGTTCACTAGCTATACCCTGGGGTAGGATCTGCCATCTAGGCTATGCCTTCTCTGAGTTCACACACAGACTCCAAACATTTTATATAGCAGTTGTTAGAAGGGAATTCTTGATCTGCGTTCCAAGGACGGGAAAGTATAGGAGAAGCATGTTAGATATCTTTCCTCCCTTTCTCCACAGAAACTAGTGGAGGTTTTTTTCTTGTTTTTCCAGTTGGGGGTTGAACTCAGGCCTTGCATATGCTAGGCAAGTGCCCTACCACTGAGCTATATCACTAGCCCTTTTTAAAGTTTTTATCTTGAGACAGGGTCTCACTAAGCTGTTCAAGCTGCCTTTGGCCTTGAACATGTGATCCTCCTGCCTCAGCATCCCAAATTGCTGGGATTACAGGCGTGTGCAACCTTGCCCAGCAAAATTAGTGTGTTCTGGCTTGTGTCACCAGTTCCTGTGATTGGGGTGAGGAAGTGCAGTTAACTTCAGCTTGTATGCTTGAGTGTAGAACTAGAAGCCTGATTGTGCCATCACATCTAAGCCAAGTATCCTAGGGGTGGTTGGATTCTCTAGAAGACCCTGAGGCAGCAGTGTGATTTATTGACAGAGAGGTCCTCAGAGTAACCCACAGTGGAATAGGGGAACAGAAGAGAGAAGGAGAAATCTCAGGGCAAACAAAGCTATGGCCTCAGGTTAAGTGTGTCTGGTGCACAGAGGAAGGCCCCAGGACATGGAGACCAGGGTGGCTACTTGTCTGAGACAGAGGGCTCCTGGCCTGTGGGGGGTGGGTGAGGGAATTGAGGGTAGACTTGAAGCTTTCCAGGTGAAGTGGCCCTGTTAGCTGCGAGTATTCTTCAGATAAGGAGAATTTATGAGCTGTTAAGTAGTCAATACTCACCGTGGCTGGGGTGGGGTACACTGGCCCTTAAGAAGCTTTGGATGTGATATCAAGCTCTGCTTTCAAATTTAGTATTAACAGAAATAAAGCTTGCTTTTTTATTTTCTTCTACTTAGCTCACTATTCACTTAAGGGAAAAGATTTGATTATTACTCTAAAACCCTAGCTGTGGGCAACCAAGCTTTAGTCTGCATTAATAGGAGATTGAGACAGCTTATTTATAAAAAGAACCACACATTCTCTAAGCTTTTCATCACAGTAATGTGTGGCTCAGTTTGTCTAGAAGGAGATGAAAATAATTTGCTTTGATTATTTTCTCTAATAAAAGGAGGGTATAACTCTAAGTTATATATTGTTAATATAAAAGAAAAAGAAACCAAGTAGTTAGCAGAACTGTATCAATGGCACTTTTGGTTAATGTTGAGAATGCTCTAGCCTTGTAGTCTTCATAACATTGGGGAATATCCAGACTTTGGAGAAAGGTAGAGACAGGTTCAAATTGAGATTCTTCCCTTAATAAGCTGCTTGAGCTTAGGTAGTTAACTTAATCTTTCTGAGATTCATTCTTGTCACTCATAAGTTGTGGAAAGATTTAATAAGATGTTATTTCTAAAGCTTCTTTTATAATGCCTGGCACATAGTGGGTGCATAAAATAGAGAGATTCATTGCTTGTACTACCATAATACACCTTGAGTAATGACCTAACTGGGCACAAAGACTGTCAGCATGAATCATGACACAATCCTTGTCCCCAAGAGCTCTTCATCTAGCAAAGAAAAGGACATATGAGCAAATAATTACAATGTTAAGTGGGACAGAACAAGTGTAGCTTTGGGAGACTAGATGAGGGAGTAATTGTGTGTGGGGAGACTAGAATATCTTTGTAGAGGAGAAAAAAAATTGAGTTGGATTTTGCAAGATGTGAAAAAGCTTGCTAAAGGGTAAAGAAGGTACAGGAAAGGAAACCATACAAAGGATGGATGTGTAGAAAGGTATGTAGTGTTTAAATACTATGTAAAAGGGTCACCAGCAAATAAATGTTCACTAAGAGTTGTCTCAGAACTCTGCCTTTGGCTGACCTGATGTTGATACCTTGCGCTATAAAATAATACCCTACAGTTTGATCCTATAAACTTTTGAACTTACATGTGGCACTTCATTTCAGTCTAATCCCCAAACATAATTTCTATAGGTACTCATAAGCCCTCAATGAATAATGATGAAGATTATTGTGATATATTGATATGGGTGTATAGGATGAAACAGAGATATGTCACAAAATTGGTATGAATGTTTTAATTTGCATTCACTGAATTAAAGTTTAAATGATTAGAGACTCAATGTTTACATGAATATGATGTTGAAAAAATTATAAGAAAAAATATATATGAAAGAGTAGTTTCTTTTTGATGATTTAAACAGCAATTTGTAATGTATCTATGTAAATCAATAATCCCACCTGGAAAAATCCTACTCAAAGGTCAGATCATAATAAAAGGTGGGGAGGGAAGATAAGAATGAGGTCAATATAAATGGACTAGAAATCGCATGTAATTGTTCTAACAAGATAAAAACAAAGACCACTACAGGAAAAGTTTCTATCTTAAACAGAAATGGAACCCAAGGACATATAGAAAAATACTACATAGTAAAAGATAGAGAAGACTTGGATGGGAAACTTAGATGGGAAGCGGGGGAGGGGGGAAACATAGGGGAAGGTAAGGGTTAACCTATATGAATAATGTTTATCAAATTGCATATATGAAAATTGTCACAATGAAAAGCATGTCAAGATGAATCACATTATGATGTACATTAAAAATTTCTAATTAAAAAAAAAAAGAGTAACAACAACAACAAAAAAATCCCGCCTGGGATAGTTGAACTGGAGAAAATTATAGTTTTAAGATCTTTTAATTAGGATGAATTAAGATCTTTTAATAAGGATGAATAAGTATGTATTGAGCATTTACCATATACTTGTTGTTAGGTGCCATTGAGTCAGTGTGTGACTCATAGTGACCCTATGTACAACAGGTGAAGCAGTATTGTCAGTTCTTCTCTGCTATTCATAGAGTTTTCAATGGCAGATTATTTTTTGGGAGTGGGTTGCCATGTCCTTCTCCCAAGTCTACAGCACATGGTGTTACCAGGTGATCTCCCATTCAGGTACTAACCAGGCCCAACCCTGCTTAGCTTCCAAGATCTGATGGGATTGGACACCACAGTGGTATGGCTGCAGGCATTACCATATACTAGGTATGTTATAATGTCATTTAAGCTTCTCAGCACCTTTGGCATCTATGAGGTATGATAGAAAATACATTGAAAGTTTAAATTAAAAAATGTTTCTTACAGTAAAAGACACATTGATGTTAATCCCCCTCAAAATACTCCCTTTGGCTTCAAATACATTTATCCCATTGTTCTTGCTACTTTATGAAGCCATTCTGGAAGTCCTCTTTCATGTCTTGAGTTTCATCCTCTGTCATAGTAATACTCCATGCCATACATTACTTCTCTTTACAGTAATTTCTGTCAAATTAAAACATTATGGTGTATTCTTATCTACCTTATTCACTGGATCTGTCACTGTGCAGCTTCTGGCTCTTCCCCAAAGTCAAAATCTTTTGAGTAGGTTCAGGACACCAAGGTAGCCTGAACAACTCAACAGAAGATATTCATGAAAGAGGACTTCTAGGACTGCTTCAGAAAGTGGCAAGAATGATGGAATAAGTGTATTTGAAGCCAGAGGGAATATTTTGAAAGGAGTTAATGGAAACTTGTCTTTTACTATAATATCTTTTATAGATTTAGACATTCACCATATCTTTTGATCACATCTGATATTTAGAAAAGTCACTACTATTTGCCTACCCACCCTTTACACTTCTTCTTACTAATGAAGCTGTTGGTTTGTTCAGATGTGTGGTAGTATGGATCCCTTTCCAGAGCCCTTGCTTAACTGTGGATTAAGTCACAGCATTATACCCCTTTACCTGTGATTGGTACAGGGGTGGGAAATGACTCAGTTCTGGCCAATGGAACCTAAGGAGACATCTTCTAGGGCTTCTGGGTAAGATTTTTCACGTGGTGAAAAGGCAAATTGTATGTCGGGAAGCCTTCCCCATTCCCTTGTAGCTTTAGGTATTCTGACAACAGAATACAGTTCTGGAACCATCTGGTGATATTGAGCAGGGAGCCAAAATAACCCTGACTAAACCAACTCAACTTCTGCAAGGCTGAGCTGCAGCATCGACCCTGCAATTGATGACCTCTGTACTAAGTGATTTATTAGAAAAACGAGACACAGTTGGTTAAGCCAGTTGTAGCCAGGCACTCAGTGACTTATAGCCAAAAGATCCCAATTGATTTCATGTTCCTATTTTACCAGGTTAGGTCACTGACTGTAGGGAGGTCAAACCATTTACTCAAGATTTTACAGATATTGAGCAGGGGAAAAAGACCAGGTCTGTCAGAATCCAAAACTGAGGCTCTGCCACCTGTAAAAATCAACTTAAAATTTTAGAAGTATCTTTTCCCTTTCTCAGATTTTAGCCTCTTACTTCATTACCTTCCTGCCCCTCACCTCCTGCAAGTTTTCAGTAACTGTCTCTGGTCAAGCACCAGGTAACACAGCAGTTTAAAAATACATGATGTTCTATCAACCAACCTCACTCTCTGACGGCATCTGGTTACCATGTGCTGGCACTTTCATATGTGCCTTGTGTTAAGTGTTCTTCATACATTATTTTGTTCTCACAATTACCTTCTGAGGTAAGTTGTTTCAGATGAGAGAATAAATTTCAGAAAAGTTAAGCAACCTGCCCAAATTCTTATAGCTCCTACAGAGCAGAGCCAGGATACCAACACATTTTTTTTATCAGTATTTTTGTTTTTGTTGTTTTCCAGCACCCAGGGGTTGAAGGCAGGGCTTCCAGCAAGCGAGGCAAGTGATCCGCCACTGAGTCACACTCTCAGCCCCTTTTTTATTTTTTATTTTGAGACAGGGTCTCCCTAAGTTGTCCAAGCTCCCTTTGGCCTTGAACTCATGTTCCTTTTACCTCAGCTTTCCAAGGAGCTGGGATTACAGGCGTGTGCCATGGCGCCTGGCTTTATCAGTACTTTAAACTAATGTGCTATACTCTGCATATTTCTGCAACCCTGCTCTACCATAAGCCATCTCTGAAAATCCTGAGTAGAAAATAAAGTTTCCCAGCTTCTTCGCTACTTTTACAAGGCAACTGTATTGCCAATAGAAGTTTCTGCAAGAAGAACACAATTTACTTTTGCCAAGACCAAAAAGGAATTAACGTAATATGGTGCCCAGCTGCTTGCCAATAAATTATAATATCTTAGGTTGGAAAACACTGTAGAAATCATCTTGTCCAGCTTCTCCTTCCCAGAATGGCCACCCTAAGAAGTTATTCAACCTTTGTATGGAAACTTCCACTGATCTTGGAATAGCTCACTTTGGCATACTCCCAATTATTACAGAACTCATTCTTTTTATGGATTTTGTTTTGTGCAACATCACTTTAGAGAATCTAGGTCTATCTTCTCTACAAGTGCAAGTCTTGGCAGCACAATGATCTGGGTTTACATCTTCCTAACATGGAATATTGTTTATCCTTGCTCAGTTCTCAGGTCCTCATTGTTAAGCGGGGAAAAGAATTTCTAGTACCATCAGATTAAAGTAGGGAATGGAGTAGAAACTCACATCTCTATTACAAATTCCAAAGGGAATCTGAGTGGTCTGTTTAACTGCTACTTTAAGGGTAGAACTTTCTAATCAGGTGTCTTCATAGGCCATTGGTCAGGAAGAAGTTTGTCCTTGCGCTAATGGATACAGGATAAATGTTCTATTTTAATGGTTTGCCACGGGTAACATGTTTGGTTGTTTCCTTCAGTGGAAGGCCACAGACAGTGGTAACTTCAAGAATAAGAGTCCTGCCTGGTAGCCATACCTCATTTCATACATGAATCTTCAATACTTGTTAGTTTATTTCACTATGTTCTTGTTTCACTTGAAAAGCTTTGAAGTTATCACTCCGTCCAACTCAGAAAATACCCACTGAATGCTTCATGTGTTTGTTGTACATTTCCTACCTGTTATGACTCCCCCAGTGCAGAGATTTCATCTCATTGTTTAGTCTTAATCAGGAGCCTGTAGCTAACTATGGATTCCCAAAGGGGACAAGGGTTCAAAGTTGACTTTAAGATACAAACCCCCTGAAATTTTTGTTGTATATTAAAAATATTGTTAAATGTCATCAAATTGAATCTGACTTATAGCCACCCTAGGTAGAGCAGAGCAAACACTACCCAACACTATGCCCTGCACACAGTCTTTATGTTTGAATCTATTTATACAACCACTGTGTTTCTTCTCATTTTGAGTCATGCCACGTCAGCAAAAGGAGATCCCAGCAGCTTTATTCCATTCTCATCATTAAGGTTGATTCTACCTTCAGGAGGCAACACTTCCCCAGTCATTTCTTGAATGCCTTCCAGCCTGAGGGGGATCATTTTTGACACTCTATTTGACAGTGCTTGTCAATGGGTAATTGTTTCAGGAGTGGGCTGCTGGGTCCTTCTCCCTAGTTTGTTTTAGTCTGGAAGCTCAGCTGAAACCATGGGTGGCCCTGCTAGTATCTGAAATACTGGTGGCATAGCTTTCAGCATCAAAGCAAGATGAAAACTCCCACAGAGTGACAAGTTGACAGACCTGTGCAGGGTACAATGAAGGAAGCAGAATTATTTCAAGTAAGTTATTTCTGGTCCCTACAACTCCTAGTAGCTATCATTCTATGGAATGGTTGAAAAATTTAATTCTAATAAGGGTGGTGTCGGAGGAGATTAGAGAGCCAAGCCTGCACACAATGAATGGCTGACTCCTTATCTTTCTACCATTCCTGTTGCCATAGTTGAGCCTTTGTGCCCTGGGACAGCACAGCCCCCATATTAGTTATCCTCAAAGTTTAATGTGTGTAAGAATCTCCTGGTAAATGTTCTTCAGCTTCCTAAACCTCATCCTCCAAAATTCTGATTGATGGAGCCTCAGAATTGACCTTTAACAATAATAAGCCCAGATAAAATGATAGTTTTGAGAAACACACAGGGAGAAGAATCATAAAACCCTGGCTTTTCTTGAAAGCAAACTTGTTACGGCTTCAGCAGTGGCCACCTTCTTGAATTCAGACCTGGGCTTTTATTTTTTCCTGGTGAGAAAATATTTGTCCTTTACACCAATGTTGGCCCTTTGCCTTGTAACCACTCCCTAGCCATACCGCTCAAGAACTGGGGCCTTGTCGCTAAATTCCAGTCCTTTATGGCTGAGTCAGAATTCTCTATACTTACTGAGGATAGAGATTTCAGGATCCAGAATCAAGTAAGGGACAGGTAATTGATTCGATGAGGAATGATTCTATGATATATTGCTGGTGTGGTAAGGTTGAACCAGAAATGAAATAATCAAACCATAGGCACCATCCCTAAAGTTGTCATCCCTGGATTTTTCTTCACTACTCAAATTGCCCTTTGCATTCTTAGCTCTATTTATGCTTGTTTTTGATTTTCTGGCTCTGGGTTTTAAATGTGTAAACTCCCATTTCTTATTCCCTTGTCTGACCCTGCACCACTTCTAGACTATGACCTAACATTGTATTATCTATTCTTGTTGAAAACTGACATAAGAATCAGGCACAATGATGCATGCCTGTAATCCCTGTGACTTGGGAGGCAGAGCCTGGAGAATCACAAATTTGATGCCAGAGGCAGCCCGCGTAACTTAACGAGATCCTGTCTCAAGATAAAAAAGGAAAAAGAGGCTGGGGGTACATCCCAAAGGTAGAGCACTTGTAAAGTATGTGTGAGGCCCTGGGTTCAGCCCCCAAGTACTGCCAAAAAAAAAAAAAAAAAAGAAAATGAAAATTGACATAATGATCATAATAAATACCTATAGAGTACATGCTATATATATTACGTTTATTATGTCATTTAATTCTTACAGCAGGCTCTGGAGTTTTAGCTCATTTGGTAGAGTGCTGCTGTGCACTTTCTGAGGATCCAGGTTGGATCCCCCCCCCAGCACCACAAAAATGGGAGGAGGACGTGGCAGCCCACTCCCTAATTAATCAACCATAGAAAACCCTATGCAGGTTGCAATGAGTCAGATACAACTTGAGGGCATCTAACAACAACAACAACAACAACAACAACAACAACAACAATTCTTAAAGGAAAAGTGTGAAGTCTGTCCTGTTTTTATACTCTGATTTAAACAAAGAAACTGAAGCTAAAGGGGGAGAGGATAATCTCAATGTAAGCGATGCAACTTCATGAGTACATGGGGAAAATGGGGGAATATTTCCTCCCCTGCCCCGAGAAACTGAAGCATAAAGAAATTGGGGTTATACAGTTAAATGGCAGAGCCAGCTTTAAGATGCCGACAGCCTGTCTCCCGAACCTGTGCTCCAAATGGAATTAATGGTAGTACCTATTTATTGGCTTTAGAAAAGTTACAGGAATTGCTGCATGGTAAACAATTGTTCAGGAAGTTCAGGAAAGCTTGTTAAGTGCTGAAGCTGTTAAGTGCTCAAGTGTTAAAGCTTGTTGGTGCCCTTGTGTTACCCCATTGCATTGAAAGGCAAGAGACTGGTTTTGAAGCACACCCTACCACTGCAGGCCATCTCTGCAGACCCTTGTATGCCCACAGACTGACAATCTCTGGAAACACTGTTTTTTTCTTCAATGCTGTGATAACATATGGAGTTGGGGGAGTAAAGTTCCCAGTAACTCCTCCTTGGAACTCCTTGGGCAGTATTTAATTTCAATAATTATTTTTTCTCCAAAAAGAACATTTTTGAAATCATGACATTCCCTCGATCTCCCCTAAATAATGAGATCATCTCAAGGATTCTGGGGGGTTAGTTGCATTTTATCAGTGGTGCCTTTGTTGTACAATTTACATTTTTGTTCTTGAAGATACAATAAAAGATTTCTGTCTGGTGGGCTGTGATGTGGTTTGCATCTAAGAGGAAAACAATTCCTTCCAAAAAATACCATATCCCCAAATGATTTCATAATTGCAAACAGTGTTGATGAGCTCTTTGGCTTAAATAAGTTTATAACATATTTGCTGTGTTTTTGTGTAGATATGTTTTGATGTGCTTGCTAAGGAAAAATAATTAAAACCCCTCTGCCATTTCTAATTGAGAAGAAAGAAATGCAACCCATTAGTTGATGTCTACCATCATAAGATTTTTTTTTTCTCCCTCATTTCATTCCAGATTTGTTTCAAGGATTAGCTTGCATTAAATAGTTTCAGGTCTGAACGTCAGCCATGTTTCTCATTATTGGAGATCAAAATGGCTTAATTCCCTTTGTGTGTTGGTGCCACTAAAACACAAGGGAATCTTAAAACTACAAACTTCTGATAGAAGCACCACATTTTCTTCGTCAATCTGCCCAACAGAGCTTGTGTTTTTCTCGCTTTTACTGCTGAAATGATGCTTTGTAATGACAAGTTTAAAGGTCTGGGAGTCTTGTGCAGGCTAGGCAAGACTTTGAGATGAGACACTCTGATTCCAGAAATCTTTTCATCCTTGTACCTGTAAATATGTCATTGTGAATTTTTCTTTTTAATACTCCTTGAACCAAGGGGTTAGGCATTTAACAAGCATATGAGCATCCATTGGATGGGATTAGGACTCAGCCTCTAAATGAATCCAGGGACCTCTGGATTTAAACTACCTGGCTTTAAATTATGATTCCACTACTAGCTATATGGGTCTGGGATTTAGCTCAGTCGATGGAGCTCCAGTCTGCAGTCTCTGAGGTCCCAGGTTCAATTCCCAGAACTGGAAAAATGGGAGAAGGATGTGGCAATCCACTTCCCAAGCAATCCTGAAACAATCAGCCATTGAAAACCCTATGAGGTTCCCTATGAGTCAGACACGACTTGACAGCACCTAACAGCAACAACTAGCTATATAACCTAAGTGGAGTTTGAAAACTTTCGTCATCTGACAAATGGAATTAATGGTAGTACCTATTTATTGGCTTTAGAAAAGTTACAGGAATTGCTGCATGGTAAACAATTGCTCAGGTAGTTCAGGAAAGCTTGTTAAGTGCTCAAGCTGCTAAGTGCTCAAGTGTTAAAGCTTGTTGGTGCCCTTGTGTTACCCCATTGCATTGAAAGGCAAGAGACTGATTTTGAAGGCTTCTGATGTCTTTCTACCTCCAGTGGTATTTATTTTTATTTTTATTTACTTTTTTGACAGAGTCTTGCTATATAGCTCAGCTTGGCCTGGAACTCACTATGCAGGCTACACTGGCCTTGAACTACAATCCTCCTACCTCCAGCAGCCAACTGCTGGGATGACGGGCCTGCACCATTACACTTGGTGTCACTAGTATTTCACTGTGACACTTCTAGATCTGATTGTCCCGTTGATTCAGTAAATGATTAATAGTAAGGAAAAATTTGGAGGCCAAAGGGTACAGGGTAAGAAGTAATAGCCTTCCTCCCTTATTAAGATCAGAACCATCTAAGGTAGAAGACCATACCATAGGGAAACAGAGACCAAATACTACTTCCATGACTGAAGAAACCAAGAATGAAGACTAAAACCTCATCTGTGGCTTCTCATGGAGAACCCAGATAAAGCAAGGTTTGTCCTTGAGGCTGGGCTGGGGCCCTAGCCTCCCTCCCGAAGGGCAAAGAACATATGTTCCCATCTGCCAGCTTGCTCCCAGAGGAGATGACACACAAACTCACCAGTCAAGGAGAGGGAATAAGGGGTAGCCAGGAGCCATGAACATTATGCCAACTACCATCCTCCACCTGGAAGGAAACATCAGGAATGGAAATGAGTATTCTCCTCACGTGACTGTTTCCCTTAAAGCCTGTGCAGTTCAAGACAGAAGGGGCCTAAGTTTGTCAGTCTGTGAAGACAGAGTTTGGGGAGATAGGTTCAGACTGAGGCATTTTGCTTTACTTGTAGATTAAACTAGTTTTGATCTATAAATTCAGTCTTTTCTCATAAATCCAGAGAGTCCTGGCAACATAATATTCCATGCACAAACGTAGAAATTCAGTAAGAGTTCTTCCTCAACCACCCTCTCTTCTTTCTCCTCTAGCTCCTTTCAGCTTATGATCCCAACCATGAATCTTAAATAAACTCCTTCAACGTCCTCTACTAAAGTAACTCACGGGATGGTATTAGCAGCCAGATTGGCAATAATGGAGCTAAGGATGAAAGTTTCTTTGCTAATATGCTTTAGCTTTGCATGGAGGTAAATTGTTTTATTACAAGACTCAGCACCCATGCCTTTGTCCAGCTGCTGAACAAATGTGTGTCTCTGGTCACCAATGGAATCAGACCAGAGGGTGTAGATAGCTGAATGTGAGCCATAATTACTACTGTGAAAACAACTGGAAGCACATGTCCTATTGACAGGGGTGTGGGGACAGCAGGCAGTACATGCACCATGCAGATGCTCTGAGGTATGTTTTCAAGTTGTGCTTTGCAGGAGGTCTGAACCACACACATGCTTGCAGAATCTTAGCATCCCAGCTTATTCGTGTGCAGAGGAGTCCCATATGTTCCAATTCTTTCTTTTCTGGGATGTCCCTTGGAGGGTCATCCTAAAAGCAAAAGCCCTTGCTTCTCTGCCATGGCTCTTCTTCAAATATTTTTATTACAGCACCTATGTGGTTGTTTCTTAATCTTTTAATATGCTTTGAATTTTTCACGAGGCTATGGACTCTGCAGGACTGGGATTGTTCATGGTTGTTAATGGTTGTATCGGTAGCACTAGGACACTGACCCATGGGAAGGGCTCAGCGAACTGAACTGAATGACAGCAGGCTTCCCAAAGTTGGGTATGTAGACACTGCAGGTTGGAGTTCCTTTTTTTATTTTTTTAAGGAAAGGACTTCCTAAGTTGTGTGACTCTCCTTTACTTCCAGCTACTACCTGCAGGTTCAGATACAGTTTCCAAGGGCCTCCTAGATTGCTGAGACATTAACTACATTAGCCTCCTTTGGGATATCTCTACTGCCAATACACAGTGATACTTAGGTTCCGGAGTTCTCAACATCCCAGTGTGAAGAGTCCCATTTCATCTACAACTTGAACTCCATTGTGCTAGGCTGTGTAACTGCTTCTTTGTTCAGCAAGGAAGATCAAGAATGGACTTAAGCACAACATTTAAGGGGTGCCAAAAAAAAAAAAAAAAAAAAACCTCAGAGAGCAAATAAATACTTGGATGCAATATTTTGAAAATCCAAAATTAATGCAAACTTTTCCTGATGAACCAAATTTCAAAAATATAAAGACAGTAAAAATCAGTATTTTTGATTTTCCTTTCACTTCCAAATGGCTCTTACTTATTGACTCACTTGCTTCATCCTAGTCTTGGCTGTGGAGAAAATGGAATGGGGGAGAAATCTCTTCACTTGGGACTTTCCTGATTTTTACCCCTTGGCTGATTGATTTATTTTCTATATCAGTAGTATAGGGTGGGGTAGAATTTAAAGATAAGTGCATAAATGCAATCATAGAAAATAGAAGATGTTTTCAAATCTGAAGTGCCTATATTAGAGAAGATTTAGCAGGGAAAATGTTGCATAATTAATGACTGCATAACAAAAGACTGAAATAAATAAAATTTAATAACATTCAGCAATATGGCTGCAATACTTATTTCTCAGATGAATGTGCATGGCCCCGTTTTTATTTGCTTTGTCTTTTATTGGAATTGATTTTTAAAAGGGCTTTTTCTTAAATTGTTCTGGATTTCTTTTAAGCAGTACAGAATGCTGCTGTATGCAAAGCTACTTTAAATGGGAGCAAATGTGTATGAAATCAGCAAATGTTCCAAAATGCACCATTCTTTCCTACTGGAAGGGCTTCCTTCATTTACATAGGAGAACACGAAGCCAGAAAAAGGGAAAAACACAAACATGAAATCTTCAAGAGCCTTTTGGAAACGTAGCAGAGAAACACAAAGCTGAAGCTCCGATGCCAAATGGTTTTCGAATGTCTTGCAAAGCAGCAGCTACAGGGGGACGAGTTCCCTCCTGAGGCCCATAGAGCTGTTCCCGCTGGAAAACAAGGTGCTGCTGTTTCCTAGGCTTTGGAAGGGAGGCATGGGGGAAAGATTGTGTCATTGTACAAAAGCATCTTGAAACTTTTTCGTTTTCATTTGTTTCCACATAGGAAAACAAAGTGATGAGGAAGCTTGAGGAGAAGGGGAAGCCTCAGGCAGTTTTTTTCTTTTTTTCCGGATGGAGGCACAGCTGTGGCTGTCTCACAATATTTCCCAAGTATTTTCTTTGGGTGTACCTGGCTGGTGCCAATGGTACACAGCCAGAGTGGCAGAGTGCTGCCTGGTAGGAACGAAGTGCTGACTTTTCTCCTGGCCCCTTTCTGTAGCACAGGGTGTATCTGATTTGCTGATATGTGTTAGTGCCCCCGCAACACACCACACACACACACACACACACACACACACACACACACACACACACACACTCACACAAGTTCTGGTGGTACAGGCTGCAGGCACGTGTTCCTGCCGTGCCGCCTGTGGGAAAATCCAAACCTGGGACAGCATATGAAATGAGATGCAAGTGGACTAGCTCCCAAGAACCAGATTTCAGGTGTTTGGTCCCCCCAGCCACCGGGCGGCAGAGATGAGGGAGTAACCATTTTCTTCGGATGAGTTGCCTCATGGCTGATTGCACATTAAAAACACCTAGGGAGCTTTAAAAAATATGGATGCCAAGGCCCTACTTCAGACCTATTAAATTAAATATCCTAAGGGTGGGAAGCATGTATCCAAAATTTTTTAGAGCTCCCCTGGTGGCTGTAATGTGCAGTGAGGGTTGAAAAGTCCTGACCCGGAGCTGGGGCCACAGCCAGCCGGTTTTCTTCACAGAGGCGACGCCCCATCCAATCAGCTCAGTGATGTGCTGCAGGGGAAGTGAAGGCTGCCTTTCAGTTTAACTCAGTTCAGTGACATACGATGCAATTCAATGACTATTTATTCAACTGCTTTTCTACCCTTAATTTCTAATCGTGCCTCCCACGAAAGTGGTGGGGACCCTGTTTCCCAAAGAGGACCTGGAGACTCGAATTTATCTCATGTTTTGGGAGGCACATTAAAAAATTATTTCCTTCAATATAGATTTGCTAAATTGCTAAAATATGTATTGCATTGAGATATCCTTTTTCTCACATTGAAAGCTCTGAGCAGATATTTGTATGTGTGTAAAGCATCCATCTTTAAATTTGTTCATTTATTCAATGTGGGTATTAAGCACTGATGAGCTGATATAATTAAGACAGAGCACTTAGTTTCTGAAAATGCCTTGGACTAGTAGGAGACATGATAAGTGAGCAAGAAATTAAAGTACTGCCAATGGTGTCTGAAGAGGTATGTGGAAGAGATATTTCGGATGTATTCAGAAGGAGGAATTATGCCTGGCGAGGCAGAATGGCTTATAAGGGAGGTATAGAAAAGGAGCCCCTCTCCATGGAGGGTTCTAGGCAATGGGAGGGGCACAGGCAGTTTTCAGAGAGGGAGAATTATGTCACTGAAGGCTATTCAGGAAGTCGTAGAGGAGACAGAAAAGAGACTGGCGACTGTACCAGGATCCCTAAGCCATTCTTGCCTTGTGACTGAGTTTCAAAATCATGAATTTGCAGCTACCCTTGGGCTTGCTGTGGTTGAGAGGATCCTGGGGAAGGACTAGGGCTGCCTTCATTTGGAGAGTGATGGAGCAGCCTTTGAGAAGGAGCTAAGAACTGAGGGTCTCCCGTTGGACTAACCTGGGATTTCATGTGCTAGCTTGGAGTCTTGGGCAAGCCAGTTTACCTTCCTCAACTGTGCAGCGGAGACCCTCAGGCGGTCCTCATAGGGTTTTTCTTTGTTTTGTTTTTTAGTTGGGGTTTTGCGTATTAGGTATTGGGTAAAATGTACAAAAAACTGCTTGAATGTAGGAAATGTCAATAAGCTGTAGGTCTTCCAGTTGAGCTATGGAGTTTTTTCTTTAAAATTTATTGATATTTATTTGTGCTTCCCTTTATGTTTGGTCTTCCTAGGTATGTACTCAAAGGCCAGCACACTGGCTAATTATGGGGAAGGTGTGATTTTGGACATACAATAAAAAATATGTTTTAGGGGATATCCAACCAAATCACCATTAAGAAACACAGTTCTAGAAAGTTCTCTGATAGGCTCACCAAGCCTCTTTTACCCGCAGGTCCATTCTGTAGTCCACTGTGTCTCTACCTCTGAAATTAAGCCCTCATAACAAAGACTAAGCCTAGTCCTCAGTAGTATCTACTGGGTCCCCTTCTCACCATTCTTGCTTGCTCACCATTCTTCTTCTCGTTCAAAAGACATGGCAAAGAGGGTTACCTTTGAGGCAGACTTGACTTGAAGAGTACATGGAGTTTCTGAAGAGTGTATGGACTTCCTTATGGCAGAGGACAGGCATCCCGGGTGGTGAGATTAATATGAGTAATGATATAGAAACATATTTAGTAACAAGCAGTAAAAAAGTGATTTTGTTGAGATACAGATCCTGTGTCAAAGAAAAGCAGGGAAAGAGCCTCACAAGTTTGGCTAAGGCTTCAAATTCCAACTTGAGAATGAAAACTCACGCGGTTCTGCACACATGATAAAACAACTGACCTCTCCCAGGAAACCTGGCACCAAATTTCTTCAAAACTAAGTCCACCTTTTCTGTTGTTCCTTCATTTTTCTTTCTCTTTGTGTTTCTTTCCTCCCTTGTGTCTTCTGGAGGACATTTGTGGCGAGGTCCCAATCTTGGCTCACTGAGAGTTCATCTGCTTCTGATGGCTGTTCTTTCTCCACCTAAAGTCACAATCTGTTCTTGGAGGACATTCTCATTTGTACAATAATCGATTGTGATGTGAAAAGAGAGAACTGTAACATCAGTTGGGGGCTGAGCAGCTAGCATGGGACAAGCCCAACAAGGCCTGATCCTGTTTCAGTACATATGTCCTTAATAATAAGAAAAGGGTAGGGGGTAAAGTATGCTAGAAGGAAGCAGAATCACTTCAGAATAGCTCGATTTCTGAGGGAGTACAAATGATGTCAGCAATTAATTCAAGCCCTACATTCTGTTTTCCTATAAAAATCCTTTTTTAGTTGCGGTATCTTTGACGCATCTGCTGGCATAAGCAGGATATATGCCACAAATAAAAATTCAAAAATATCTCTTTCTTGTAGGACTTGGAAACAGAAATCTGCAATGGAAGGAAAGCTGCAGAGATGCGGAAGGATGCCAGTCCGTCCCTCACGTGGAGAGCAGTGAGTCTGTTCTAAACCCAGGCAGCTCTGGGGCACAGGCCCCAGCGGCTGGTTGCAGAAGGGAAGACAACTGTGACAGGAACCAGGTCAGGGTTCAGAACTGGAAAGCCTCAAGTCAATGCTGAGAGATCTCCCATGGGAAGGGCACTTCTGGAATAAACATTAATGCCAAAAAGTGAAGTAAGAATGACAAATTTGCTCCCAACACCAACAACAAAAGTGAAAACTTTAAAGTTTCAGGACAGAACTCATAGACAGTAGGAAGTTGATGACCAAGCATCATAAAATCATTTGGTGAATTGTTTTGGCAGCTTTATCTAAAAGGAGGACCAATGGGTTGTACAGTCATGCAGGGGATAACGATGTTTAGGCAAATGACAGACCACAAGTATGATGGTCTCATAATAGGTCACATAGTGATGACGTAGGCTGGCTTACTCTGTCTAAGTATACTCTGTGATGTTCCCACAACACCAGAATCACCTAAGGATGCATTTCTCAGAACGCATCACTGTTGTTAAGTGACGCATGACTATAATTAAAACCCAGATGGCCTCTTTTCAAAATAATCTGAGATGGATCTAGAATGAGGATTATTTGAGCTCAGAGTGACTTCATTCCTCACTGAAGCCAACCTCCTCATTTTGTTGAGGGAATTGATGTCCAACTACTTCCTGTCCCAGCCAGGGGCAGAATTCCAGTCTTGCAAGAGCTTTGTTGGTTATGTTAATGTCCGGCACTCACTTCATACATAATCCCAAGAGTGTCCTAAAATTTTGCTGGGTGAGTCCCAAGACAGGTGTAAGGAGGAATGGGGTATGTTATACCACCACTGTGGAAAATCTGACAAGTCAGAGTGAAGTACTGGGAAGAAAAAGTGGCCAAAGATCACAAAGAGGGTCCAGACAGTGGTGTGGCCAATTTGGTCCAGTTTTTTCTGGTCAGCTTTAAGATTTGGGAGAAACAAAAGAGGGACTTTGTTGGTAAGTAAAGGATGGGGCATTCCCACAAACAAGCAAAGCAAGGGTATCCTCTAAGTCAATGCAGTGGGAAAAAGGGGAAGGAGTCCAGCTGCCCAGGAAGTGAGACTATCAGGAAAAAGGGAGAGAAGCAGGTCTCAGGGCAGCCAGCTGCTGTGGCTGAAGGAGTGGCTGTGGTGACGGAGGTGGCCATAGGACAGTGTCTGAGAAAACTGACATGCTTTGAATCTCAGGAATGAATGGGGGCAGACAGAACGGTCGTGAGTAGGTGGCAAACTCCAATTGTGCTGACAAAGAATGGAAAAGATCAGCCCTGTCATGCTCACTGAGGGCAGATGAACCCCTAGGTAGTACATAAGATAAGAACTTGCTGATAGCTATGGATCCAGTGATTTCTTACCAATTCTAAAGGAAGAATAAAGTGAGATCATTGTGGTTCAGAGCTCATTTCATTCTCTTTAATAGGGGGGCATCCACTGAAAAAGTGCAGAGCTGGGAGATTTTTATCTCACTTAAAAAATGACATTTTAAAATATCTCTGGATCTCTTCATTCCATCATACTGACAGTACAGAAGAGTCATCTTCAGGCATCTATGTATCAAAAATTTCTCAAACAACATACTGATTGACGGATCTTTGCCAAAAATATGAGCTGCACAGAGCCATAGTTGTGGAACTGTGGTTTATGAGGAGGCAGTCTACTTCAGTTTCTACCTCTGTATAATATCAGAGAGACCAATTCTCCACAATTAGTATTATTGTCCATAATATGAGATGGCAGCAAAAGTAATATGGGTCATTATGGGCACTAGAAAAGAGCAAGGCATAAAAGGTGATCAGTGGACAGCACAGACCGAGAATGGAGAGGGAACGCTATGACTTTGCATTAGAGATTTCCTCCATTTCAGGTAAAGGGATGATTTGGTACTTTAGTGAGAGCTACCTTTAGGACCAAACCTACATTGTATTTTTTCCTCTGAAAAATTTGTATGGTGGAACATATATGATACAGCTGATTGATTAATAAGTAATAATTTATTTCTTAAATAGGTTCATTTTCTTCCCCCTCAGTGAACACTTTCAGTTGTCTACATAAGACCCTGATTTATAAGCAGAGAGCTGTTGGAGAGATCTTAGAAACCAGGTGGCTCTGACTGGTCCCTGTAGTGTATATGCAGCTGCCCACCATGGGCAACTTGAGGGAGCTTAGTGAAAATGTGCATGACCAAGCCCAGGGACATTAAAAAAAATAAACCACACAAAAAATTGCAGTTACAATTCTCTGCCACTAGATGATATGCATGTATAAGCATGATAAAAATCCTCCGACATTTCCTTTCCTCCTCAGTGGCCACAGTGCTGAATAGGTAAGTTAAGGTATTCAGAATTCAATCACAGATGTTATTAGGAAAGTTAACAAAAGATGAAAATGCAGAACTGTTAGTACCGATTAGGATAAAAAATATAGTAACAAATCTATCAAACACTTAACTATTTAAACCAGGGGATAATAAACTCATGCTTGTGGGGCAAATCCAGCTCCCTGCTTATTTTTATAAATAAAGTTTTATTGGAACATGGCCACACTCAAGAGCAAAATCAGGAATTTGCTCACTCTCCATCCAACTTAATCCTTTATTTCATTTGATAAGATGGAGACACACTACCTGAACCCTCTTAGGGTTTTTCACATAGATACTCCCCTGGCTCCTACTTGCCCTTTCATTACTTCAGTTGATTTTGCTCAGCTCTGACAGAGGTGAGTAGTTGAGTCAGAGAATACATGAACTGCAATCCCTAAAATATTTTTATGTTGCTTATAGTAGAAAAAGTTTACTAGTATCAGGTCTAAGCACATAAGGTCACACTAATTCATATAATTGTTATGAATCTATGGTTATGGGTATATATTATTCTTTATAGATAAAGAAATTTATTAAGAACATAAAATGAATCCAGGCACTTACGTTACATGACTATTTCAGGCGTACATGACAAATGCTACCACCATTGGGCTTGTGTATGATGATGAATGGCCATTGTTTTCAGTAGATTGTTTGGGACCTAGGAAGAGAAATTAACATTATTGCAGGGCTAGGCCAACCTTCTGTGTGATACACAGGCAGAGATGTGGCTGGGAAGGAGTAGCCGCTCACGAACACTTTCTCCCAAAGTAACACATATTCAGAATTTATTTTAAGAAACTATTTTGGCACAATAATTCAGAAGACTGAAGAAGGAAGTGGTGTTTAAATGACGAGTGAACCATCTGTGGTCAGATGGAGGCCCAGGGAAAAGGCAGGCAAAGGAAGACCTCTCTTTACTGGCTTGGTTGTGCCTTATTCAAGGTGGTTTTCTCAACCAGAGTCAAAATCTGGATATACCTGGGCCCTCAGGCTGCCTCCGGGGAAGCGGGCATGTACGGATTGTTGAGGGGTTAGGGCAACATGGCATTCAGGTTTATAGATTCCTTAACTCCTAGACATCTTCAGGGATACTTTCTCCCATACTTTATGATGAGCAGTGATATCCTAGTTATATTTCTGTCTGCTTGTTCTACTAAGTGCTCATTCCACACTGGGGATAGATGGACTTTATTATTGTGGCTTTTACCCATACTCTTCTTTCTTTTTCCTTCCTTCCTTCCTTCCTTCCTTCCTTCCTTCCTTCCTTTCTTCCTTCCTTCCTTCTTTCTTCCCTCCCTTCCTCCCTCCCTCCCTCCCTCTTTCTCTCTCTTTCTTCCTTTCCTGTCCTTTCCTTTTTCTTCCTTCCTTCCTTCTTTCCTTTCCCTCTCTCTGCCTTCACAGGTCTGGAGCACAAACCAGGGTCTACTGCATCCTAGGCAAGCAAGCACTCTACCATTCAGCTATACCCCAGCTCTCTTTTAGCACTAAGTAGTGCAGGCTGCCTCTGACCTTGGACTTGTGATCCTCCTGCCTCAGCCTACTTAGTCACTGAGAGCAGAGGCTACTATTCCTTTTTTCCTGAAGAGTTTCAGTAACTAATTGCCACAGAGTGGCACACTGTGAGGAGGAGTAGCAAAATCAGGAATTTGCTCACTGTCCAGCCAACTTAATCCTTTATTTCATTGGATAAGATGGAGGCACACTGCCTGGACCTTCTGAGGGTTTTCCACATGGATACTCCCCTGGCTCCTACTTGCCCTTTCATTACTTCAGGGAGACCATCTCTGCTAAATTCCTCCACATATGATATCTTGTTCCCAGGATATTCTACCATCCCTCTCTAATAGGGAAGCTCCCGGAGATTGTTCTTTCAGTTCAGTCTTTGTTAACTCTAAAAAAGGAGGAGGTGCTAATTTAGTTTGATATTTCCTTGGAATAAGACTGCAGATCTGGTAAGAGTCAAGGTGAGAGGGCAGGAAAGAGAAACTCAGTTCTTGCAGGAAATGAGGGAAAAGAGCTTCCATTCTAGAGAGTCTGAAATACTGTTCTGTCAGAGTCTGAAATAAACAAAACTTCCCACACTAAGAGTTCATTTTTTTCCCCCTAGAGGTAATCTTCATCAAGGGTTGTATGAGAAATTTGTATTTCTCCTGATAAAATGACACGGACATTTTTGGGGGAGGTAAAAATACCAGCCTATGTGTACCAGTGCACCATTTGTGCCTGGCTTCCTTACAGAATCAATGTCCTAATACCAACTGAACACATGCAAGGCAGTGATATTGAAGGAAACTAATCTGGAGACTAGATATGAGATGAACTGAAGAGGAAAGACAGAAGAAATAGAGTCAAGCACACAGCCATAGACACACGAATTTCTCTTTCACTAAACCCTCTGTGTGAACTGAACACATATTAAATCTCACTGCTGTTACCACAACTGGAGTTGGAAATAGCTGGCCGTGAATTAATCACTGCCACAGGGACTCTGACCAGAGAGAAGTGTTTCCTAAAATGTCTCTTTGTGTCACTTCTGACTACATGGCCCTGTCTTATTGTTCCCAGTTTGGGATATCCCACAAGTAGAGCATAATGAAAAAAAATCTGTAGGAAAGTAGATACTGTGTTTACTTCGATCACAATATTTTTCCCAACTGGCTTGAAGAGTAGCTTATTTAGTAAATGTTATTTCTTTTTATTCTTACTATCTTCAGATCTGTACCTGAGAAACTCTTTTCCCACTCCTTCTCCTTCTTCTATTAAATGAGAGGCAGGTAGGAAGTAAGGGTTAAAACCAAGTGATGAAAACAGGATTTCTTCAATTCTTAATTCTTCACTCTGTCTCTGGTATTGGCGGATGTGTTTAGCCTGAAGGACTCACTTTCAAAATCTCTGTGTTATTGGGTGGAGAAACGAGAGCTGAAGTCCATCCCTGGTTACATCAAGGGTGTCAAATTTGGCCTGCTCTTCCCGCTTCCTGTTGACTGCAAGGGAAAGGCCACAGTTGGCGTCTCACAGTGAAAAACATGAAGCTCTGAGACCAGTCTGAATTACTAATCACTACATGTCCTGTTCAGTCTAACCACTTTCCAAGTGATTAAACAAACTGGCCAGGTCCGTGACTCAGCTTGGGAGTGGGGAGCCAGCAGCTCTTGCTGATCGCACATCCCGGCTCTCAATGCCCCTGGTTTGGTCCAGCGCCATCCCAGCAGGGCGAGCTCCCTCTTGGACCTCATCCCTCCCTGGACAGAAGGATGGACACAGATGATGAAGTACATGGTCTACTGGAGAAGGGCCACCTCACCATGAGTCTTTGAGGAAAAGGGTTACAAAAATGTCATCTCTCATCAACTGGTGTCACTCTTTGGAACCAGTCATAAGTAGCTGGGTGTGGTAGGATGAAGCTGTCTGAAGTTTGAAAGGAGAAAATATATTGAGTAGGAAACACTAACTTTTTCCTTGTTTGGCTTCACCGTCAGTAGATGTAGTATTCTCTTGTTTCTAGTAATAGCTGAAGGTTCTAGAAGGAGATACCACCATTTTAGGGTCATGAATTGTCCCTTTTTCTAAGTGATTAGTAGGATGTTACTGTTTTTACTGAGCTTAATGTCCAGTCACCATAGAAAAAGGAAGGATGTAGTCAGTGGTGGAAATAGGGGTGGGAGTATAGGAACCACATGGGAATGTGATTCCAGGAACTCCCAGCCTCATATGTAAATCAGATTAAACCGCACTGCAGCCAGGGCTCCCAGGGCAAGTAATTCCCATTCCCGCCTTTTTGTCTTAGTATTATCTCTTATGGGAATAAAGAAGTCACTTTCAATTTATTTCAGCTACTGCGTTGGTTTATAAAAAAGTACATTATATGCTTGTTTGTCTACCTTGCTTTGAAAAAATCTCCTTACCCAGGAACCTTTTGAAGTTTTAAGAGAGAAGATGTTGAGACCCTTGGAAGCAAATACTGTCAGCAAATCAATGTGTTATTCTCTCAGAAAGAAGCTGAGCCTTTTGAATGGCTGGTGCCACCACATCCTTCAGGCGGTTTTCATACTTGGCAGGAGACTTCTAGTCATTTCTCATATTCCCTTTGTTTTGATTAGTCAATGCATGATAACTTGACAACATTCAAATGTGAAGCACTCAGAAAGGGAGGGGGATAGGGAGGCAAGAAGTCCTCCAGCCAGAAATTTTTTTTTCTTTTAAATAAATAAAAAACAAAAAACCCAACCCAACACTTACAAAGTATGACCATTTCTCCAGCCTGAAGACTGAAGGTGAACCTAAAGATCACGTCCCAAACCTCAGCCTGGAATCTCTGAACGCTGCTGTTCTCTGGAAAGAATGTGTGAGCTGTGGACAGTGAAGAGCAAAGATGCAAATCCCTCCTTTCCCAGATCTCTGTCTGTGCTGCTGTCTGTGCTGTGGGCCTTACAGATAGCATCTGTTTGTTCTCTTCTTTTTCTTGGTTGGGGGAAGCATGAATTTGTGAGCTGAACATGTGCACAACATCCTTTTTGGGACTTTTATTGTATGGTTTTAAAATTTTGTGTTCTGTTAGAGTAGTGGGTGATTCTAGAAGTCATCTCTTTCTCTCTTCTGTTTATTCCTTACTCATTCCCTTGGCCCCCTTTCCTAGGGTTAAAATCAGCGTTGGAGAGATGGAGTGATTTGGATAAACATATATATCATTCGATCTTTGCTTTGCTCACCACTTATTGATTTTTTAAAGTTATTAAGCAGATGTTTAGTGAGGACCTACTATGTTCTATGCCCTAAGTAAAAAACAAAACAACAAAAACAATGGAATGCTGTTGCTGCTCTAGTGTATTTTACAGATTACTGGGGAAATATATAGCAAAACAATCACACACAGATATACAACTTTACCTGTGACATTCTTCCATGGACTTTTAAGAGTGTAAAACAGGTATATTTAGGCTGATCAGAAAGGTAACAGAAGGATTCCCTGAGGAAATGATGCTTGAGCAGTAGTCTGAAGGATGGATGAGACCCAGGGGGCCTTAGAAAGGTGAGAAGAAGCTTCCTTGGCAGAGAGAATAGCATGGGACGAGACCCTGTGCTGCGTGGAAGAATGACTGTGAGAAGTGGAAAGAAGGTCAGTGTGGCTGGAGAGCAGTGAAGGGAGGGGACAGAAAAGAGATCAGGCTGCTGGATGCAGTGGCATATGCCTATATTCCCAGCAACTAGGGAGGCTGAGGCAGGAGGATCATGGATTTGAGGCCAGAGGCAGCCTGTGTAATGTAGTGGGACCCTGTCTCAAGATAAAAAATGGCCTGGGGTTGCAGCCCAGTGGTAGAGCACTTGCAAAGTATGTGCCCTGGGTTCAATCCCTCAAGTGCCATAAAAACAGAGAGAGAAAGAGAAAGAGAAAGAGAGAAAGAGACAGAGACAAGGCTGAGAGATGAGTCACAGCCAGCCCCTGCAGTACTAGGCAGCTCAGGTTGAAGCTTGGTTTTGGGGGTAATGGGAAAGCTACCTACTAAACAGTGGGAGGAGGACAAGAGCACGTGAAGAAGACCATTGAAAGTAGCCGGGACAATTAGCAACTGTCGGCAATCCCAGCAACTTGGGAGGCAGAGTCAGGAGGATGGTAGGTTCAAGGCCAGAAGCAGCCTGTGCAACTTAGCGAGACCCTATCTCAAGATACAAAAATAAAAAGTGGGCTGGTGGTACAGCACTTGCAAATTATGTGCGAGATCCTGGGTTTAACATCTTAGTTATGCAGGGAAAAAAATAAAAAGAAAGCGCCTGGAAGCTCATAATGGAAGCCTGTGGTCTAAGGTTAAGGTACTCTGTGGTGGAAGAGAGAAAGGAGTGGATATAATAAAGGGGAACTTAGAATGTAAAAGCCACAAGATATGGGAAGTAAGAGACTAAGTGGCATCAAGGATGATCTCAAGGTTTCTGACCAAGAAGAATGGATGGATGGTAGTACCCAGAGGATGGGGCAAGGGGAAGATGAGACATCTATTTTAGAAAGCACTGAGGAAAGATGATAGGTTATAGGTTGACTATATGGGTCTATAGGAAGAAGGACCTGGCAAAACCCACTCCCAAAACAATCCACCATTGAAAACCCTATGAATAGCAGAGAAGCACTGACAATAGTGCTGGGCATAGCACAGTGTTGAGTAGTGTTTCGTTCTGTTGTACATAGGGTCACTGTGAGTTGGACCCACCTTGATGGCACCTAATAACAACAACAACAACATAAGGATCTGACCCTCAGAGGCAAGTTTTAAGCTGGAGCTAAAACATTTGTGAATGGGTTGTATATAATTTTGATAGCTGATATGATTTACTGATCGTCAGCATCTTTCCAGAGTCATAGCCCTGCGTTTAGAATAATTCAGCTAGTCTCGAGGGACTTAGGGGAGGCAGGTTCAAATCTATCACGGATGGATTGGTGAGTTGTATGATTTGAAGGTACCTCTGTGCCCCAGTGTTTTCCATCTTCCCCTTGACCTACTAAAGGGTCTAAAATTGTTGGCAATTATGTTACTCTTTAATTGGTTCTCATTTTACTTGGCTTAGAATGATTAAATTTCAGTATTAGAAGGGATTTCAAGTTGTCTACTTCAAACTTTTCACTAAAATGACAGTCTGCTTTATACGATTTCTAAACATGTAGCCCCACCTTGAACGTGACTGCTATTGGGAATTCAATATTTGACAAAACAGTGCAACTCTTTAGTTCTGTTCTGGAGCTTTTTCTTTATCTTGTATTTTCCCATTTAGGATAACAGAACAATTCTCCTTCCTCTTCCTTCCAACCAATAAATTGTCCCTATTTTGAGCTATGCTGCCACGTGGGATGAAGGATTTACATTCAACAGCTGTTGAAGTCATCAACATGCATCACCTCACTTAGATGACCCAACAGCCTTGAAAGTATATATTGTCATTCTGTAAAGAGATGAGGAGATGGAATTTCAAGGTTAAATGACTGTTTAATGACATGTCACATGAGAAAAGAGCAGAGGCAGGATTTGAACCCATACATTTCTCAGTCTTTTGCATTCCAGTCACCAGTAATTATCAGTATATCCTGATTACATATTCGATCTATTTCAGATTGCAGAAGCTGGTAGAAGTCTTCCCTATCTTCATTTGTGGCCTTTGTGGTAGGTGTGTAAATTTGAATAATAGTCATATTAACTGACCTTTGTAGGTGTATGGACATTATTCTATCACTGATAGCATTGTACTTCAGGACAGATATTGAGAGGTCTTTTTTGATGATGAATGCAACCCCATTTCTCTTTAGTTTATCTTTCCCAGAATAGTAGACTATATGATTATCTAACTCAAAATGGCCCATGCTGGTCCATTTTAGCAAACTGATTCCTAGAATGTCAATGTTTATGTGCTCCATTTCTCTTTTAATGATTTTTAATTTTCCTAGATTCCTAGATATATACATTTCACATTCCAAGTATTAATAGATGTTTACACTTGTTTCCCCTCATTTTGAGTCATACCATATCAGCAAATGGAGGTCCTTGGGGCTTTATTCCATTTCTGTCATTAAGGTAGACTTTACTTCATGGACGAAACTCTTCCCCAGCACTCTTTTGAGTGCCTTCCAACCTAGGGGGCTCATTTTCTGGCACTATATCTGACAGTGTTTCTTTGCTATTCATAGGGTTTTCGATGGCTAATTGTTTTGGGAGTGGGTTGCCAGGTCCTTCTCCCTAGTCTGTTTTATTCTGTAAGGTCAACTGAAACCTATCCACCATGTGGGACCCTGCTGCTATCTAAAATACTGGTAGCATAGCTTTCAGCCTCATAGCAATGTGCAAGCACCGACAGTATGGCAAACTGGCAGACATGTGAGGTGAGTGTTTTGTTCTGATGTACATAGAGTTGCTATGAGTTGGACCCAATTCCACAGCACCTAACAACAACACCAACATTTCCAGTCTGCATTTCTACCCGGTCTGCCTCCATCACCTGGGTAAGACCTCAGCAGGACCCAGTGATGTCTCTGAGAAGGAGGCATTCACCTGTCAGCTTCTTTCTGGGGTTTCTCTCTCTCTGCATTGTGGGTGGAAGCAAGAGGTGGGTGCGCCAAAGCTGCACCTGGTGGTGAGACTATGGCCGGAGAACAGAGAGTCATGCATAGCATAAAAAGACAAGGGTTTACTCACAAAGAAGGGGAAAGGAATGGAGGATTAGGGAGGGAGAAAGGGGAGTTGGAGAAGGGAAGCACTCAGCTGCTGTCTCTGCCACCAGGGCAGAAACTCCTGGGTGTCATTGCTCTTCTAGCTTGCAGGCTTTGCCATTTTGGAGGCCCTGTGCTTAACTTTTGGAGGCTTGCCTCTCGGAGTCTTGCCTCTCGAAGCTGTTGGTCCATGTAGGATATCCAGCATTGTAGAGGTCAAGGTTGAATAGAGGTGGCAGGTGGGTTGAAGTATGATGAAGTCAGGTTGGAAGAAGGCTGAAGGTTAAGCTAGGCAGATGAGTAAATGGGCCTTGGGCCTTAAGGAACCACAGGGACCTGGTGAGCTTCTGTTGGATGGTGTTCAGAAAAAGCTGTTGGGCTCTGGGCTCTGGTGTTTACATGGCTTGATAGCCAGCCAATCAGGGGAACACGGTTGGATCAGAAATGACCAATCAGGCACCAGGAGGGCTTTAGATGCTATCATACCTTGGGTGCCATCTTGGCCAACTTCATGGGAGGGAGGAAGAGTGAGATACTGGAATATATGGCAAAGGTGACCCATTGCAATCTTGCCCCTAGGATTCAATGGTAGCAAATTACCCGGATATAGGGTAAGGGTCATTTGACCCAGAAGAGAGGAGTTGGTCCTCCAAGTGGACTAGATGAGCTCCTGGGACCGGCCATGTTTGGAGTACTCTCTATCCCCCTGGGAATTCCAACACCTGCCCCCTTTTATTTACAAATTTATGGAGGAAGGGTTACATGGCAACATATCTGCAAGCATAATAACATTATGTTATATTGAAATACAACAAATAAAACAAGTGTATACTTTGAATCACATAGAGTTTGACTTAGGGGCAGGCACACATATTCACATTTTCTAAAATTTGGGAAGCCTTTGGGAGGGTGATCAGTCCTCCAGCAGGTTCTGTTCTCCTAACTTGGCTACTGTGGCTGGACCAGCCAAGTCACAGCAATTCTTGGTAGGGGAACATCTCTAATTTGTTTACAGGGTCCTTAACATATTGCAGATAGGGGAGATTCACAGGTCATAGCTACATGGACAGACATAATTCTATTTATCGGATTTGACAATTTTATGTCTTATACAAACTATAATTATGACTATAATGACAATTATAATTATTCCTGCTGTTAGTATAAAAAGTGGGTTTATTGCCCATCCTCAGGTAAATGGGTTTAGTTTAGTTATTCTGTCTACTGTCCCAGAGGAGATCCCTGCTTCCAATAGTTCTGGTGGATTTAAGGCACACTCACCCACCTGCATGCCATGGGCTGAACGATGCCACTCATTTTGACTTGCTTAGCAAGTGTTCATGAAAAACATTACAGACATTCAGACTGTTGTTGATTTTGAGCACCTGGAGGCAATACATGACTTTCCAGTGCTCTGTTTTCTTTGCTCCCTTTGACCCCTGCATTCATTTCCTTGAACAGCTGTGGAAGGCACTTGAACTTCTAATCTTGTGTCTCTTTAGGCATGGGACAGAACTCTAATCTTCACATTTTTTTCCTATCAGCTACAAAATTTGAACATGCATCTCAAATATAGTTATATGTGTATTGTAGGTTATATACACATATTAATGTAATAGAATATCACCTTCATTTTAAACTGTATCAAATATAAATTTAAAAGAATATAAAAAGTGAAAGTACTAATATTGTCTTTGTTCCCCACAATAAATTATCATCATGGATCATCTTTGGGAGCACCTGTTGGAGGCACCCCTGAGGTGATGGAGGGGAATGAGGCAGAGCAACAGGCCATGGCTAGTTGGAGTCCACACCCAGGGGATTTAAGGAGACATTTCAGATGTGCTAACAATGAGCTTTCCCCTCAGTGTTGCCCAACATCAGATCTGTTTGAAGCCTATACCTTGCTATGATCTCTCTGGAAGTTGAGAGAATGAGTGGATCATTGCTTTGGTCTGTGTCCTTGGTCTTTGGTTTTAATTGCTACTTGTGTCCTGAGCTATGTGGTAATAGCACTAATAGCTAACATTTATTGACTGCTTACTATGTGCCACTGGGCTAAAGAGATTTATGCACATTACCTCATTCTCCTTTTAACAACCCTTGTGAACTATTGTTACTCTCACTTTATGAATGGGGCATGGTGGTGTAGAAAGCTGTGACTTAGTCCTGGCTGTAGGGCTTGTTAATGGCACAGCTGGAATTTGAACCCAAGTTGTCTGGCAAATCATTCATTCATAACTGCTATGCTCTATTGCTGATAGGCTGAATGGTTAGATGACTGATAGTGATCAGGGTGGATTTCTATACCTAGAAGCAACTCAAATGGAAAGAATCACTAGCTGAACAGACTAGAAGGCCAGGTGCACATCAAGTGTGGATAAATGAGGGAACCCCTAGGTTTATAGAAATTCAACTGTGTTGGTATAGTTAAAATTGAGCCTCTCCAACCAAACCTGAGTGCTTATTTCTAGTTCATTTGGCCTTTAAAAAAACCCCCATAGCTATATGTAGCAAATACATCTCTAACACTCTTCTGGATAAGACAGATGGAGGCCACAGTCATTGTATAAGGCAACTGAGTTCTATTGTAAGTTGTACATGGTTAAACTTTGCATTTAAGATTTAAGTGTTTGAACATAAGAGGAGGGGATGAGAAATATTAAGGTATCTAAGAGTTTTCTTCATCTATCACAGTGCTTCATACTGTGGAGTCAGAGAAACCTGGATTTGAATTCTGATTCTGTTGTGTTTTAGTGGTGAGAATGTTGGCAAGTTACCTAGGCTCTCCAAGTCTTAATTTTTTCATCTTTATGGTGGAGATAATCATGCCTGCTGCAAAGTGGTGTTAAGATATAAATGCCATGCCACATGTAGAGCACTTCGTGCGGGTGTTTGACACAAAGCTAGTGCCCACTGATTGGTAGCAGTTACTGTTCTCTGACTATGCTTTCCTTAAGAGGCCCCCTGTGGATTCTCTGTGGCATAAACCCATGTCCTCTGCCCTGTGGGTGATGTCCTATACATCCTACTTGAAAATGAGAAGGAAACTTCTTCTGGGTCTCCTTGATATCTTGCTACCAGAAAAACACATCTGTTCCCCCAAAAGAGAAGCAAGAACTGGAGAAATTGGAAGTCCATGGGCTGGAGAATGCAGTTCCAAGAAGAAGAAAAGAATTCTGGCGATCAGTGACAACCTTCAGAGGGGGCCCAGATGTAGGCCAGATGCTGAGAATCAGAGGCACAGGCTTCAGGACTGCTGTGCCATGACTTTCATCCATGTGGGCATGAGGAACAGTGACTGATCTCACTGAGATTATTAAGAGTGACTTAAGGGCTCTGGAAACACGGGTGTAGGAGGCTGGGACTCAAGGGGTGGTCTTGACAATCCTGGCTGAGCAAAGGAGTTTCTGTAGATGACAGGCCTGCTCCCGTGATGAATACCCACTTCACATACTCGCTGCGTGCCACCCACAGAGGAATGCTCAGCCCAAAACACTGAAGATCCTTCAGTGGGGAGCGATAGGAGACTTCTACCTCTGCAGAGATCACCCCTAGTGACCTCAACTCGTGGTTACTGAAGGTGATTTTGAGGTGATTGCGGTTATAGTGGTCATTCCCATCACTTTGCCTTAGGGTCAGACTGTATGAACTGTTTGTGAGCTGGAATTTCACCACACTACTTCAGCTGTCCAGCCTATATTTTGATAAGCCAGGTTTGTTCTTCTAAATATTTAAGGATGATGAACATCCTCTTGTTATGGTTGGCATGAATAGATATACACTAGAGTAACTGATTTTCTTTTCTTTTCTTTTCTTTTTTTTTTGTAATTTTTGAGACAGGGTCTTGCTAAATTATGCAGACTGCCTCTGGTCTCCAACTTGCGGTCCTCCTCCCTCTGCCTCCTGGGTCGCTGGGATTACAGGCGTGGGCCACTGTGTCTGGCAGAATAACTGATTTTAAGTAAGGGGTGAATCCAAGAGCTTGCCCCTAGACAGAGAGGGAGATGGTTGCTTCCCTGCTTTCAGATCTGCGATCTCTCTTCTCCATTCATCCCTTTCTACCACGATCCTCACTTCTGTGTTGGTTTCCCATTGATGCTGTGATGGCACCACACACTCAATGGCTTAAAGTAATAGTAAGTATTGGCAGGACTTTGCCCCTATCTGTAGGCTCTGGAGATGAGTCTGTTGCCCCAGAGAAGAGGCTGTGCTCATTTTTGCCTCCTTGCAGTCTCTTTGTGTTTCTCTGAAGCCAACAATGCTGTATCTCTCTGATCTTTCTCCACAGTTGTGTCTCCTTCTGACCACAGTTGGAAAGGGGATTCTATTTTTAAGGTCTCACATGATTAGATGGGACCCAACCAGGATAATCTCCCTACATGAAGGTCCTTAATTTTATAACATTGTCAAGGTTACTTTTACAAGGTAAGTTGGCATATTCACAGGTTCCTAGGATTGAGATGTGTATATCTTTTGGGGCCTTATTATACCTACCACACTTATTGTTCTGTTCCAAGCCCATCATCTCTCCTTTGGACAAATGCAGACACTTCCTAAAAGGTTTCTCTTTGTGTACTCTTCTTGTGCCCTCTTCCCCTTTCTTTAATTCTCTTCTCATTCACTGTGATATATAACCCTGAACATGCCAATCACACTCATACCCCAGGGTCTTTGAATCTGCTTTTCCCTCTCCCTGACTTGCTTTTCACTCAGAAAATTTCATGACTACCTCCTTCAGGACTGTTCAAGTGTCAACTCTCCAGTGAAAAGCTTTCCTTGAACAATTTTCATAAATGAGCATCCTCTCCTCTCCACTTCAATTGATCTCTTCCCTTGTCTCATGTTTTAATCTACTGACTCATGATAGAAGATTATTTGTTTTTTCTCTCTTTCCCTCAAGTTTTTATATCACTTTAATTTTGAACGATATTTTCTTTGCTTATAGAAATCTATACTGACAGTTTTTTCTTTCAGTACATTAAAGATATAACTGCACTGTCTTCAGGACTCATTGTTTAGGATAAGAACTCAGTTATTTTTAGTTTTTTTCTTCCTTATATATAATTTGATGCTTTTATGATTTTCTCCTTGCCAGTTGTTTTCAGAAATTATCATCTGCTTTGATGTGGTTTTCTTTGTTTCTTTTGCTTGGAGGTCATTTGACTTCACGGATATGTGGCTTTATGTTTTTCCTCAAATTTAGAAAAAATTCAGTCAACATTTCTTCAAATGTTTCTACAATATCCTTTTCTTCTGTGACTCTGGTTACACATATGTTAGTTCACATGCTAGTGTCACACAGTTCCCTGCATCTGTTTATTCCTTTTTACCCTTTGTGTCTTTTCCCCCTATGTTTCCGTACAGTTTTACCACCCTGTCTTTTATCCACAGCCTCTGCTGTGTCCAATCTGCTGTTAATCCTAACCAGGGTGAGTTTTCATCTCTGACATTGTTCTTTTCATTTCTGCAAGTTTAATTTGTATCTTGTCATGCTTTCTATTTCATCTTGATGACATTAAGACATTACTTTCTTAAGCGTATGAAGGATACTTATTGTAGCTTATTAGTGTCTTCATCGCCTAGTTTTATCTTTTGTGTCATTTCTGAATTTTTTTTGATTAATTAATTAATTTAGTTATTTTTGTAGTACTGAGGAGTTGAACCCAGGGCTTCTTGCATGCTAAGCAATCTCTCCACCCCTACACTGCATGCCTCCAGCCCCGCTTTGTTTCTTTATTAATTTTATTTTCTTTTTTATTTCGGGTTCTAGATTTCCTTTTCCAGGAAGCAGGAGCAACAAATTCTTGCCAAACTTTTCCAAAAGTTGGAAGCGAAAAAACTTCCTTAAACTGAGAGGAAATGGATAGTCCCATCAAATGGTAAACAGAGTCAGAATGACTTGCAATTATTTTAATTCTTACAGAAAGTAATAAAAAATGGAAAAAGCACCTAAAGTGAACATCTGCTAGGAGACTATGGCAAGAACACATGGAAAGCTGCAGCACAGTGGCAGGATACTAATGGGCATTCATAAAGGGGAGCTGTTTTTAGTAATACTACCATTATATTATCCAGGCAGATTTTGTCATTTATAAACAATTAGCTATTGGAAACACCTTTGAGAATAATTTACTTTTCTCTGAAGTACTTTCCTGTATATGATCTTACTGAGTGGTCATATTTCTCAGGTTGAGATGGGGAAATAGTATTAGCCCTATTTTACAGAGAAGAAAAATGAGGCTATAGAGGTGAAATAACTACTGGTAATTAGTTGCTCTGGGGACTAGAACCCAGGCCTTACAGTATTCCACACTCATGCCACTACTTCCGTTCACAGAAAGGAAAGGCAAAGCCATTAGGGGGCATAGTGTACTTCACAGACTAACTCTCAAAGATCACCATGGATACTATTGTTAGAGGAAACTGTCCACAGTATTGAAGTAACTATGTGCAGGGATTCAGCACTCCTGCCTGCTCTTCCTATGTCATGGGAAGGTAGGGGACCTGCCTGTTGGACATACTCTTCCCAGACCCTTTTCACGTCTCTTCCTAGTTGCTTTCCTGATCAAGGCACTCCCATTTGGGGAAGATCTGCATTTTTCTCACTGTGTCAGAGACTGAAATGGCAATCAGTGTGAAGTCTGTCTATTCTGGGTTAAAGCATTAACAAACTCTTGATCAAGGAACAAATGTCACAGGCTCCAACTCAGCCTAGCAGTAAGAGAGCTGATATAATCCACTGATCTCCATCTACTTTACTGGATCTGACATTCCAACTGGAAGAATGAGAAAGGGGCATTATGTCCTGATATCTTGCCCTCCCCCCAAAATCCCAGCATGTGAATTATCTGTGAAAACAAGGCATCATTAGGAAACTGTGCTCATTTGTGTAAATGGAGAATATTGCAGGTCACCAAGTCTTGACATTGATATAAAGCTGGCATATAACCTAGAAAAACTTTATTGCCTCAATGGCTATCTCAGAGCCGAATTTCATGTTTCAGAGATATTGGGAGGAGAAAATATGATATCCTGGACTCACTAAAGAGATAATTAGATGGTGTATTGTAGGTATGGTCAGAATCTTCCAGGATAGCTGAGCGTGGTGGCACATGCCTGTAATCCCAGCAACTTGGGAGGCTGAGGCAGGAGGATCACAAGCTCAAGGTCAGAGGTAGCCTGAGTAACTTAGCGAGACTCTTTCTCAAAATAAAAAAAAAATATGTAAAGGGGGCTGGGGTGCAGCACAGATTTACAGGATGATCGGTCAGGCCAACAGAGGTAGAGCACTTGCAAAGTATACGTGAGCCCTGGGTTTAATCCCTGGGTAATGGAAAATAAAACCAAAACTAAAAACAAAAAACTTCCAGGAGTTCAAATCATCATATAACAAAAGAGAAGTTAGTGACTGACCCTAATATCCTCGTAAATTAAAAATAGTCGTCATGGCAATGATAATGTTCATGAATAGCACAATCAAAGGCAACTCTGAGCAATGGCAATCCATTGACTTGTACAACTATAAAAGTCCATTGAAAGTCTTCTGGTAAGATTTAGGCCAGTGCTTGAATTGTGAATCTACAGTTAGTCAAGTTCCCCATTGTCCTCACTTCATCCATCACTTCTTCCCAAAGACTTCAATACCAGATCCTCATTTATCACTCTTTTTAATTTGTTGGATTCATTACTTGATATATTTTTATCTCCCTTTCATTTAGACTTGGGTGCCAATATACTTTCAGAACCAAAATTAATTAAAAGAAATTGAGTTCAGTGATTAGGCATTGCTCCTGACACTGGATCTTGAGTGCTAAAATGATGTGAAGAAAAATCAATAATAGATTTTTTTCTAGCACTAAGATTTAGAACTAAAGCGAGCGAGCGAGAGAGAGAGAGAGAGAGAGAGAGAGAGAGAGAGAGGTGTGTGTGTGTGTGTGTGTGTGTGTGTGTGTGTGTGTGTGTGTGTAGAAAGACCTCTTGGCAAAGTTTGTTTTTCAGTTGAACGGAGATCTCTACTATTTGATAGAGAGATAGTGTCTGTGCACTTGGATTTTGGCCTGACCAATCATCCTGTAAATCTATTCATACTAGAAACTAAAGATTTTAATTTGAGCCTCTGAGAACAGACAGAGAAATTGAAAATGGATTGTATCAGCTCATGAAAGAAGAAATATAAACAGTACATGTTTAGGGAAAATTTAGCCTCACTAATAGTCAAAGAAACAAAAATCAAAATAGGTTTTCATTTTCACCTGACAAATTATAACAGAATTTTTTAAATGGATAATTGTCTGATTTCCTTGCATAATGAAGGAGCCAGCATTTGCTGAGTCAGAGGAAAAGCTAAGATCCAGAACTCATGCCTGCACCCCTGAACAGAGATGACCAGAGATAAAGGGTCAGAAAAGTGAGGTGTGTCAGCACCTAGGCAGAAAACCCAATGCAAATACCCAGAGAGAGATGGGGAAGAGAGGAGAGGCCTGGAAAGGAGAGGGGGCATCAGAGGCTGCACTCCGAGCCAGGAGTTTGAGAAAAGGCAGGCCTGGTATAAACAAGCCTCACATGTCAGTAAACAAAGTTCTGCTCTCAGGCAAAAGGGAGTAACAGGGACCAGACATGACCTCTCATCTTGAACAATTAAAGAGGGGGACAAAATATCATGAAACAACAGTTTTCAGAAATTGGACAACTGGCATTGGAGAATAGTCAAATTTCTGAGAGAAGAGAAATAAACAAGTGACCAACTTAATAACTGGAGACCACAGTTTGGGAGGAGGGAGTCAAATAACACAGCCAGCTCCCTGAGTCGGGGAGAGGGAAATCTGCATTCATAGTGTATGGTGGAAACAACAGAAGAGGCAATGAGCTGGAGAGGAGGAAGCTTTGAAGAGAAAAGCTTTCTATTTCTAGAAGTTTCTCCCCTGAGTTTTTTCCTAACTATTGATTATCATATGCATGTGAGAAAACTATAAAGGCCAAAGAAAAAACTACTAGAAAAGAGCTGGGAGAACAATCTTTAGGGAAAATAGGATGAGTCTTTGTTGCTCCCTCATCCACTATAGTGGAGGGAACTCTTCCAGTGCTGAGCATTGAAAGGAGTCCCAAGAACACTGCCTCGGGAACATGGCTGGTCAACCTTAGTCTGAAGGCTGCTCTCCATTTTCCTTAACAAAACCATCAACCAATAAGGGTGTCCTGAAGAAGAAAAAAGGGACCAATGTTACTTAAAAGAAGAGAAAAATACCAGTAACTGACAATATAACATTTACAATAGCTACATCAAATCAAAAATTACCAGGCACGCAAAGAAATAGGAAAGCTTGATCCATTTGGAGAAATGCCAATCATTAGAAAGAGAGCGGGGTGCCATGGCGCCTGTTTGTAGTCCCAGCGGCTGTGAAGGCTGAGGCAGGAAGATCGCGAATGCCAGGCATTACTGTATAACTTAGCAAAAGGGAGTCCCTGTGCAAGGGAAGACAGACAGAATCTTATTAAGTCTTCTCATCTGTAGGGGGGCTGGGATTTGGCTCAGTGGGTAGAGCGCTGCGCTGCAGTCTCTGAGGTCCCGAGTTCAATTCCCAGCACCGCAAAAATGGGAGAAGGACCTGGCAATCCACTCCCAAGGCAATCCCGAAATAGCCATTGAAAACCCTATGAGGGTCACTATGAGTCGGATACTGACTCGACGGCACCTAACAACAACATCTGTAGGGCTCCCAGTGAAAACAGAAGTTCCCCTGGCGGCCTCAGGGAGCAGGCAGGTTGTGGGAGAGAAGTTAGGTCCTGCGGGTCAGTGTAAAGCAAAAGCATCCTGTCCCTTCCCCTGGACTGATTTTTGCTGTTTTCTTTTATCCGCTCTCCTCCTCAGGTTTGCCGGGGCACTGATCCTTGGGTCTGGCATGGCAAAGGCTAGAGGAAGCCTGGAGGCTCCAGTGCCCAGCTGCTCCCCCTGTGCACCTTCTCTACCCCTCTCTGCCCCTGGCCCCATCCAGCTCTCTTCCCAGAACCTGGGCTGGGTACACTGAGCACTGTGCGGAAGGGCAGGGCGACCTCTTCTTCTTCTCCATTGTGCTCTGGGGAATTAAATACAGTAGTTGCGCTCAGTTCTGGCTTTGCCTCATTAAGAGGTCTCTATGGATTAATTCCCAAGAGATCGAATCTCGTTACTTTACTGTGGCAAAGTGAAATTAGTGTAAAGTAACAAGGAGCCAGATTAATGTGACCCCAGGAAATAATCCATAAAAAACTTATGAGGCCTTTAGCAGGCTGTAAATTGGATTTCAGACAGGGTGAGGGGAGGGGAAAGAATCATGTTAAAAACAATCGGTTTGTAATGAATAGGGCTAATATTTTAGCACTTTGAAATAACAGAAAGCACCAGGGTAAATAACTCGGAGGACTCAATGGCAATATTTTCTAACATGTGTAAATACTTGAGACTGTGATTATAATCCTAACTGAATTTTTCTTGTTTTATAGCTGCTGGGAAGTGTATTGTTCATTAAGCATCCCAGAACCCTAAATCAAAAGAACAAAGGAGAAGGGGAAAGCAGAAGAAAATATGGAAAGAAAATATGGAAAGAAAGCAGAAGAAAATGGAAAGAAAAATATCTTGTCTAGGCTGATTGGTTGTCCAGGGTAGTCTGTAGGTGGGAGGGGCAGTGGTTCTGGCTACTTTGCTGCAAAGCAGTCAGGTTGCTCCGAAGAATGGATATTCACAGGCCAGGGAAGTTATAGCACAGACTGAAAAACCAAACAAACAACTCATTAGACCCAAATAGTATTTTTCTGAGATAAAGAAACTACTGTAAGAAAAGAGAAATGGTTTGGAGGCTAATAGGATATTATTATTATTATTATTATTATTATTATTATTATTATTATTATTATACCAGTGGCAGGAATAGAGAGACGGCAGGTACTTGGTCATACCAACCACTCTCCTGTGTCCTCAAGTTAAGAAAGGTTGCCAGGGTAACCTTGCTGTGCTGTGTGTCCAAAGACCTTTGGGTCTATACAACATAATGCACCTCTTCATTTTCCTGAAGGTTATTCTTACAGCTTAGCTGTGTGCTGCCTTTGGTACCAATCTACACCAGGAGCTGGCCCATGTGATCTCTTGCATCCTCTAGGGCAGGAAAGAATGTGGCAACCAGAAGGTTGATGGGATGGTTTGGCTATCAGGAAACAAGGCCATTTTGAGAAAGGTACAGATGGCTTGGGATAAGAAAAATGGTACAAAGAAAAGTCAAGAGGACACTGAGGCATGAGGCAGAGGATGAAGGACAAGCTCTGCGTGCTTCCAGGAGCCTAGATGAAGTCCAGCTAGGAGCTGTACTGCCATCTGTGGATTCTACCAGAGTCTGGGGCAGAGGGTAGGAGTCTAGTGTCCTGTGTCTAAAGACACTGAAAAGTTCAGGACCATCTTCCTGGCCAGTCTTTTCAGTGTAAGTAAGAATTATATCATTTCTAGATTAGTATTAGGTTAGTGAAATTTAATAAAACCTAGTTTTTGATGGAAGTCTAGAAAATATCTGCAAATTACCCAGAGCAATAAATAAAAATGGCTAAGGTGATTTTGAAGAATGAGAGTAATGAGGAGTACTTAGCTGAACATTAGTAGAACATACTAAAAAACTATAAAAATAATTTTTAGGGCTTAACTGCAAATTGATTTTTTAATGGGCAAAATATATATATATATATTATGATGTACAAAATGATAAATATATATGATATATATGATACAACATGATGTATATAACATGATATATACATGATATATACAACATGATATGATACAACATGATATACATACACATTATGTGTGTGTGTGTGTGTGTGTGTGTGTGTGTGTGTGTGTGTGTATGATGGAATACTGGGCTGGGGTTTAGCTTGGTTGGTAGAGTGCTGCCCTGTGCTTTCTGAGGCCCTGGGTTTGATCCCCAGAACTGCATAAAACAGGAGAAGGACTTGGCAGCCCACTTCTGAAACAATCCTGAAAAAATCTTTCATTGAAAACCTAGGAATAGCAGAGAAGCACTGTAACAGTGTTGTGGGTGTTTTGTTCTGTTGTACATACAGTGACTATGAATTAGACCTGTCTCAACAGCACCTAACAACAATAGGATGGAATGGCTAAATAAAGGTAATTTATATATATATATATATATATATATGTATATATGCTCTTATTTTTTTCTGCAGTGTTGTTGTTGTTAGATGCTGTTGTGTCTGAATCATAGTGACCCTCATAGGGTTTTCAATGGCTGATTGTTTCAGGATTGCCTTAGGAGTGGATTGCCATGTCCTTCTCCCATTTTTGTGGTGTTGGGAATCAAACCTGGGACTTCAGAGACTGCAGAGTGGTGTTCTACCAACTGAGCTAAATCCCAGCCCAGTCTTTTTTGCAGTGAGAACACTTAAAATACACTCTTTTGGTTGTTCTCAAGTCTATAATTTGTTGTTGTTAACTGTAGTCACTATGTTGTGTAATTGTTGTTGCTGTTATGTACTGTTGAGTCAAGTTCAACTCATAGCAACCCTATGTGCAACAGAACGAAACACCCCCCACCACTGAACCATGCCCCGTACTATGTCAGTGCTTCTCTGCTATTCATAGGGTTTTCAATGGCTGATTGTTTAGAGATTGTTTTGGGATTGTTTCAGGAGTAGGCTACCAGGTCCTTCTCACATTTTGGTGGTGCTGGGGATCAAACCTAGGTCCTCAGAGTGCACAGAGCAGCACTCTACCAACTGAGAGAAACTCCAGACCCCAAGTTGTACAATAGATCTCTTAAATTTATTCCAGTTGTCTCATTGAAATTTTGTATCTATCATTATAATAGTTTTTAATATTTGATTTGGACATTGAAGCACTGAAGGTAACTAACTTAATGAAGAAACTTGAGTGAGAATTTACCTGAACAGATATTAAATATTTCATAAAACAGCAATGATTAAAATGAAAAAAAAATCATTAAAGAACAGAGTGGGGGATTTTATATATATATATATATACACACACACACATATATATACATACATACACATATATATAATAGATTTTATATATATGTAACTAATATATATAATATAATATATCATAAAATATAATATATTATATATTATAATATATAGTTATATATATGTGTATGTATGTGTGTGTGTATGTATATATGTATATATATGTTGTTGTTAGGTGCCATCGAGTCAAGTGCGACTCATAGTGATCCTACGTACAGCAGATCGAAACACTTGCCAATTCTGTGCCAGGCAAACCTATTTATGTTTAAGCCCGTGGTTGCAGACACTGTGTCAATCCATCTGGTGGAGGGTTTTCTTCTTTTGCGTTGACCTGTCACTCTCCCAAACATGATGTCTTTCTCTAGGGATTGATCTCTCCTGACCACATGTCCAAAATATGTAAGATGCAGTCTGGCCATTCTTGCTTCCAAGGAGCACTCTGGTTGCACTTCTTCTAGGACAGATCTGTTGGTTCTTTTGGCAGCCCATGGTATATTCAATAGATGTCTCCAGCACCACAATTCAAAAGCATCAATTCTTCTCCTGTCTCCCTTGTTCAGTGTCCAGCTTTTATAACCATAGGATGTGACTGAAAGTACCATGGCATGAGTCAGATACACCTTTGTCTTCAATGTGACATCTTTGCTTTTCAATACTCTAAAGAGATCTTTTGCCACAGCTTTTCCTAGAGTGATGCATCTTTTGATTTCTTAACTGCTACTTCCACAGGTGTTGATTATAGAGCCACGCCAAGCAAAATCTTGGACAACCTCAATCTTTTCTCCATTTATTGTGAAGTTGCATACTGACCCAGTTGTAAGCATTTTTGTTTTGTTGATGTTTAGTCGCAACCCATATTGAAGGCTATGATCTTTGACCTTTATCAGTAAATGTTTTAAATCCTCTTCACTTTCAGCAAGCAGAGTTGTGTCATCTGCATAATGCAGGTTGTTAATAAGTCTTCCCCCAATCCTGATGCCATGTTCTTCCTCATAAAGTCCAGTTTTTTGGATTATTTGCTCAGCATATAAACTGAAGAGATATGGTGAACGTATACAGCCCTGATGCACACCTTTCTCAACTTTAAACCAGGGAGTGTTTCCTTGCTCTATTCGAACAACTGCCTCCTGGTTCACATACAGATTTCTCATGAGTACAATTATGAATTAAACCTATTCTTGAGGTGGTCTCTGTACTCAGGTGGGATATACTCAAGGTCATACCATGGCTCTTGTATACTTGTTCTAATTTTCTTCAGCTTCAATTTGAACTTGCATATGAGAAATTGATGGTCTGATCCACAGTCAGCACCTGGTCTTGTTTTGACATTTTATATAGAGCTTTTCCATCATCTCTTTCCACATATGTAGTCAATTTGACTCCTGTATGTTCCATCTGGTGTAGTCCATTTGTATAGCATAATATTTGCAATGAAAAGGTCATTGGTCTGACAAAATTCTATCATGCAAGCTCCCACATTATTTCTATCACCAAGACCATATTTTCCAACTACTGAGCCTTCTTTTTTGTTTCCAACCTTTGCATTCCAGTCACCAGTGATTACCAGTATATCCTGATTGCATGTTTGATCTATGTTGGATTGTAAAAGCTGGTAGAAATCTTCCCTTTCTTCATTTGTGGCCTTAGTAGTGGGTGCATAAATTTGAATAATAGTCATATTAACTGGCTTTCCTTGTAGGTGTGTGGGTATTATTCTGTCACTGACAAATTGTATTTCAGGACAGATCTTGAAATGTCTTTTTGATGATCAATGCAACCCCATTTCTCTTTAGTTTATCATTCCCAGCATAGTAGATCATATGATTATCTGACTCAAAATGGCCCATGCTGGTCCATTTTAGCTCACTGATGCATAGAATGTCAATGTTTATGTGCTCCATTTCTCTTTTAATGATTTCTAATTTTCCTAGATTCATACTATGTACATTCCATGTTCCAATTATTAATGGATGTTTACAGTTGTTTCTCCTCATTTTGAGTCATGCCACATCAGCAAATGGAGGGGCCTGGGGCTTTACTCCATTTCTGTCATCATGGTAGATGCTACTTTGAGGAGGCAACTCTTCCCCAGTAGTCTTTTGAGTGTCTTCCAGCCTGCGGGGCTCATTTTCTGGCACTATATTTGACAGTGTTTCTTTGCTATTCATAGGGTTTTCAATGGCTAGTTGTTTCAGTGCCTCCTCCCTAGTCTGTCCTAGTCTGGAAGCTCAGCTGAAACCTGTGCACCGTGGGTAACCCTGCTGGTATCTGAGATATTGGTGAAATAGCTTTCAGCCTCATTGCAACACACAAGCCCCCACAGTGCAGCAAACTGACATGTGGGACATTATCTATCTATCTATCTATCTATCTATCTATCTATCTATCTATCTCAGGTAACCTGGCTCTTCCCAGGTGGACCTCTGTGTGGTCATTTAGGTTTCTCCAGAACATGATGCCTGGGTTCTGAAGGTGAGCATCCTTTGAGAACAAGGTGAATATAGGTGGCATTTATATGAGGTAGCCTCAGAAGTCATAAAGTTTCACTTCTGGTGTACCCTATTGGTCCTTTACCCACAAAGACTTGACCAAGTTTAAAAGGAGGGGACACAGACTTCCATCTTGCTGAGAAAGTGGTGAGGTTCTAGGAAAGCATGTACAGTAAGATGTTGTTATTGTCTAAGAAAACAGCTTGCTGCACTGGAAATTTGGGAAATTCTAGCCCTCTCTGTATGTGAATCATTTGGGCTTTGCTTCCTGGGTTGCTTGGATAGGGATAGGTGTTTAATGCTTGCAACTTTCTGAACTCTTATGTTACCTTCACTTTTATTGCCCTATTTTTATCTTGGGCTGGGATTTAGCTCCATTGTAGAGTGCTGCTCTGCAGTCTCTGAGGTCCCAAGATGGATTCCCAGCACCACAAAAATGGGAGAAGGACATGGCCTTCCACTTCTTAGGCAATCCCAAAAAACAGTCAGCCAATGAAAACCCCATAAGGGTCACAATGAGTGGGGCACGACTCGATGGCACCTAATAACAACAACTATTGTTATCTTGGGGCAAAGTTCTTGGACACTGATTGTAATGTTATTTGTCAGGTCTTGAATGTGATTTCCACCAGGATAAAAGTGATTGTGGCATTAGTGTCAGGCATAACAACATAAAGACTCAAATGTAAAACAATACAAAACATTGAGTTTTCAGTAGTTTTAGGTGACACAAGTTTGAGGAATTGGAGAAATAATTGTGAACATCCTCATATCCACATATGTCCTCTACTAGAGATCTCTAGATGTGGAATGGCTAAAAGAACCTTGAGTTCTCTCCACATTGTTATGGGGGCTCAAAGCAAGCTATACCCCACAATACCTAAATCCCAGGCATGTTAAATTTGTGGACTGAAACTTTGGCATTGACAATTCTATGACATTGTTGTTAGGTGCCGTCTTGTCGGTATCTGACTCATAGCGACCCTACATACAACAGGCGAAACTCACCACTGTTCATAGGGTTTTCGATGATGGATTGATTTTTGGGAGTGGCTTGCCAGATCTGTCTCCCAAGCCTATAGTATCTGGTGTTCCCAGGCAGTCTCTCATCCAAGTACTAACCAGGCCTGACCCTGCTTAGCTTCCAAGATCTGACCAGATAGGATGCCACAGGGCTATGGCTGCAGGCACTCTATGATGTTAGCTTTGAGAAATTCCTCGTTCCCTGTATCCTGACTCCATTTGCTTCCTCTCATCTCATTTTCCCCATCCAGCTTTGCTATATCCTGGGGTCCTGGTATAATGTAGAAGAATAAAATAGAAGTCTGGGTTCCAGAGCTGAAGAAACTTTACTGACTTCAGCTGGCTATTGCGGCGCATGCCTCTAATCCTAGTCTAATCAGGAGGCTGAGGCAGGAGGATCAAGAGTTTGAAGACAACTTGGACTGCATGGAGAGTTCCATGCCAACCTGGGCTACATAGCAAGACACTGTCTCAAACAAAGACACAAACAAAACATAAACAAACAAAAAAAGACCCCTAAAACTCTCAACCCTATATCATAGATCATGAGAATCTGCTACATTGTATCTCCAGTTAAATTGAAAGGAGCAAACTTTGGCAAAAAAAAAAAAATGTGGAAGGTAAGACCTGTCATCCCCATATCACCATAGCAACTGCATCCTATAACAAGCTGCTGCTTTTATCAGAAATGAATTTGCAAAAGTAACCTTTGCCCCTAAATGGGATTTTGATAGTTTCATACTAGTGATTTCATGGCCCGTGATACCCATGGGCTAATTAAAATTTGAAAGAAGCCTTTTGGATTTGGGTCAGAAAATTTTGGTTACCAAAGATGCTACTTAGTACTCTCCCTGTCCTAATTTTGATAAACAACATCAGTACAGTGAATGGAGAGATCGTATGGAATCTCAGCTGTATTTTTCCACACCAAAAGAAATTAAATTAAAAGGCACACAGCCTCTAAGATAATGAAATAGAAAGGCATACAGGGCCAGGTCAATGCGAAACACATTATTTTGGGCCAGACACAATTCCTATAATATAGATGATCAACATAGATTTGTCAAATAACAAAATGAAGCAAAAAAGGAAGGAATTGGAATAGTGTTAAATAAATGAGGCTAGAAACAATTATGTATTAGTATTGAGACATTGTTATATCAAGCCAGAAAGTATTCATCATCATTGCATTGCAGTTTTGTTTTCTTGTTTTCTCCTTTATTAGTAAATGGTGATGGGGTACAGAGTAATACAGCAATGGCTTTTTCCATTATGCATCCTTTACATCACTTCTAGCTATACTTTCATCAACCCACAATGTTTATGGAGGCTTATGACTGGTTTGTAGTTAAACTCTGATACTAATTTGTACTATCTTCCCCTACTTTTCCAAAGTACTCATAAAGTTGTGTTGTTTACATTGAGATTGACCTCTCCCCCTTCATCCCTCTTCATTGACCCTCCTCACCATTCTATCTTCTCCAATCTTCATTTCCCTCCACTAGATCTCTCCCTCCTCCTTTCCACTCCTTAAATTGTACCTTCTACACTAAGTTTAATTGTGTATTTATTATATTTCAATTCATGTATAGGATTTTTTCCTTCCTTTAAGTATGATTCAGCACCCACCTATGAGTGAGAACATATGGTATTTCTCATTTTGGGCTGTGTTTGTTTGCTTAAAATGATGTTCTCTAGTTTCATCCATTTTGCTGCAAATGACATTATTTCATTTTTTAAAAGTTGCTGAGTCGTATTCCATTGTGTATATGTGCCATAATTTTTATCCATTCTTCTGTTAATGGGCATCTTGGTTGATTCCATATCCTTGTTATAGTGAAAAGTTCTGCACGAATGTGGAGATGCAGGTGTCTCTGTGGTATGATGACTCATCTTCCTTTGGGTATAGTCCCAGTAGTAGTATAACTGGGTCATATGGCAGATCTACTTTTAGTTTTCTGAGGTATCTCCATATTGATTTCCAAAGTGGTTGAACCAATTTACAGTCCTACCAACAGTGTAAGAGGGTTCCCTTTTCTCTACAACCTCACCAGCATTTGTTATTATTTGTTTTGTTGATCTTTACCATTCTTGCTCGAGTAAGGTGAAATCTCAGAGTTCTTTTGATTTGCATTTCCCTAATGGCTAGGGATATTGAGCATTTTTCCATGTGTTTCATGTCCTTACAAGCTTCTTCATTTGAGAACTGTCTGTTCAGTTCCTATGCCCACTTGTGTATTGGGTTATTTGTTGTCTCCAGAATTGTTTTATTAAGTTCTTTGTAAATCCTGGAAATTAGTTCTCTGTCTGATGTATAGGATGTGAAGATTTTCTCCCATTCAGTGGGGACTTCCTTGACTCTGCTGATTGTTTCCTTTGCTATACAGAAGCTTTTTAATTTCATGCAATCCCATTTATCTATTCTTGTTGCAATTTCCTGAGCAATTGGAGTCTTATTAAGGAAATACTTTCCTATGTCTATGTGTTGCAGAGTATTGCCTATCTTTTCTTCTAGTAATTTTAAGGTTTCTGGTTTTATGTTGAGGTCTTTTATCCATTTTGAGTTAACTCTTGTGCATATTGAGAGGTGCAGGTCTGTTTCCATTTTTCTGCAAGTGAATATCCAAGTTTCCCAGCACAATTTGTTGAAGAGGCTATCCTTTTTCCAGTTTGCCTGCTTTGCTCCTTTGTTGAAGATCAGATGGCTACATATGTATTGGTGTATCTCTGGGTGCTCTAGTCTATTCTAGTGGTCTTCAGGTTTATTTTTGTGCCGGTACCAAGCTTTTTTTTTGTGGCTACAGCTCCGTAGTATAGTTTAAAGTTAGGGTTTGTGATCTTGCTTGGTTTTGCCACTTAAGAGTGTTTTGGCTATACGTGGTCTTTTGTGTTTCCATATGAATTTTTGGATTTTTTTTCTATTTTTGTAAAGTCTGTCATTGGGATTTTAATGGGGATTGCATTAAATCTATACATTGCTTTTGGTAGGATAGCCATTTTTACAATATTGATTCTCCTAATCTATGAACAGGGGAGGTTTTTCCATCTTCTAGTATCCTCTGCGATTTCTTTCTTTAATGTTTTAAAGTTTTCTTTGTAGAGATCTACAGGATCTTTGGTTAGGTTGATTCCTAAGTATTTAAGTTTTGGGTGAGCTTTTGTGAAAGGGATTATAGACCTAACTTCCTTCTTTTCCTGCCTGCAGTTGGTGTAAAGGAAGGCTACTGATTGCATTGCAGTATTCACTAGGAACCATGCCCTTTCTTACCAGATCATTTCCTTTCTGGAAAGGGCCAATTGGAAATCCTTTCCTTGGGTTCATCAGGTGGGGTAGAACAATGAGTTCTAAAAGACCTTTGACAGTGTTTTTGGCATACCTTCTAATAATTTTTCTCTTTGGTGTAATGACATCTGGACAATACTTTAGATTTCTTTTTTCTTTTGCATCTGATGTCTCCATGGCCATTACAGGTAGGCTTAGCAAACACATTTTGGAATAAAGTGAAGGAAGCTGTTAAGACTGTGCTTCACCTCATTCTCAGCAGAGGGTGGGGAAGTGTGCTTGCAAGAATAATAAATGTGATGGAAAAAGTCCTTATGCAGTGCTTTCCCAAGGCACTCGGGACACTTTGAATATATTAATTAATGCTCATTAAAGTCCTATGGTATAAGAAAGGGGCAAGGATTATTAACTTTTTTTATAGGGGAAATGAAGCAAGAGAGCTTTAATAAACTCCCTGGTATCAAGCAGTAACTATGGAGGAGAGTAACTCGTCAGGTCCCAACCCCCTTGTTCTCAGGGCCTTTCTTAGGAAAGCGAAAGTAAATTTCAACCAGCCTCATACTTATCTCTCCTACTTTCATATCTTGTCCCTTAGAGCAAGTGTTCTAGGCCTTTCTACATTGTTCAGCCCAGCCCTCCCCCTCCACCCAGCAGATGAAATTACCTCGTTTCACAGCGATCCTTGAAGCCATATACGGTGAACTCTCAACCTCCCTTTGTGCTGATTCAAGATCTATTTTTATCTTCCCCCGTGTTCTTCTCATTCCCCTTCCTTGTTTCAGAATCTTATCACCTTTAAAAGTTGAGCCTGTCCACCCCTTTGGGCTCACAAGCATTGCAGCCCTCTGGCGGGGTCCAGGAGATTTTCCATCCCCTGCCACCCCCACCTCTGTTATCTTTAATGTCTTCTCCCTTAGCTCTTTCCCATCACGCTAAAATCGGGCTCAAAACTCTCCTTCCCTAAAAATACTTTTTCTTGGCCTGGCTTTTCTTTTATGCAACGTCCCTATCTCTCTCTCTTCCTGTGATTGCTAAATCTCTGAAAAGAGAAGCCTGTGTCCTGTTCCCGCAGGCTCTCTGCACAGCTCATGTGGGCTGTCCTTGTTTTCCTGAGAGGCAGCAGGGGCTCAGAACCAGACTGCCTGGGTTCGGTCCCAGTGCGGGTAAGACTGACCTTATCGCTGCTCGGCTCTTCCCTGGAACAAAGCGATCACTGCTGGACTGCCTCCTTTTCGGGCACAGATTGACACTGTTCTGGCAGCTTACAGTAGCTCTCCTAGGAGAAACACTTCATGCGCTTTTACTTCCAAATTTGAGCTGATATTTGAAACCAAGACTCATTTTTTCCCATGGAATTTAGTTGAGACTGTACATTGTTAAGAATGGCTTACATTTTGCAAACTTAGAGTTTTATTCTAATTGGAGGTGGAAAAAAGAGAAAGAATAATCACCACCAAAAAAGTGAAAAATACATCCTTGCATAATGGGCTGGCTGCCACTCACAGATCTGTCAAAATCACTGTGCCCACAGAATAGGATATTCATTTAGGCCTGTAGGGAAGCAATTTCTATTAGACTTAGAGTAACGATAAGGCAATAATTACTTTGCCAGCTACCTGGAGGTCTTAGACCATTTCTTTCCTAGACTTGCTTTAAAATCACTGATTGGGTAGATAAGAGAGATCTCAATATATCATAGATTGTTGCACAGTAAGGGAGGTGTTCTATTTGAGGGGAGAGAGGACTGAGCAAGGCACCACTGATAGCTACTGATGGTAGTTTTTTTGGTAACAAATAAAAGGGTCATTATATTAAAAATGCCTGCAGCCATACCACTGTGGCATCCAATTCTGTCAGATCTTGGAAGGTAAGCAGGGTGGGGCCTGGTTAGTACTTGGATGTGAGACCACCTGGGAGCATCAGGTGCTGTTGGCTTGGGAGAAGGACCTGGCAACCCACTCCCAAAAATTAAGCAGCCATTGAAAATCCTATGAACAGCAGAGAAGCACTGACAATAGTGTTTCGCCTGCTGTACATAGGGTCACTATTGAGTCAGACACCGACTCAAGGGCACCTAAAAACAACAACATATTCAAAATGGAATTTGATGACTTTTGTAACAGGAGTTTACCAGTTTAACCATTCAATAAAAGCAGGAGGGTGTCAACTGCTAGGGGTAGCTGATAATCACCAGACAGACCTTCATTCATTCAACAAACATTTGTGGAACACCTTTTAAGCTAGGTACTGGAGAGGCAGGAAGGAACCCACCAGCCCTTGTCCTGATGGAGCACATGATCTAGGGCACAAGACAGAGCAGTAAGTAGTTTGTTTTTGATAAACACAGCCATTCACTTTTCCCTGGAGGTGTGATGGAATGACACAGGCTCAGAGGAGCAGGGCAAGCACCCAGGTGGAGATCCCTCTAAGGCAGCAGTCAGGAGGGGTAAGCTGAGCACGGAGGGGTGGAAGTTGAGAGACACCCAGAGAAATGTGGGGAGCAGAGTCAGAAGAAGAGAGGGTGCAAGATAAGGCTGGAAAAGTTGCCCATATCTGGGTCAAAAATTAACTGGCATTGAAATATTACCAGTGGCCATAAAGATGGGAGCAAGAAAATACAAATACAGTATTAAACATCGCAAATAAAAGGTTCTGGCTGGGAATGGAAAATGTAAACCATGACTTTAAAAGCCCTGGGAAGATGATTGTAAACCAGACTGCGTGTGGGTCTGAGTGACCCTGACACAATAATTTCAAGATCCCAAAACTCTTTAAGTGGTTTCTTTAGCTCCAGATCTCAGTCCTGATATCAAACATGCCATGTATTTCTATTTCCAGCTTCACTTTCTGTCTGTGCTTAGTTTCATCTTTCTCCCTTGTACCCTACTGCAGGGCAATGAAGAGAAGCTCTATGTTTTGTCTGGTTTGGTCTCAGGATCTATGCTAGATTTGCTTGGTGGGCAGCAATCTATAGTGCCTTGGTTCCCACTCTGCTCCCGAGTTTTTCCCGAGTTTATCCTGCAGATATTACAGCTCTCATGATCTCAAGTGGCTCACTTCTGTAAAAAGGATGTTCACAATGAAATTGGCAGTTTTATGAAGAAATAGGCACTGTTTATAAAGAAACAAAGAACCACTTCACCAGTTTTACAGGGTGTGGAGCAACTTCTATAACGCTTGGCAAGTATTTTTAAACATGGCTGAAAATGAAAAAGAAATACGGCTTCTGAGATCATTCTTTCTTTCCTTTCTTTTCTGTTATGTATTTGCTCTGTTGGAACATAGGTTTAAAAGCCAAGTGGAGAGGAAGCAGTATTCAATCATCCCTTGTTATGTTCCGTTTGTTTTCACATATGTTACATCGGAACAGTGCAGTGAGGCAGAGGCAGAAGTGTTACCGTCTTGCGTTTAGAAGAGGAAATAGAGGACCCAAAAGATTAAGTAACATGTAGTAACATGTAGATGATCACAGGATCAATAAAAGAACTGTGATTCTAGGACTTGCCTTTATGGTTCTAAATCTTACGTTTTTCTAATGGCTCCAATTTATAATATTTTGGTGGTGGTAGAACTCTTATGCTTGGAGAGCCCTATCTTTTTCCTTTGCCAATGGGAATGTTATTGTTTTCATTGATGTAAAATCTGCAAAAATGCACATATATTGGAATGTAGTTGATGGATTTTTCAGGCTGAACATACCCATGAATCAGCTCCCAGATGGAAACACAAAGCACTGTCAGCCTCCCCAGAGTCCCCTCAGTCACAAGCCCCCAACATGGAGAATGATTATGGGCCTGACTTTTACCCTAGATTAGTTTTGCCTCTTTCTGTACAGTATACACATGGACTTACATAGTCTTTTGTTTCTGGCTACTTTTGTTCAGTAATATGCTTGTGAGACTCATTCATAGTATTGCATGCAATCAGAAATTGTCCATTCTTATTGTTGTATGGTATTCCAGAGCATGAGTGTGTAGCAATCATCCATTCTTTTGTTACTGCCACAGCAAGTAGTTAGTTTCTTGTTTGGGATTTGCAATAGAACAATGATTCTCCAAAGATGTCCATGTCCTAATTGCTGTACATATGCTACCTTATGTGGCAAAAGAGACTCTTGTTCTTAGGTGCCATCAAGTAGGGTCCAACTCATAGAAACCCTATGTACAACACAATGAAACACTCCTCAACTATGCTATGCCTGGCACGATTGTCAGGGCTTCTCTGCTATTCATAAAGTTTTCAATGGCTGGTTGTTTTTTGGGAAGGGGTTGCCAGGTTCTTCTTCCTAGCCTGCAGCACCTGGTATTCCCAGGCAGTCTCTTATCCAAGGATTTACTAGATCTGATTAGCTTCCGACATCAGATGGTATTGGATGCCAGGGCACTATGGCTGCAGACTAAAGAGACTCTGCAAGATGGGAAAAAATTAAGGATCCTGAGATGGGGAGATTTCCTAGATTAGCCAGGCTGGAAAATGTAATTCCAAGCATCTTTATGGAGGGAAACAGGAGGGTCAGAGTTGGAGAGGAGATCCGATGGAAGCAGAGGTCCGAACAATGTGTTTTAAACATGGAGAAAATGGTCGCAATATAAGGATGGCCACTGGCCCCTGAAAGCAGGAAAAAGCAGGGAAATAGATCTGGCCTTGGCTTTACCAGGGGGACTCCTGCTTGACTGACACCTCATTTTAGCTCAAAAGACTCTGTGAACTTCTGGACTAAAAACTATAAGAAATATATATATTTATGTTTATATGTTTATATATATTTTATATACATATGTGTGTGCATATATATGTATTTTGAGACGGGGTCTTGCTATGTAGCCCAGGATGGCCTGGAACTCACTGTGTAGCCCAGGCAGGCCTTGAACTTGGATAATCCTCCTACCTCATCCTCCTACATACTGGGATTACAGATATGCACAACCTTGTCTGGCTTTATTTTTGTTGTTCTAAGCTATGACATTTGTGGTAATTTGTTACAGCAGCAATAGAAAACCAACACAGGCCTTTTGCCATTATGAAAACTCTAGCCCACATATTTTGGTTAATATACAACCATATCCCTGGGAGGAACATTGCTGAGTCACAGGACATGCATATTTCAGCTTCAGTTGATAATATCAAGTTTCCAAAGTGGTAGGATTTAGATGTCTTCCCATGAGAAGTGACGAGAGTTCTGGTTATTTTACATGTTTGCCAACATTTGAAGTTTGTCTTTATTTTTTTCATTTTAGATATGCTGAGAGTGTGTGGTGGTATCACTTCCGGGTGTCAATTTACATTTTCCCGGTGACTAATGAGGTTGAGTCCTCTTTCCTATGTTTATTGGCTAGTTAAATATTCCTTTTTTGCAAAGTGTTTGTTCAAATTTGCTGCTCCCCTTTTCTTCCTCCTGGTTATCCGCCTATGCTATAGAATTCTGCTTTGAGGTACCCTCCTGACACTGTACTCCATGCACATCAAAGTGACTTTTCACTGTTCTTTTCTGTTCTTCTCACTCCCACTTCTTCAGTTGCTCCAAGGGAAACACATCATAAGCTGATTCAGTCCTGGACGTGACTCACTGTTCGAAGTTCATGATTACCTCCTTTTGAGCTTTGCACTTTTGAAGGAGGCTTTTCAGTGCAACTTCTTGACTATGCCAGCAGCTGTGCAGCCTCCCTTTACCTGGACCTGCGTGACAATGCCAGCAACTCCCCACTTAGAGCCACCTGGGTCCTTTTCTATCTTCAGTTTCTCTTCTCTGAAGCCACCTTTGGCTGTTCACAAGGAGTTAGAAAGCTCAATGGATTGTGGAATTCAGGTGTTGTAGGAGAACACCCACAGAATTATAATCTTTCAGCTCATTTCCATGGATATACTATTCCTTGGGTTGCCTTTCAAGAAGGAAGTCTTAAAACAGAACATTTTATATATGAGGTATGATCAACAAATAGGGTGAATGCTTAAATTAAAAAAATATTACAGAATGATGGGATAAGTATGTTTGGAGCCAGCGAGAGTAGCTTGAGGGGGATTATTGGCAATGTATCTTTTACTGTAATAACTTTTAAAGAATTGAAATAGTCATTGTGTTTTTTAGCACACATTGTATATATGTGGGGCCTGGGATTTAGCTCAGTTGGTAGAGCGCTGCACTGCAGTCTCTGAGATCCCGAGTTCAATTCCCAGCACCGCAAAAATGGGAGAAGGACCTGGCAATCCACTCCCAAGGCAATCCTGAAACAGTCAGCCATTGGAAACCCTATGAGAGTTGCTAAGAGTCGGATACTGACTGGACAGCACCTAACAACAACAACAACAACAGTTGTACCACTGTGGTGTCTGATCCTGTCAGATCTCAGAAGCTAAGCAGGGTCAGGCCTGATTAGTACGTGGATGGGAGACTACCTGAGTGTACCAGATGCTGTAGTCTTGGGATAAAAACCTGGCAACCCACTCCCTTAAAACAATCAGCCATTGAAAACCCTTTGAATAGCAGAGAAGCATTAACAATACTGTTCTGTCTGTTGTACGTAGGGTGGCCATGAGTCGGACACCAGCTCGACAGCACCTAGCAAACAACATATATATGACACTATATATATGTGTGTGCAGCTCTGTGAATTCTAATACATGTATAGACTTAGGTAGCAATTCCTTAATTAGGACACAAAATAGTTCTATTACACCAAACAATTCTCTTGTGCTATACCATTAAAATGATACTCTAACCTATAGTCTCTGGCAACCCTTGGGATCTGCTTTTCATTTCTAGATTTTTAGTCTTTTTGAAAACTTCACATAAATGCAATTGCACAAGGTATAATTTTTTGAGACTGGTTTATATCACTCAGTGTAACGTTTTTGAAACTCACCCAAATGATTGTGTGTTTCAATAGCTTATGAGTTTTATTGTTCCTTTATCATTTCTTTTTATTGTTTCCATTCCATTGTGTGGATGTACTAATAGTTTGTTCTATTTACTCATTGAAAAACATTCAGCGTCTTTCCATTTTTTCATGGCTGCGAATGGTTTGGTAGTGTGAACTTAAGTTTTCATTTCTGCAGGGTTCATACCCAGGAAAAGGATTGCTAGCTCTCAAGCTAAGTGTGAGTTTAACTTTATCAGAGACTGTCATATTGCTTTCAGAGGCACTGTACCAGTGTATAGTTCCACTAGTAATGGAAGAGTTCCAGGTTCTCAGCATCTTAGCCAGCACTTGGTGTTGTCACTGTTTTCATGCTATCCATTGTAATAAGTAAGTGGTAGCATCTCATCATGGTTTCAATGCAAATTTTCATAACAGCTCATGATATTGGATATATTTTTGTATAATTTGCTATTTTTATATCCTCTTTCATTGTTCATTTTGCCTATTTTAAAAACTGAATTGTTTATTTTCTTACTGATAAATTTTGAGAGTTCCTTATGTAGTCTAGGCTCAATTTTTTTGTGAGATATATAACTTGCAAGCATTTTCTTCTAATCTATTATTTATATTTTTTATTTTCATGATACTGGAGGTTGAATCTAGGGCCTCTTACAAGCTTTGCAAGTGCTCTACTACTGAGCTGCACCCTCAGCCCATTTTTAATTTTTTATTCCGAGACAGAGTCTCACTAAATTATGCAGGCTACCTCTGACCTCAAACTTTCGTTTCTCCTGCCTCCACCTCCTGAGTCCCTGGGATTATAGGCATGCACCACTATGCCTGGCTTTATTGCTTATCTTTTAATACTCTTAAAAGTGACTTTTACTGAGCAAATATTTTCAATTTGGATAAAGATCAATATATCAACTTTTCTCTCTTTTATGGATAGTGCTTTTAGTGTCACGTTTAAAAACTCTGCTTATTTCCAGACAATGAAGGCTTTCTCCTATGTTTACTTCTGAGGCTTTATAGATTTACATTTTATTTGGATCTTTAATCCATTTTGTCTGCAGCTATACCACCCTGCCATCTGATCTTGTCTGATCTTGGGAGCTAAGCAGGGTGGGCCTGGTTAGTCTTTGGATGGGAGATCACCTGGGAATACCAAGTGCTGTAGGCTTTGGAGAAGGACTGGGCATCCCACTCCTGAAAAGATTCGCCATCTAAAACCCTATGAATAGCAAGAGTCACTGACTATCATGCTGGGCATGGCACAGTGTTGGGTAGTGTTTCATTCTGTTGTACATAGGGCCACTATGGGTTGGACCTGATTCCATGGCACCTAATAACAACATGGTCCATTTTACTTAATTTTTGGATGACCTGAGGTGAGGTTTCTTATTTATTTATTTTTTTGCTTATGGATACCTAATTGTTTCAAGGTCATTTGTTAGAAAAAAAGATCCCTTTCTTCTATTAGATTGCTTTTGTACTTGTTTCAAAACAATTTTCTACATTGATTGAGTCCAGTTTTGGACTTTTTATTGATATACATGTCTGTTTTTTCACAAATATCATTCTCTCTTGATTACTGTGCCCTTACGGTAAAGCTAACAATTGTGTAGCATAAGCCCTAATTTTTAATAAGCCCTAATCTTTAATTAATTAATTAATTTTGGGACAAGGTTGTGCTGTGCAGCCCAGGCTGGCTTGGCACTTGTGATCCTCCTACCTCAGACTGTTGGAATTACTGTCATAGGTAGCCATGTATAGCTCCTATATTTTTATTCTTACCTTTCAAAATCATTTTTTTGTTTGCTTTGCCAAATAAAATTTAAAGTCATTGTGTCCATACATAAAAAATACTCCTGCTAGGATTCTGAGTAGAACTTAGTTAAACCTATAGATCAACTTGGAAAGAGTTGCTAACTTTACTGTGTTGAGTCTCCCTACCTCTGAACACAATATGCTTCTCTGTTTAGATCTTCTCTCATTTGTTTTGTCAGTCTTTGGTAGTTTCTGCTATACAGGTCCTGTATATGCTTTATAATATTTATCACTAAGTATTTCATTTTTTAAAATTATCATAGATGGTATTATTTTAAATTTTGTTTCTAATTTTTATTGCTAATATATAGAAATATAGCTAAGGTTTCAGTGTTGAATTTGCCTTTTCAGCCTTGATTAACTCAGTTATCAGTTTTAGGAGTTTCTTTTCATATATTTCTTGAGATTTTTTTCATTTATATAATCCATATTTCATCTTTCAGTGGGAATAATTTTATTTCTTCCTTTCTGATATTATGCTCTTTATTTCTTTTCCTTACATTATTGTACTGGCTAACACTTCCAGTACAATGTTGAACAGAAGTGGTAAGAATGAAAATCCTTGTACTGGTCCTGATCTAAGAAGGAAAGTAATCAATTTTTCATTGTTATATATGATGTTATCTGGAGATTTGCTAAAGGACATCTTACAAGGTTGAGAAAATCTCTTTCTATTTGTTGAGATATAAACAAAATCATAAATAAATGTTACATTTTGTCAAAAGCCTTTTCTTCATGAATTTACATGACTATTTCTTACTCCTTTTATATAATTAACATAGTAAATTAGATTGATTTTGAAATATCAAGTCATTCTTTCATTGCCAGGACAAACCACACTTGGTCATGGTGTTATTCTTTTTATATACCAATGCATTAATTTTGATAACATTTATTGAAGATTTTTGCATTTCTGTCCTTTAGGTAAAGTAGTCTACAGTCTTCTTTTGTGCTGTTTTTATTTGGTTTTACTATCAGAGGAATGATGGCCTCATAGTACATATGGAAAAGTATTCCCTCTATTTTAATGAAACAGTTCATTCCCTTTGTTTTATGAAACAATCTGAAATGGAGTTTGGCAGAATTCACCAGAGAAACCATCTGGGCCTATAGATTCATTTTTTTGAAGATTTTTTAAATCATAAATTAAATTTCTTTTATACTTATAAGACTATACTACTTATTTCATCTTGTGTAAGCTTTGGTGTTTTGTGGTTCTTGAGGAATTGATCCCTTGTACATCAGTTAGCAAATTTATGTAGGTAGAGTTATTCATAATATGCCATCACTTTTTTTAATGGCCAAGGAATCTCTTGTGGTATCTGTTCTTTTATTTCTGTTATTGGTGATATGTTTCTCTCTCTCTACCTGTTTGTGCGCGCGCTCTCTCTCTCTCCCCCTCCCTCTTCCTCTTCCTCTTCCTCTCCTTCTCTTTACATTCCTCTCTTTCTCTCTCTTATTTTCATTAATTTCTTAATCATGGTACAACTTGCTCAATCTTATTGATCTTTCAAATGGCCTTGGAATCACTTATTTTCCTTATCAGTTTTTTGTTTCAATTCCATCAATATGCAGTTCTTTTTTATTTTCCTTATTCAATTTTGCTTTCTCTTGTCTTAAGGTGGTTGTTGTTAGGTGCCATAGAGTCAGGTCCAACTCATAGTGACCCTATGTACAACAGAACAAAACATTCCCAACACCGTGCCATGCCTGGTACTATGTCAGTGCTTCTCTGCCATTCATAGGATTTTCAGTGTCTGATTATTTCAGGATTGTTTCAGGAGTGGGCTGACAGGTCCTTTTCCCAGTTTTGCAATGCTGGAGATTGAACCCAGGACCTCAGAGAATGCAGAGCAGCACTCTACCAACTGAGCTAAATCCCAGCCCTGGTCTTAAGGTGGAAGCTTATATTATTTGCACACTCTCTTCTGTCCTAGCATAGCATTTAATGCTGTAAATTTCCTTCTAAGCATTGCTTTAGGCATATCACACAATTGTTAAGCTGCATTTTCATTTTTTTCAGTACAAAATATTTTCTAAGTTTTCAAAAAACAAAAATTCAGGCTGACTTTTTGACCCATAGGTTATTTAGAAATATTGGTTTGATTTCTAAACAATATTAATTTTAGAAATTTCTTGTTATATTTCTGTAACTAATTTCTAGTTTAATTCAGTTATGATCAGATGACATAATTTGTGTCATTTAAATTTGCTAAGTTTTGTTTTATAATCCAGGATATTTTCTGTCTTAATGAGTGTTCCATGTGACTTGAAGAAAATATCTTTTCTGAAGCTAGGCACTGTGGCACCTGCCTGTAATCCTGAAACTCAGGAGGCTGAGACAGGAGGAGCATGTCTGAGGCCAGAGGCAGTGTGTGCAACTAGCGAGAACTTGTGAGAACTTGTCTCAAAGTAAAAAAATAAAAAAGGGGCTCAGGGTACAGCTCATTGGTAGAACATTTGCTTAGCATGTACAAGGCTCTGGGTTCAACCTCCCTCAGCCCAGTACTTAAAAAACAATATCTATCTATCTATCTATTTATCTATCTATCTATCTATCTATCTATCTATCTACCTACTATATCTTTTCTGCTGTTGTGGAGTGCGGTTCTAACACAATTAGGTCACAATTAGCATTGCTCAATTCTATATTCTTGATGATTTTCTGTCTCCTACTTCTGTCTACTGGGAGAGAAGTATTGCATTCTGCAGGATAATCCTGAATTGATTTATTTCTCATTTTAGTTTTGCCACTTTTTGCTTCATGTATTTAACAGCTCTGTTAGGCACATACTCGTTTACAAATGTTATGTCTTCTTGGTGAATTAATCCTTCTATCATGCTTTCACATCTCTCTCGGTGCATAGCTTAACTTAATTTTCCATCTGTATATGGAGTTCAAGAAAAATAGGACTAGCGCACCACGGATCCTTTATTGCATACTTAGTCCTGATTAAACTCTGCTCTTTCTATAAAGCTAACTTATAAAGGTCTTGACTCTTCATGTTAATTGACCAATATCATCTGCTTGGCCCCACTTTAACTAGGAAAAGCTAAAGGCGCTTGTTATTGAGAAATTTTAGTCTAGTGAAGTCAGAAAATTGCTTGAGTAAATGTGTGTCTGCTTTTTCTCTTAAATTATATGGTAGGAATTTTCTGTTTTTGAAAAGGTTGGTTTCAGTTTATGAAATCTGACTGAATAAAGATTCCTCCTTGCCCATTGGTCCTCTCTGCCTTGATTTTCTTCCATCTTTGCCTCTGAGAAGATAGGCATAGTTTCTAGGAGAAGGAAGATATCTACCCACGACACAAGGGGGCTAAAGATGATCTGAGACAAGAGGAAACTTGTAGCAGTGAGGGATACCTAACCTTTACAAATACTTTACCCTTTCTCTAGAAATCTTAAGTTTTGATCACTTAGTCAACCATACTTCTGATAAACTAATTGTCTGAGGGGATGTAGTGAATACAACAGTGTTCAGCCTATTTCACTTAAGCCTAGACTCCACAGTAGAATTGAGACAATACCAGCTGTCTCAGAAACACCCTGTCCTTGTTCCCAGTCCGCCTCTGAATAAGGAACTGATCATTCTGCAGAGTAATATGGAGAAGCAAGGGGTGAAGAAGGGAGGACAAAGGATAAAAGTCCCTGAAAACATTTCTCTTTCTTCTTCTTATACATGTCAAGTTAACTATGCTTCAACTAAAATAATAGATAATTACCAAAGGGAACACCACCCTGAAATCCATTCTCAGAATTAAACTATCATAGATTAACTGCTTAAGTTTGAGCTTTAGTTTGTAGCATCAGCATAGGTCTTGAATGAATTATGGACTTGTATTCACTCCAGAACAATCTATTATCTGCTGCATAACAGATAGTGCCATTTAGTACAATTTGTGCAAACTGTAAATCAATACATTATTACTTATAGGCATGTAAACTGTGGCCATATTGCACACTCTTGCGTTTGGTAATTGTGTGTGTGTGTGTGTGTGTGTGTGTGTGTGTGTGTGTTAGGGCTTGGGGAAGAATAGATGTAGGGTTTTTTCTAGTTTCCATTTGAGTACTTGTAAAAATTCCCAGGAGGGTTAAGGGTGGCCACTATCTCCTTGTTTTTAAATGGCATCTCTGTTCATGCGTTCCTCTTAAACTCAAATGCACTTGCCAATGTCAAATAACCAATCTTTGAATGTGATTTTCAGTTGGAGGACTTGATTGAGTACAATTTAAAAAAATGTTAGAATCCTTTTGCAGACGTTCCGATCCTGGTATACTGAGATGGCCAAAGAGTTGAGGCAAACTTCTGGAAAACACTGAGGCGCATGCCAGTCGAAACTTTGAGATGATATGCTGACATCAGAACTTTAAAAAAGTCATGCATATAATTTTAATGTGCAGCCTGAGTCAACTAACTTTGCTCTATCGAATAATGATAAGAAAACCGGGGAAATGTAAAAGTTGGATAGTTGTGGGCTATAATTTTCTCAATTCAAAATGGAAATGCATCCTGAGAATTTGAGTCATAAGTAAATCCATGGGATGCTGCTTAGAGCATTTCTGTACACACTCTGAGGAATGCCAAAAGATAAATTTAAGTGTACCTGATATAATGTAAGTGCTTAATAAATCCTTGTTTTCCTTCTTAAAAAAAGAAGATAACTAATAGGGGTTTAAAATGTGCTGATAAGCATACACCAGCTGCACATTACACCTTGTCCTCTTGGACAACCAAGACACTTTCAAGAGTGAGGCGTGCTACTGACAATGAGCTGGAACAATAGGTGCAATCTGGGACTTTTCTGGTTAAGCAGAATACAAGGGCACACTGTCTCTGGCATTTTATTGCCCTTTCTTCTTTACCTGCCTAACTCCCCACTAAGTTGGACTCTTCCCAGGGCAAGACAATGCCATACTCATCTCTAGATCTCCAGCATCCTGAACAGGGTCTGGGAAGGAGTGCATACTTAATAGGTAATTAGTGATTAAAGGAACTCAAAATTAACTCTTGGAGGACCCATTGGGTGACCACAAGTAAATCACCTAAGGGTTTTGTGCCTCTAGAAGATGAGCAGTAGACTGATGATCTCCAAGGCCCTTCTAGCTGGAAAGCCTCCTATCTTCCTATCTTGGGAGGTTTCTGCCCTCACCAGTCCTGCTAGATGACTGAGATGTGTCCTGTGAGCATCAAGGAAAGCTCTGGTTCTCTGTTGGAGTGGATGGTGAGAAGAATATTAATGCCTGCCCCTGGCTGAGCCCTGAGAAAGATTTATTCATAGCTCTGGAGGGCTGAAAGGTAGAAAAGAGGATGAAATGAAGAAGATCATGAATATACCTTTCTAATTTATGGTTAGTTTCAAAAAATTAGGCATGGAGAGGAGGCTCCCTGGTGTCAAGATCACAAGATAACTTTGTGATTCAGATAGGAAAGAGCCACCTGACAACTCTTTTCTCAGGCAGTTCTTTCAACTGTGGTGGGAGAGCTGAGCCCTCAGGAACCCCTCTTGCCAGAGCACTGAGCAGCATTCTGTCAGTGGCAGCCCTTTTGGGGAACCATAACTGTAGTCATATTGAATCATGAACTAGATTAGCCACATTACAGGTTTAGCTATAATATATTTCAAAGTTAAAACACAGGCTGTGGCAGTGGTATCAAAACCTGTAATTTCTGATGCAAATGAATGGAATGAAAAATGGCCCCTGGCTACTGGGACAGACAGAAGAATATGTGAGTAAAATAACATGGCAGCTATGTCAAAATTGGAAGAATAAGTATATTCTAGAATAGTAAATTATTATCACGGCTTGACTGGTGGAGTAACCCATAAGGCAAGGGATTTTTTTTTTTTTTGGTACCTGGATAAAATTACATTGTCAATTTTATTTAGTCCCTCTTTCAAACCTGAACATTCATTTTTGAAAATATGTGTGGAACATAAGGTGACATTTGGGGGAAAAATAAAGCATAATTTTTAAAGAATACTGATTCCATTAGTTCTTATATTACAGATGCCAATGAATTTAACTTTTATAGTGTTGCTAACACATGGAAAGCATAAAATGGACATTCAGCTACCCAGAGTTTTCAACAACGTCTCAGGGAAGTGCCTGGGCTATATAATACGTTTTGTGGGGGCATAATGTCGCATCGGGTTTCACGGGCACAAACCCTGCAGGCAGACTAGGAATCATAATCTCTAGCTTCAAGTCCTTGGACCATTTCTTATTGGCTGAATAACTTTCTACAATCTACAACTGATATAGTTGAACTGAGCCCAACTTTTCTTTAGAATGAAGATAATGATAGCCTCCTCATTGGGCCTCAGAAAGATTTAAAATGACAATATGAGTAAAGCATTTGGCTTTATTCTTCATATATCAGACCATTCTGTAATGGACAGTTGATATTATTATTTAATCATCTCTTATGTATGATATGCATCTTTTAAAATTCATAGTTTTAGTGATTGAAGCAAATATAATGAGTTTGGTGTTTTGTTTCCACATTTAACATTTGCATATGTTTGAACTGACTGTGGATTATGTGTGTGTGCAGTGAATTGGTTAATCCTTCTAAAGGTAACACTTTAAAAATTTTTTAACCAACTATTCTGGTAGAAAATATAATCTCATGATTAAATATCATATGCTAAATATCAGTTATTAAAATATAAAATAAAATAAATTTAATTAATTAAAGTTTTTTTTTTAATCTGATGTTAGCTTTGACATTATTTTTCTTGTTTCTAGTTTTTGTCCTGAGGATTGAACCTAGGCCTTTGTGTATTGTTAACCTGCACTCTACCACTGAGATATACCCCCAGCCATTTGTTAGTTTTAATTAGTCATACTCACCCACAGAGAGATGTTAAATAAATACATTTATTAATTTGAGAATTTTCCTGCTTAGCCCAGAAAACCACAAATTCAAAGTGGGCAACAATGTGGTTAAGAGTAGAGCTTTGGTATTAGACAAGCTTGAGTTTGATTTTTGGTTTTTCATCTTGCTAGCTATGTAGCCTTAGACTAAGCTCTATGAGCTTCAGTTTCCTTATCTAGGAAATGAAAGTAATATTTACTTCAAAATTATTACATGGATTAAGCAAAATAATGCATAAAGATGCTTGGTGTGGTGTCTGTCTGCCTACATAAATAGTGGCTGTTAATAGCAAAGCTATGCAGAATCTGAAACCATAATTTGATCAGAAGGTAGAAATATTCACAGGGATATTTCATACATGGAACTCATATGAATATACTAATAGTTCTCACAAGGTGGTTATGAGAATGCATATGATTTCTGTGTAGACCATGAGATTTTTGTTGTTGTTGTTCATTTTCATGACTGGATAGGATTATTTTCTTGATGTTCCAATACATTTCTTAGGTCCCCAAGTAAAAACCATGGCAGAAAGAAAAGAAAAATTGATCAATGTAAGGAATGAACTGTACTGTATTCAGAAGAAGTGAGACCAGCTAGGTTTTTAATCCTACTATTTTGCTGCCTGCAGCCATAGCCCTGTGGCATCTAATCCCATCAGATTTTGAAATCTAAGCAGGGTTGGGCCTGGTTAGTAGTTGGATGGGAGAACACCTAGGAACACCAGGTTCTGTAGGCTTGGGAGACAGACCCGGTAACCCACTCCCAAAAATCAATCCACCATTGAAAACCCTATGAACAGCAGAGAAGCACTGACAATAATGTTTCCCCTGTTGTATGTAGGGCTGCTATGAGTGTGACTGACTTGAAGGCACCTAACAACAACAACTATTTTGCTAACAAGTAGATAGTACCTTAGGTTAAGGTTATAAGTGACCTTCACTTAATGCCATACGTTGTAGTGTTCCAAGCATTTTTCACCACTGGTATTCCTGTAGGAAAGTGTGGGCATGGTAAAGAAGTGCGACTGGTATTGGTAAATGTGAGGAAAGCTCGTAAAAAATGTTATGGCCTGAATGAACATTTTTATAGACCAATATATGTACATAGATATGGTTTCCTATCTGAGGATTTGAAAATAGTCTGCTTTGTCATCCAATAATTTTGGTTGTGGGCCTCTTATTTCTTTTCTTAAAAACCCTCAAGTTCAGCAATTTGCACTGGGTTTCTCCCGTGGTGAATATAATGCACTGCCATAATTCAAGTCATCCTCAGTTGCTTCTGTGGTTTCAAGGAGCCCGTACATTTCGAATTTATTTCCAAGGTCATGAAGCCGTACCCCATGGCAAGTGCAAGATGCCTTTGATGTGGTGGGCACAACATCTGTGCAGACAGACACACTTAATTCATGCGGTGCTTTGATTTCACATTTGGGTTGAAAGGTAAGGTCTTTTGAACCCACATACATTTAATGTTAAGTCTCATTAAAGAACTGGGAAAACTTGCCCTGGCAGTTGAAGTAGATGGCACTCTGGATATAAGGTCTGTCTTGTAATGCCTGTCAAGGAATGAGAAGGCCTCCTGTGCTGTTGCTATTCTGTCACCTCATTTTATGTGTAGGCAGTCATGAGAATCAGCTTCTGAAATACAGCATATTCTATACTGAGCTGAACAGCAACTGAATGTACCTCTCCTACTTTCCCCAATTCAGTAAGTGGCACCAATATCCTCCAAGGTGACCATGTCAAAGCCCTGGAGTCATCCTTAACTTAGTTCTCACCTTGACCTGTACATCCAAATGGTTACCAAGACTGAATAATTCTAACACTGCTCAAAATTTTCTACCACTGCTTTGTTCTTATCTCTTGCTTGGATATTAACTGCAGTCTCCCAGATTTCTTTTCTGACTTCCTCTAATCCTTCTCCATTCTATATCTATGGTGATTCTTAAGCCATTTCTTGTGTTAAACTATTCTAGTGTTTTTTCTGCTGCCCCATGGATAAAGAACCCTCATGTGTCTGTCAGCTTGTCATGCTGTGGAGGCTTGCATGTTGCTGTGGTGCTGAAAACTATGCCACTGGTATTTCAGATACCAGCATGGCTACCTATGGTGGACAGGTTTCAGCTGAACTTCCAGAATAAGATACACTAGGGAGAAAGACCTGGCAGTCCACTCCTAAAGCAGTTAGCAATTGAGAACTCTATGAATAGCAGAAAAGCACAGTCAAATATAGTGCTGGAAAATGAGTCTTCTAGGCTGGAAGGCATTCGAAAGATGACTGGGGAAGAGTTGCCTCCTCTTAGGGGCAACTTAATAATAGGGCCAACCTTAAGAATAGGAATTATTATGGGGATCCCCAGTTGCTCATGTGGCATGACTTAAAATGAGAAGAAATGCAGTGGCTGCAACAATGGACTCAAACATAAAAAAAGATGATTTGTACGCCAGTGTTGGGTAGTATTTCATTCTGTTATATGTAGGGTTGCTATGAGTCAGGCCTGATTTGACAACACCTAACAACAACAACAACAACACCTGGATAGAGAAAGTGCCATTTCTTTTATCTGGTATCTAAGACTCTTCACAGACCTCAAAGAGCCCTCTATATTACCATCCTCCACCTCACATTCCAAGTCTATGCTATTCAAGCATAGCTGCCTTGGCTAAATCCTATCCATCTTTCAGGACTCAGCTAAGATACGGTTATCACTGGAAAGGCTTTCCTGACTGATGCCCTGAACGTCAAGCCAAACTGAATTATTTGGTCATCCCATGCAGCCTGCATTTACTTCTTGCACAGGCTTCCTCATGCTGCATTGCAATTCCTATTTCTTTATCCATATGTAAGGATTGAGAACTACTCCTGACAGGGAAAAGTTCTGGTACCTCACAGAGTGGGACACCTTCAGAGTTCAGAAGATACCTATTAATAAAAATATTTTATTTTAAATTTCCCACTTTCTCTTTCTACAACTAATCATCAGAACTTGATAAAGGTTTGTCTATACATTTCAGTCAGTGTGGGACATAGGAAAGTCTTGATAGAAATGCCACTGGAAAGCTAGGCTTTATTTATATAATGAAATATTATGAAAAGACATGGGAGCCAGGTTATCATTATATAAAGCTACATGTAAGTTAATATGACTCACATGATATTGTCTAACATTAAGACAATTTGCTTAAATGGTGGGAATCACAATAGACAGGAATTGTTACGTTCTTAGGAATTCAAGAGAAAATTCAGAGGAAAGCCAGGTTTAAAACAAAAAGATGATTCAAGTATGTACAAGATTTTTCCCAGGATCCAGGAGGTAACATTGTATGTAAGGAAGGTAAGCAAAATGGAATGATCACATAGAGAGGCTTTGAGAGTATTTCTGAGGGCAATCAGACATTTGATGACCAGAGCAGGTGCCAACTGAGGTACAGTAGGGGCTGTCAGAGAATAAAGGAATGTCTGGAAAGATAGGAATGTAGGAACTGGCAAGTTTATGTATTGATGTACTACTTACGATTTTAGGTAAAATTCTAAATAACCCTCTTGGTATAATCCTTTCCCCTTGAATTTGGGTGGGACTTGCAAATATGATGAGATTTCTTTACCTTAGTAATTTCATGTTATATGGTGAAAGGGATGTTGCAGGCATAATTAAGGTTAACTAATTTGTTGACTTTGAGTTGATCAGAGAGAGAATGTCTTGGGTAGGTCTGACTCAACTAAATAGATTCTTGAAGAGACTGAAGCAGTAGAGGAATCTCTCCTGTTGGTCTTAAAGATTCAGCTACCACATTTTTAGATGAACAGGCCACATAATAAGGACATTGGAGTGGCCTTAGGAGCTGAGAGTGATCCCTGGCCAACAGCCAGCAAGAAAATATAGACCTTGATCATACAACCACTAGAAAACGAATTCTTTCAACAGCCAGTGAGCTTGGAAGGGGTCTTGAGTTGCAGGTGAAATCAAATCATGGCCCTGGGAAACATCTTGATTTCAGCATACTGACACCATGAAGATCTGGTTAACCCACACCCAGACTATCAACCCAAATAATCTATGAGATGATTAATCTGTTGTTTTTAGCTAAGTTTGTGTGATTTGTTCTGTGAGAACAGAAAATGAATATTCTTGCTCTTCTTTGTCTACCCCAATCTTGCTGTCCCCACAGCCTTCTGGTCACTTCTTACAGCTCCGTTCACATTACTTTGTAGCCTTGCTTTATGGTTCTGTGTTCCCCTTTGGATGTGAGCTCATTAATATGAAGCTGGGTATAGTGGGGAAAACTTGACCTTTGGAATCAAGGAGATCTGTGTTCTGTACATGGATTCATAGTTGCATGAATTTTGGCTTCTTGTTCAACCCCTCTAAACATCAGTCCTTATTTGCAGAATGACAACATGCTACTCAACCAGTGGTTTTCAACTGGGAGTAATTTTTCATTCCCTAGAGCTACACTGGGTTATTCTGGAGACATTTATGGGGATTGTACCAAGTGAGTACGGGGATAATACTCTCCTCTAGTGAGTAGAAGCCAGGATGCTGCAAAATTTCCTGTAATGCACAGGACATCTCCTTATTACAAAGATTTACCTGACCCAAAGTATCAGTAAGATCAAGGTTCAGCAATCCTTTCTTAGACAAACAAAATTATTATGAAGAATGTAAAATGACTTTTTGTAGTGGTTCATATTTTCAGACCTTTTATTAGCTTCTTATAAGACTCTAAATGACGGGAGAAAATTGGATAAACTTTAACATATGCTTTCTCTCCCCCCACAAGATCTTGGATTTGTCTTCCTGCTTCTTTCTTACTTCCCCAAGTAATTCATTGCATGAATTAAAAGATGTTACTAATGAGAGATTCTTGAGTAGAAAATAGTTATTATTGGCTCTAAACTCTATTTGGTACTGAATGTTTCTCTTTCTGAGTTTTATGATTTTTATCCTATCTTTAATACATATCTGAGTCATTAACACATATAAGGAATTTGCTGATGCTTACTAAATGCCTGAATATCTGAACATTCTTCTTTTAAAACATCTTTTCTGTAATTTATTATATGTCTAGTATTTTACTTCTATTGTGTAGTATTAATAATTTAACATTATGGCTAAACTGTAAAGAAAATGAAGTTACAATAGAAAACAATCTTACATTGGTTCATTGATTTGACATTACTGAGCCTTCTCTGTAAGAAGCATTGCAGACATGAAAGAAAAACAAGTAAACTGCTCCCCGCTTTACAACTCATTTCAAAATTCAGATCTTTTGGAAAGCCTTCAGTAATTCCCATGGTGACCATTCCATTTTCCTAGAGGAATTTTGTCCCTATGTCAGTTGTTGAACACATGATATTGTTCTACAAATGTTTGTTTACCTTTCTGTTTCCTCCACTTGAGACACATAGAAGATTTGTTTAATTAGCAATGTTGGTTTTGAGATCATTGTTAATGGAAATGTTGTAAGAAATAACACAGAGAGATCCCATGTGCCTTCTGAACAGTTCTTTCAAAAGTAATGTCTAGCAAAATTATAAAGTGGTATCAAGATTTAGCTTCATATTCTCTTTTTCCCCTAGGAATTCCACTTCCTTCATTACCATTTGTTGAAAAAACTATATATCCTACATAGAATTGCTTTTGCACCTTTAACAAAGACAAGTCAGTCATACTTAAATAAGTCTATGTCTGAGTTCTAAATTCTGTTTCATTAATCTATGTGTCCATCCCTCTACCAATCCTTGTCTTGATTACTCTAGTTACATAATAAGTCCTCAAATTGTATAGACTGATTCATCCTACTTTGTTCTTTTCCAAAAAACTATACAGAATTCTAAATCCTTTGCATTGTCATGTAAATCATGCAAACTAATCCTGTTTCTATCTACAAAATGTCTTATTTTGATATTGATAGGAAACTTATGGATCTTTTTTTGGAGAAAATTGTATTCTTATGTAGAGTCTTCAAATGCATGAACATGTTTTTATCTCTACTTATGTCAATCCTTGTTTTATTTTACTGACATTTTATAATTTTTAGCATAAAAGTATCATATATGCTTTGGTAAATTTAGACTTAAATATTTCATTTTTAAGAGATTATAAATTTTATTATATTTAACAACTTAGTTTCTATGTATTCATTGATAATATATGAAAATAAAATTAATTTATGTATGTCTACCTAGTATCCTGCCTGCAGCTTTACCACTGTGGCGGCCTATCCTTTCAGATCTCAGAAGGCAAGCAGGGCCGGGCCTGGTTAGTACCTGGATGGGAGACTGCCTGGGAACACCAGATACTGTAGGCTTGGGAGAAGGACACAACAACCCACTCTCAAAAATCAATCAGCCATTGAAAACCCTATGAATAGCAGAGAAGCACCGACAATAAGGGTTTTGCCTATTATGTATAGGGTCGCTATGAGTGGGACCCCAACTGGACAGCACCTAACAACAACAACATCTAGTATCCTGCACATTGTTGAAATAACATTGTTATTAATTGTAGGAATTTTAAAAATAGATGCTTTGAGGTTTTCTACGTAGATAATGTGTCATCTGCAAATAAAGTCAATATTTTTTTCTACTAATGTGTGCATCTTATTGCCTTTTCTTATCTCATTGTATTGGCTAGTAGTGGGAGAGTAGTAGGAGAAATATCCTTGCCTGTTTTTTTAGGGGAAAAGCATTGTCATTAGATATGATGTTAACTGTAGTATTCTTGTAAATACACTTCATCAGGTTGAAATTCCCCTCCATCCCTACTTTTTATGAGATTTTTTTATCTGCGTGAGTGTTGGATTTTGTGAAATGCTTTTCTGCAGAATGGTAGAATCATTTTCCTCTTTCGCCTCTTAATATTATGGATGATGTTGACAGATTTTCACAAAGGTAAATAGAACAAAGTTTTCTTGGTCATAATGTGTAACTATTTTTCTACATTGCTGAATTATATTTGATAATATTTTATTAAGAATTTTTGCATTTATATTCATTAGGTATATTTTTACTGTCTTGAACTGTTGTTGTTGTTGTTAGGTGCTGTCGAGTCGGTATCCAACTCATAGCGACCCTCATAGGGTTTTCAATGGCTGAGTGCTTCGGGATTGCCTTGGAAGTGGATTGCCAGCCCCTTCTCCCATTTTTGCGGTGCTGGGAATTGAACTTGGGGTCTCAGAGACTGCAGCACAGCGCTCTACCCATTGAGCTAAATCCCAGCCATGTCTTGAACTAGTTGTGGTATAAAGATAATACTAGCTTCATAAAAGGAGCTGGAATGTGTTCCCTTCTCTTCTATTTTCTGTAAGAGGTTGTGTTCAATTTTTAAGTCTTTAAATGTTTGGTTACATTCTATTTGGTTTATATTATAGTGAAACTATGTGGGACTATACATTTCTTTTTTTAAATTACAAACTCAATTTCCTTTGATATGTTGTTGTTGTAGGTTCTGTCGAGTGACCCTATGTACAACAGATGAAACCTTAGTGTCAGTGCTTCTCTGCTATTCATAGGGTTGTCAATGGCAATTTTTTTTTTAAGTGGACTGCTGAATTCTTCTCCCAAGCCCACAGCACTTGGTATTCCCAGGCAGACTCCTATCCAAGTATTAACCAGGCCTGACCCCGCTTAGCTTCTGAGATCTGATGGGATTGGATGCCACAGTGGTAGAGCTGCAGGCTTATTTGATATAGGCCTAGTCAAATTATCTATACCATCATGGCAATTTCTGGTAGTTTATATTTTTCAATAAACTGTTCTATTTTATCTAAGTTGTCAAATTTATGTGTTCAGAATTGTTTGTAACAGTCTTATGTTATCTTTTTGATGTCTATAGTGTTTGTAGTGAGATTCTCTTTTTATTCCTGACACTGCTAATTTGTGCTTATCTCTTTATTCCTTTGTCAGTATTGCTAAAGGTTTAAGAATTTCATTGATCTTTTAAAGAAATATCTCTTTGTTTATATAACTTTTGTTTTTGTGTTTTCAATTTCATTGATTTCTGCTCTTTACTATTTCCTTGCTTCTACTTGTTTTTTGTTTACTTTGCTCTTCTTTTGTTTGGTCTTTGTGGTTGGGAGCTTAGTGTATTGATTTGTGATTTTTTTTTCCCCTAAAGTTTGAATTTAGTTCTATAAAACTCCTCTCAGCGCTGCTTTTACTGAGCCCCACAAATTTTGATATATTGTGTTTTTATTTCTATTCAATTCAATGCATTTCAAAATTTCCCTTGGTACTACTTTTTTGACCTGTGGATTATTTAGAAGTATGCTGTTTAGTTTCCAGGTGTTTGGAGGTTGTCTCGCTGTCTTTCTGTTATTGGACTTCTAGTTTGATTGCATTGTGACTTGAAGACAAACTTGTATGATTTCAATTCATTTATATTTGTTGAGATTTGTTTTATGGTTTAGGACAAAATATTTTGTGGTATATCTTCATGGATACTTGAAAAGAATGTATGCTCTTTTGCTGTCAGGTGGAGTATTCAATACATGTTGATTAGACTCTGTTGATTGTTGGTGATGTTGAGTTTCTCAGTATCCTTGATAATTTTCTCATTAGCTGTTCTATCAACAGCTGAGAAAGTGGTTTTGAAGTCTTAAACTGTAATTTTGGATTTGTTTCTTTCTCCTTTCAGGTCTGTCAGTTTTTGCTTCATTTTTTTTTCTTTTTTGAGCTCTGATATTTAGTGTTTGGTGTGTAACCATTTGGAAATGCTATATCTTCATGGTAACTTGACCTTTTAGCTAGCGTGTAAGATTTCTCTCTGTCTTTACTAATTTTGTTTGCTCTTAAGTCTTCTTTATTTGACCACTGTTTATGCTTGCTTTCTTTTGATTAATATGTACCTGATATATCTTTTCCCATCTTCTTGCTTTTAAACTGCTGTACTGTTATTGTGAGATTTGATTTGAACCGAGTGTATATTTGGCCATAGTTTTGAATCTACTTTATGAACCTGTCTTTTTACTGGTATACTGAGACCGGTATATTTAATGTAGTTATGGTAGTATGTTAAGACTTCAGTCTACCACATCTTGTCTCTCCTTATTCTCCTCTGCTTTTCCTTTTGCCATTTTCTTTTTCCTGCCTTTCTGCAGATTATTTGCACAAGTTTTAGAATGCCATTTTGATTAATCAATAGTGATTTTGAGTGTATATTCTGTATATTGGAGGAGGACCTGGCAATCCATTCCTGAAAAAATCCCAAGATAATTAGCCATTGAAAACCCGTGAGGGTCACTATGAGTCAGACCTGACTCTGTGGCACCTAACAACAACAACATAGCATCATTAGTGCTTGCTTAGTGTTTGTTGGAAGACTGAGGTGCTTCATTATAGCCAGGTGATGGTGAAAATCTAGGCTCCATGTTGGGGCTTTGCTGCCACAGGTTGAAGTGGAACCAATTATTTATTTATTTATTTACTTATTTATTTATGAAGTGTTTTACTAGGGTAGAATAGTTATCATCTGAAAGTTTTCTATCTTGCTGAGATTCCTCTTTCCTCGGCCTTTGATGAGAGAGGGATTATTTTATTTTTGTCTGAGCTAATTGTGTCTCCGGGCTGGGATTTAGCTCAGTGGGTAGAGCGCTGCGCTGCAGTCTCAGAGGCCCCGAGTTCAATTCCCAGCACCGCAAAAATGGGAGAAGGGCCTGGCAATCCACTCCCAAGGCAATCCCGAAGCACTCAGCCATTGAAAACCCTATAAGGGTCGCTATGAGTTGGATACCGACTCGACGGCACCTAACAACAACAACAACAATTGTGTCTCCAGGTTCATAATTTCTTCACTGTAAGTCTGCAATATATAAGGCAAAACAAAAGCCTAAAGAGCTCTCTGTTGTGCCCCTCCTTGTGTTCTGAGGTCCCTACCTGGTTTGCTTTGCTCTCTGTTTTCAGAGTCATCTTGTGTTTGTTTTGTATGTATTGCCTATGTTTTTGACTATAGTTAGTAGGGAAAAATATATCTACCACATCTTCCTCGGAGCAGAAATTAATGATCATTTTTTATTATTTTTACTTTAATTTCTAGCACCTATAGGAAATATGTAATGAAGGCTGGAAAAGATTATGATGGAGAAGTTATCATTAAACTCTAAGGGAGAAAACAATGGTGACTGATTTTCCTTCTGTATTAACTTTTATTTTTATAGAACATAGGAAATCTACTTATTGAGAAAATAGTGGGTTTTTAGATGGTTTTACTATATTTCTTCATTTGCTTTGCTGTTTGCTCTAGCAAAGTAGAGTAGACATGATGGGCATAAAACAGGAAACAAATGCCCATTAGCATTCATGAAGTAATGCTAGAAAGAGCAATATCCCCTTCAAATTACCTGTTAAACAGAAAGTACGGGAAAGTATTTTTAAATGACGACTGTTACTTTTGACTTAAGGCAGCAGATCCTTGCTTCTGTATTAATTTAGATTCATTCCTCATTTCATCAGTACATCTGTCAGAGACGGGGTTATTATGAAAATAGGATGTCACAGGGATGGGTGGTCACTTGACCCAGAAGCTGCTTTAGCACGTCAATACATCACATATTAGCTGGGAAAACTATTGAGGATTACTACCCCATCTAGAAAAGAAACAGAGTAAGTTTCATTTTGTGACATAATTAATACTTAGCTGAAAGGTTTGTAAAGTAAATTTTGTTAAAATGGATTACATTTTTCCTTTAGGATCCATTATATATTTACAAATAAGCTCTCAGCAGGGACTGGTGTGTAGCTCTCAGCAGGGACTGGGTGTAGATTACTTGTCTAGCATGTGCAAGGCTCGGGGTTCCAATCCCAGACTGCAAATACAACAAAACAAAGCCTCAGCAAATATAGTGGTCACATTGCAACTTAAACATCATTTGCGCTAATAATCTTTTTCTGACTATACATTGTACATTCTTCTAACATTCATCCCCCAAAATTCAAAGAAATATCTTGATTTATAGCCTTGTTCCTACTCCAAGATAAATATTACCTTGAACATTTTATTTTCTTCAGCCCCACTTTTTTTTGTAGTGTTCCCTTGATGGGGTGCTATCCTTGAGTTGAATTATTTGAAGTACTACAAAATGATTTTATGTGGTCACATATTTTAGCTTAATATTGGTGTCTCTTTTTTTTTCCCTGATGTTTTTATACTGTTCCTAGAAGCACTCAAGACAAACTTCTTCTTTTAGTTCTTTCTTGTCCTTCATTTTCTATGTCTTCTACTTTCTTTTCTGTGAGTTAGTGGACTTCTTTTAGGAAAATTCGTTAGCCCTGTTTCCTTTGATGTACCCTATATTTCAACATTAACAAATGGATTCACTCTAAGGAAAATGTCACAGGCTTCCTTTCCTGAAGGTACAGTTTTGGATCCTTTTGTTTTCACTGAAACTAGCTAAATGGTCACAATTCAGAGTATTGCATAGTTTTATGAACTAAATAGTATGAAGTAAATGCAGCCAATACTCTGAAGTTAATACTTCAGATCATGTGACTTGTTACATAGTTAAACTGGCTAATTGCTGTTACTCTCCCTGCCTAGAATATTCTTTCACATCTTGCTCATCCAGCATTAATGTTACCTTCACAGGGAAGCCATTGCCTGTGTTCTATACCTTTCTTCTACATGCTCATAGTATTTATGTTTCATTTGTTTAATCAACAAATACTGTGCACTCAGTAAGTAGTAGTAATGATTGTAAGCTCTTTATACTGTAGCACTCTGCCTGTCCCTCCATTAATAATTGTTCAAAGTCTTATTTGCCCAAAACCCATTGAACGCCTACTATTGGGCACGCTTGTGTTATGTACATTCCTGTAAATTGTAGTCACTTTTGCCTTTAATTGCTTGTTTGTTTAGATTGTGAGTTCTGACCAGATTTTTAACCCCTGCAGGGCAAGAACAGTATTTTTTTCACTTTTGAGGACCTTGTGTCTAGAATAATACCTAGTATGGAGTAGGCGCCTAGAGTATATTCGACAAATGAACAAACAGATAAAGAAGCAGAAAGCACTGACTTAGGTGGTAGAGAAAGGACTGTGCATTGTTATGTGCTATCAGGTAAGGTTGTCTCTCTCTGTAGGGGCCACGGCACAGTTGATTCGATCAAAAGGAGATTCAGCCAACTTGACTCTCCTCAAGCAAAGAGACGTTTTTGCTCAATCAGATTATGTGTCATTTACCATATACTACTTGAGGCCAAAGCAAGCTCCCCTGATGAGCATGACATTTTATTTGCATGCACATAAGCAAGTTCATAGTGTCTAATTTGGAAGTGCAACCCCACTAAGAATGCATTTGTTTGTATTACTTTAGATGCTTTGTTCAGATGGGCATATGGGGGTGATCTGGGACAAACAAGCCTGGAAAATCTGATGAAAGCTGGTTCTCCCTTGAAGGCATTTGGGATGAAGAAATGTGACCTTTAATCACCTTAGACCTCTTTTTATTCTTGTTCCAGAACATTCTATGAGTAGACACTCCCAGGCCTCTTCTGTGCTTTGGTCTTGGATTTATATGCCTTTGGTATTTGAGATGAATTTCCTGGTATTTAGGAAAAGTATGTTTGAGAGGAGTTTACAAAAATCAACCTTCTAAGATTACTAACAGTTGAAGAATAACTCATAGCCCTGCAGGTAAACTTTAGTTATTACCCTCCATCAAGCTAATTTGATGCTGGCTCCAGGAACTGGTTAATTTTTTTCCCCTGATTTTCTCAAAAATGTCATAAACATTGTGGATGGAGTAAGTGATTCAGTTTTGCTCTGATGTGGAGTGTCCTTCATCCAGACAGTGAGGCAGCCTACCTTTTTTTGTGGAGTTACAATTATTTTCTTTGTTGGGGCAAGTATAAATAATAAGAATAAGTAGAAAGAGAAGAGGAGGAGGAGGAGGAGGAGGAAGAAGAAGAAGAAGAAGAAGAAGAAGAAGAAGAAGAAGAAGAAGAAGAAGAAGAAGAAGTTGTTCGAGGAGGAGGAGGAGGGGGAGGGGGAGGAGGGGGAGGGAGAGGAGGAGGAGGAGGTGGAAATGGAAGAGAAGAGGAGGAAGAGCAGGCAGAAGGAAGAAGAGAGAAGAGAAGGAGATGAAAAATTTTGCTTCTCCTTTCCACTACTTTGCATCGTGTCTCTGTGCAATGGTCAGGTACGGGTATATACCTCCCAGGCTTCCTATGTGGAGTGACTTAAAGTAGGTAATGAAATAGAATACCCAGAGCTAACACTGGGGATAAGGAAATGGTTTGTTTAGCTCAGTCCAATCACCACCCAAATATTGCTCTCACTTCAAGGCAATGTCAGCAAGGAAGGCAGCCTCTTTCTTGAGGATATTTGTTTATTTTGCAATTAATCAGGAAGAAGGGGATTTTTATGAAGTTTTTTTTGACTGAGAACTTGTACTTTAAATGAAAGCTACTGTTTTCAGGATTAAGGTTATTACAAAAAAATTTCTCACAAGTTTTAGTTCTGTAAAGTTTGTAATGGTTCATATTTACACCAAAGATTAACATACACCCTTATAGGTTTGTACCATTTCATTTTTTATGCCAACTTTAACATCACACAGAAACACCAGAATCCCACCACATTACTTAGGGAGAAAGCAGGTATATAGTCACATATACTCACAGACCCTTGAGAATGTTTTTCTCCTTTTATTCTTATGAAAAATGATTTATAACCAAACCAAGGAAAACCTCAAATTACTATAGTGCTGAGATTTATTATTTCTACCCAAAGTCAAGCAGGTTGGAAGGATTATATTTGGTCCTAAGTCTCATCCAAATCACTGTGGTTTGGAAATAATATTAAACTTGGAGTTTTTCTTTTTCTTTTTTGTTTGTTTGTTTGTTTGTTTGTTTTCCCACTTACACCAGTGTCTTGCATTTACTCTGATCTATAGAAGTCAATGTAATTTAAATAGAGCTTTTGGTTTATAACTTTGTACTTGACTTAGACTGGCTTTTTTGTAGCCCCTTGAGATTGGCTTGTACAACTTGCTGTACAAGGTTTTCTGATTCTTCCCACCCTGCAACTTAGGTGTATATATTTTGGTAAGCAATTACTTTGTTGCATCCAGTGCTTCTTCCCCAGGAAATGTGAATAAATGTGGTCAATTACATTTATTTTTCAAAGGACAATAATTATAATATCTTACTTTTGTGTAGTTCTCTATTTTGCTAGGTATTTTCACATAATTAAATCATTTGATTCTTAAAGGAGTCCTTTGCAGTTAGCAAGGAGGATGTTATTATCTTCATATTACAGAGGAAACAGGTTCAGAGGGGTTAATTGGCTTGTCTGAGGTCACATGATTAGGAAGAAGAATAGCAGGATTGGAGAGTGTGAGGCCACCCATTGAATATAATATAAACACAGCTTTGCTTTGAACCAGAACCCAAGATATTTCTCTTAAGGGACTAAAGAAAGGGTTTTGTATTGTTGCTATATTTTGTTTGGTTGGTTGAATTTTCATATTGTTATTTTTTTGTTTGGTTTTTTGTTTTTGTACTTGAGAGTTGAACCCAGGGCCACATACACACTTTGCAAGTGTTCTACCACTGGGATGCACCCTCACCCATCTTTTCTTTTTTCTTTTTTTTTTCTTTTTCTTTTTTGAGACAAGATCTCACTAAGTTACACAGGCTGCCTCTGGCCTCAAACCTGTGATCCTCCTGCCTCAACCTCTGAAGTCACTGGGATTAGAGATGTGTGCCACCCCACCCAGCTGAAAAAATATTCTTATTGCATATTACCAAAGAGAAAGTATGTTATCTTTAAACAACCTCAATAGCACTTCTTAAGCAATGAAACAAGTTGCTCTGAATGAGGTATTGAGAGTTTGAGGACAGCACCTTCTGGAGCATTAATGAGGGAGAGTTCACTGTAGAGGGCAAGTTTGACAACACTTATTGCTTCTGTATCTTATTTGCTTGAATCCTCTAAGAACCAGACATGAAGACTGGACTAAACACACAAGGAATTTATTAGGGGACAGTCCATGATGGGAAGGGAATAGGGAGCCAGAGAAGATAGGTAGAGACTTCAGAGCATGATGCAAGTCTGACCCTGGGAGGAAGAAAGGGCAGGCAGGTGAGATGGGAGGAAGAGCCATGCGCTGCAGTCCAGTTTCAAGAACGTTTACAGCCATGCTGAGTGGGAGCCTTTGAGCCAAATCTCCTGTAAGGGAGCCCTGAACCTCACAGAGTTGCATCTCTATTATCCTCTTGCTGGGCTCAGTCACTGGCTGGGAGCAGCCTATTGCAAATGTGGCATGAGTATGAATGTGGTGGTGGATTCAGAGCACAGCATCTAGCAATAGTCAATAAATCATATTCTCCACAACCAGAGATTTAAGTGGTACATTTTTATGGCCAGCACATATGTGTCATGGTATGACATTTATTTTCCACCTCTACAAGATTAAGGAGTAAATAAAAACAACAGCAAATATTCTTAGCAAAATGTGGGAATATGGGGAATAAAATTAGAGGCTTGGTTATCACCATTAACAGAATGGTTCTAACACAATGGGAGTGCTGGAGGAATTTGGGAAGCTTTTAAGTTCTGCTTTTGAACGTTTTATTTCTAATCCTTTTTTGATAACCACATTGTATACATTTTGAGGACAAAAATGGCAAACCCTTTTTGTATTCCTAACATAAACACAGTGCTTGGTCCATAGTAAGTGCTCAGGAAGTTATTGTTGAACAAATAGGTGAATAAATTTCAATGATAAGAGAAGGAGTATATTGCTATTTCTGAATATTTTTCTTCTCTCCAGCATTTGAATGATGTCCAAGGGTTTTTCCTTATTGAGCTTGTTAACAACAGTCTTTGCTGAGTTTTTCGAGTTGGGACAACTTTGAGACTCCTAAGAAATCAGTGCTCTCTGGTGTAAGGATCTTGGATCTGAGGACTTGACCTGTATAGTCCCTCCCTCTGCAGGCTACTCGGTAGACAGCCTGGTTCACTTTTCTATTGCAGATGCTTGCTTTCTATGCCTTCTAGTTTAGAGTCATAGAAACGCGAGGATGGCAAGGACAAGGAAGTGGAAACTAAATGGCTAGGTGATACCTTTCACATTTGGAAAAATTAATCTGAATTCAATGCTTAGCTAGTTTTTTTTTAAAAATGAGTTTCAGGTTATGTCAGTTATTTATGTGTCTTTCCCATGCATGCTTCTCTCAGTGAGACCCTGGATTCCTCATGCTCTTCAGACACTTTGGATTCTTCTTTTCTCTCATACCCAACTAGTCATCAAGCAATGCCCATTCTTCTGTCATATTACCTATGAAGATCTTTTCTTCCATTTTATGAAACATTTCTCAAATGCTCTGACTACTTTTACTATCCCAATAGGTTGCATCATCAGCTATGTGCTTATAAAGAAGTCTTTAGTCCCAGATCTGCCTCTTCCTAGCAGCAGGAGGTTAATGCAGATCATTTACTATCTTTGTGAGTGTGTGTGTGTGTGTGTGTGTGTGTGTGTGTGTGTGTGTGTGTGTGTGGTGATTAGGGGCTGAATTCAGGGTCTTGTGTAGACTTTGTAAGCACTCTGCCACTGAGCTATACTCCCAACTCCTTTTTAATTTTTTAAATGGAGACCAGGGTCTCACTAAGTTACACAGGCTTCCTCTGCCCTCTAACCTGCAATCCTCTTGCTGTTGCCTCTCAAGTCATTGATATTACAGACATGTGCTACCACACTTGGCTCATTTGCTATCTTTACCCTCAGTCATCCCATCTATAAAATGGAATCATTGACAGCACCAACTCCAGTAGGTGGAGGTAGAGATGAACATTAAGTCAGATAATGCATGTTGTTGTTAGGTGCCGTCAAGTTGGTATCCAACTCATAGCGACCCTTATAGGGTTTTCAATGGCTAAGTGCTTCAGGATTGCCTTGGGAGTGGATTGCCAAGCCCTTCTCCCATTTTTATGGTGCTGGGAATTGAACTCAGGGCCTCAGAGACTGCAGAACAGCACTCTACCCACTGAGCTAAATCCCAGCCCCAGATAATGCATAGCACCTACTATTATAATGTTTATTCCCTGCTACGTAGCAGGAGGGCATGCAGCACCCCCAACCCACAGCTACTTCACCCGTGTGTCCTGGTAGACCATGTGGACACACCTCTGTGCCTAGCCACTTCTCCTGCCCTGTGCACTTTCCTTCTCCCTCCCACTTTATTGTGTTCAAAGCCCAGTGTTTGTCCTGCTTTATTAAACAGCCCAGCCCAAGAGATCCCAGTCCCATTGCTTGCAGTGTGGTCCAGAGTGCATATCTTTCCTCTCTGGGCCTAGGTTCTCTTATCTGCAAAACAGTGGGGAATACTGCCTACCTCATAGCATTGTGGAGAGGATTAAATTGGATAAAACATGTAAAGCTCATGAGGAAATGTCTGGCACATATCAGAGGCTTACTCAATGTTAGCCATAGTATTGCTCCTGCCTTGGTCTGAGTTCCTCAGCTCTTATAGATTATACAGTGGTGACCACATATGGCAGCAAACCCTGGTGAGCCACCCAACACATACATATATATTTTCTCTATTGACTGTACTGGATGTACTACTTCTAACACGAGTCCTAAATGATGTTATAATTTGGTTCTGAAAAAGATGTGATTTTACTGATTCACCACCTATGTACGATTTTATATAGCTTGCAAAACATCTTTGTTTATCTTTTTAGGGAAAAATCCTGGTCCCTTCAAACGAATTTTTCAACATTTCAGGGCAGAGATAGTGTTCCTGCTAGCATCAAAGACAGCACTTTTTGTTTATTAAAGTACAATATAAGCACACTAATATTCACCCTTTGTAAGCATACAATTTATATACACTTGGACAAATGCCTATCAGCAACTACCACCACATAAAGAAGGGGAATGCTTCCACTGTCCCATATACCTCTGTGATTCTTTATAGCCAACACTTCCTCCCATGTCTATCACCCAATAACCATTGATTTTTCCCTGTCTCTACCCTCTTGTCAGGATGGAGTTTAGCTCAATTGGTAGAGAGCCTGCTCTATACTCTCTGAGGATCCAGGTTTGATCACCAGCACTGCAAAAAAGGGAGAAAGATGTGGCATTCCAGACCTGACACAATCAGCCAGTGAAAATCCTATAAGGGTGAATTGGACCTAACTTGATGACACCTAACAACAACAATCCTTTTCCACAATGTCATATTAATGGAATTGTACAGCATAAGGTCTTCTGAGTCTGTCTTTCCTCACTTAGAATAATGCATTTGAGTTGCATCCATATTGTAGGCAGTCACTGGTTTGCTCATTTTGCTACCTGAGTAGAATTCCATTGTGTGGATGGGGCAGTCTGTTTATCTGTTCCCCAGATAAAGGACTTTTGGGTTGCTTTCCACTTGGACTAATTATGAATAAGGCTGCTATGAATATCTATGTACATGTTTGTGTGTGGTTGTAAGTTTTCATTTCACTTGTCAAAATAACTAGGAATGGTATTTTTGATTCATATCATAAATGGTATGATTAACTGTACAGGAGAAAGATGTGGCAATCCATTCCCAAGGCAATCTGGAAAAAAATCAGTCATTGAAAACCCTATAAGGTTTGCTATGAGTCAGACCCTACTCAAAGGCACCTAACAACAGCAACAACAACATGATTAACTGTATAAGGAGCTGCTAATGCATTTTTCAGAGTGGCTTTGCCATTTTCCTTTCTACTGTCAGTGTATGAGAGTTACTCTACATCCTTGAGAGCACTTAGTAGGAAAAGGACACTGTTCACATTGTAAGTACTGTATATTTGTATGGTAATTTTGTTGCTTACATTTATTCAGCTGATCTCGCTATGCTCACTTTCTCAATAATGTCTCCTGCAAATTAACTAACTTCTCAGTGTGATTCAATTTCTTTTTGGAAGCCAGAACACGTACATGCGCACGTGCGCACACATGCACACACACACACAAACACACATATCTACCTACATATATCTCTAGATACCATCTATTAATCTGATTTTGTAGCTGAATAGAATGCACAGTTTTCATGTTTCATTAAAAGCAAAACTCAAAACGCAATAGATTTTGTGCATGTGTGTATGCATGCAGGAGGGGGAAGATAGAGATTAATAATGTAGTTTCTTCGATTTTTAGGAAGTGAATATTAGTTCAGTTGAATGGGAGCCTGCTTAATTTACTCTCCCCCAGCCATATATTTCTGTTTGCAGGGTTTTCTATCAGCAGGATTTTTCTGAAGCTTGGTAAGTGCAATGAGAGGAAGGATGCGCAGAGAGAAATAAGTAATAAGGCACTAACTAGGTGATAACAAAGGATACAGCCAAGAAGAGAAAATGTGGAAATGTGATAATGAAAAACTTCTAATTAGGTTTCATGGAAAACAGAATTTTCCAGAAGACCTCCTCTAAAGAAGGGATTAAAAGCAGCAGAGCTTCCTCTATATGAGAGTTAGTGCCCATCTGTTGGATTGCTTTGGAAAGGCTACTGAGGGGAAGCTCTGGTGATTTACCTTGATTTGTGGTTATGAGCTAAACACAAATTCATGGAAATCAGAAACTCCTTCATTCAGAAGGAGTGACAGCTTGACCCAAATTATGAATGGAAAATTAAAAGCAAACCCAAAACAAATCTAAAGGGGAAAATAAATCTCTATCTTTACTTTAAATTCCTTAAATAACCTTGAACAATCTGCACCAGGTTTTTTTTGTCTGGTCAATCATCTGTCCATGAAAAGAGATGAGAAGTATTTGAGCAATGGATACTAAAAAAGATTCTCTTTAAGACTGTAATTAGGCCAAGTGTGGTGGCTCATGCCTGTAATTCCAGGGATTTGTGAGGTGGAGGCTGGAGGATCACAGGATCAAAGTCAGAGGCAGTCTGTGTAATTTAGCGAGACCCTATCTCAAGATAAAAAAATAAAAAATGCACTGAGTGGTGCAGCCCAGTGGTAGAGCATTTACAATGTATATGTAAGGCCCCAGGTTCAACCCCCAAGTACTGAAAAACAAAAGTAAACAAAACAAAAAACAAACGAACAACAACAAAAAAAAACAAAACCTATAATTGTGGTAAATATGATTGGAATTGGAATGGAAGTGCTCTCACAGACTAGCAGATAGAACTTCTAAATGGGGATTACAGAACTCAAGGATTTGACCTGAGTTACTTCCAACCAATTCTGTGACTTTGGGAAACCACTTTAATCTTCTTACACCTCGATTTCCTTAGCATGTGAGTAGATAATATCTATGATCTTTTTAGCATTGTCGTTGTTGTTAGGTGCCGTCGAGTCAGTATCCAACTCATAGCAACCCTGCGTACAACAGATGAAACACTATTGTCAGTGCTTCTCTGCTGTTCATAGGGTTTTCAATGGCAGATTGATTTTTGGGAGTGGGTTGCCTAGTCCATCTCCCGAATTTTAACATTAAGATCCCATTATTCTAAAGTGTAAAGAGAGAGCAAATAATTGATTATCTCTTTGCAAATACCTTGCTATGATTTGGTGGTAGAGAGGTAGGAATAAGTGGGTGGTCCTACTTTCTATGGTTTAAGATGACATGAATCAGCATATGAGATCTGTCTCTTTAAATTATTTTAAAACTCTGATGGATATTTCATGGCTATTCAAATTGTAAATCTTTGTAATTATTTTCTACAGAAATTTCAATTCTTTATTGTTGTCTGTGGGCAGATTAGCCAAGGAAAACCACAACACAACCATCTTGAGACTTAAGCTGGAATGTTATGCTAAAACTGTTTTCCATTTTCATTACAACTGTCATAAAAATAGATGTACATAATAGCAATTTTAGTTTCTCCTGTTCTTCATTGCCTCATATGTTCTTTGAATTACAGGAGAATGTAGTATTTCTCATATGCTCTGATGTGATTGACGGCTTCTTCCAGTTGAGTTTTTACTAACCTGTGAGAGGGGAGGGTGTTACAGCAAACTGAAACTTGTGACGTGGGAAAGATCAGAATAGTACTGAATTTAGCAGGGAAAAAAGAGTATTGGAGGAATTGATGACAGGACTCACCAATTGCTCTTTCTGTTGGAGAAGTCCCTACTTTTGTTTAGACAATGCTCTGAAACAGAGGCAAAAGTGCAGGGAGTGTATCACCAACTGAAGAGGTTAAGTCTCGTGAGTTGGGCCTCAGTGAATTGGTACTTTGACAACTTAGTGGTTAGACACCCATTGTTTAGAAAAAGTACTGAAATGTCAGTGATACAGGCTGCTGTGTTGACATCACAGACAGAGCTGTGCCAACGCGGAAAAGGGAGGCAGGGGACAACTCACTTCCATTTGTACCGTGTTTAAAGCTTAAGGTTCACAACATGACATAACCAATAAGTTATAGAAATCAAACCTTTTTCCTAGCATCATATTAGATGCCTTTTTGAGATTAGTAGACTGATAAAATTAACAGCTAATTAAGTAATATATACTTTAACTGAACAACACTGAGTCAAATTATATAAGAACAGTTCCAATTTTATTTGAGTCATTAAGTTATACAGTGGTAGATAAATTAGTATAACAAAGGCACTTCTAAATGTTTTTTCAGTGCTAGGTTTCAAACCCAGGGCCTCACACACGCTAGGGAAGGGCTTTAAGACAGAGCTACATTCCCAGCCCCTAACAAAGGTTTTGATTGTAATTGTGGCTGGATGTAGAACTAACTATAGGCTATGCCTTCATGAACTACTTATTGAATACAACCTTTTCTGATATATACCCACCTTTTCAAAGATATGATGTTTTATACATTTTTGTTTTTCTTGCTCTATTTGTGGTGTAGTAGAAAGAATCCTAGTCCCACAGCTATCATTGATCACCTAATTAGTGATTTGGGTGAGTCATTTTAACCTATCCAGGACTCATTCTTATCATCTGCAAACTATAGTTTACAGGTGAGAGCCAGCCACTATGTTTATGTGAATAAAGCTTTATTGAAACACAGCCACACTTTTCTTTTACATATTGTTCACAGTTACTCCCACCTGCAATAGTCAAGTTGCATAATTGTGGCAGGTTAAGTCTAAAACAGGGGCTGGGGCTTAGCTCAGTTGGTAGAGTGCTGCTCTGCACTCTCTGAGGCCCTGGGTTCGATCTCCAGCACCATAAAAATGGGAGAAGGACCTGGCATTCCACTCCTGAAGCAATCCTGAAACAATCAGCCATTGAAAACCCTAGGAATGGCAGAGAAGCCCTGACATAGTGCTGGGCATGGCACAGTGTTGGGGAATGTTTTGTTCTGTTCTACTTAGGATCACTGTGAATTGGACCCAACTTGACGTCACCTAACAACAACAACAACAAGCCTAAAATATTTACTATGTGTGAAAAATGCCAAGAGAGTACATTTTAAATGTTTTTACCACAAAATGATAACTTTGTGAGGTAATGTATATGTTAATGAACTAGATTTATCCATTTCACAATGTGTACATTTCTCTCAAAATACCATGTTATAAACTGTAAACAAATATAATTTTATCTGTCAATTAGAAAGTAAGATAAAATCAATATTTACTATCTGGTCCTTTATAGATAAAATTGCTGATCCCTGGCTTACAATATAAGAGAGATGAGCCACTAGTTTTTAACATTTTTTAATTGGTGAAACTCATTTTTCAAATTAAATTTTATACAAAACTCCAACATACAAAACAATAAAAAGCAAAGTTTCCATGGTGGAAGAAATGCTGGAAATTGAAGAGATTTCATTTTGACTCTCTCTATGTCTTGAATTATTGGCAAAGACACCCAGGGCTCAGTGTCAAGGTTTTCCTTCTCCTTCTCCTCTTCCTCCTCCTCCTCCTCCTCCTCCTCCCTCTTCCTAGTGGCACTGGTGATCAGACCCAAGACCTGACTCATACTGCATAAGCACCAGTGTGAAAAGTCTTTCAAGAGATCTTCTGTGAAGTTATTTTATAGTTATGGAAATATACAAAGAGTTTCTAATTTTTTAACATATGTGGAAGATGAGATAGATTAACCTCTTTTCTAATCTTGCATTCTTAGAATGTGGCAAGGTTTCATTTGTCTTTGAAGACAATTTGAGTCGAAAGAACTGTTAGTACTATGGCGACTGTACAAATATGATGTATGCTGCATGGCAAGTCTTAAAAGAACTTGTGTTTCTTAGAAAACTTTTGTATACTGATAAAAGAGAAACTGAAGCTACATTTTAAAAACAGACCCCAAGGGTAGAATCTATCAAAGCATAATGTCTCAATGGCTACACGCAAATTTTCTTTTCAAAGCATGGACCAATGGGTAAATTGTTTATTTCCATACACTTTGAGCCAGCTTTTCTGATAATGGAGGCAGCAAAGGAATTGGATGTGGTCTAACAACATAATAAAATCCAATTCAGTTAGTGTTTATGAAGTGCCCACAGGGTGTGGGCGATTGTGTTAGACAAGATAAAAACCTCTTGGATGCTGTTTTCTCATTAGTGCATTTCTAGGGCTTGTTTTGCCTTCCCAAATAACTTAGAAACTTAGAAACAGTTCATTGAAGAAATTACCCAGTGAAGGACATATCCTACCTCTTCAGTTTTTGGTACATGTTGTTGTTGTTTGGTGCTTCAAGTTGGTTCTGACTCATAGTGACCCTCACAGGGTTTTCAAGGCTGTTTCAGGATTGTTTCAGGAGTGGATTGCCAGGTCCTTCTCCCATTTTTGCAATGCTGAGGATTGAACCCAGGGCCACAGAGAGTGCAGAGCAGCACTCTACCAACTGAACTAAACCCCAGCCGCTTTTTGCATAAAGGAGCAAAAATGGTAGCGAGATAAGATGAAGGTAGAAGAGAGGAATTGAGTAACTATGGATTGTCTATTAAGTGTCTTGCTTTATACTCTTCATAAAATATTCCCTTTCATTCCTCACAACAATTTAAGGGGAAGGTCTTAAATACAAATGTGAAAATAGTAACTTCCCAATGTCCCATAAGTAAGTTGGAGAAATCAGGGTGCTGAAACATATCAAATTGTATCATCCATTAACTCTGGTTCAAATACTTACAACACAAAGCACACTCATGTAAATGCTTATATTAATAAAAATATCTGAAACAACAGAAACATGGGAATTGTCATTCAAATGTAGAGGAAAGCATTGACTTGCACAGTAAGTGACATAAATATCTTTGAAAATGATCTTGTTCTTCAATCTGAAAAGATAATAGTCATCTTAGCATGGGATCACGAACAGGAATATATTCTTCCCATAAGACCAGGGATTGACAAGTATTTTCTGTAAAGGGCAAGATAGCAAGTATTTTAGTTAGGCTTTGTAGTCCACATAATCTTTGTTGCAATCACTCTACTCTGCTTCTGGAGCAACAAAGCATCCATAGCCAAATGTAAACAAATGAGCATGGCTGTGTTCCAATAAAACTCTATTCATAGACAGAACATCACATAATTTTAAAATGTCATCAGCTTCTTTAGATTTTATTTTAACTATTTAGAAACATGGGGCTGGGGTTTAGCTCGCTTGGGGTAGCTTGCTGCTTTGCACTCTCTGAGACCCTGGGTTTGATCCCTAGCACAGCAAAAATGGGAAAAGGACCAGACAATCTACTCTCAAAACAATCCTGAAACAATCAGCCATTGAAAACCCTATGAGGGTCTCTATGAATCAGACCCAGCTCCATGGTACCTAAATTAGATAAGGAGCCAAAAACCCGTAAACTCAACAGACCTTTATTGGGAGAAGCTGCTGGGGCTGTCTCTAGCAAAGGAGAGAACAGTCACTGGGGGAGGAAGGGGCAAGGCTTTTATGGGCACTAGGGGAGAGGGGAAGGGGTGATTGATGTGTCACATCAGGGTAGGTAGGAAGTGGGTGCGTAGAGGGTTCTGATAGGCTGGAAGAGTCAAGTCAAGTTTTGACAGGCTTTTTGTTGCACTTTTGAGGACTGGGGGATAGTGGATAGAAGAAAGGACCACCTTATAGGGATGAGCCATTTTGTAACAGGTCTATCTAATAGAAACAAAAGCAAGAGGGAACACGATATCGCCCTAGTGCCAGGAGAATGAGGACCCAGGTCTCCAAGGTAACCAGGGAGTGGTACCTCCCCCCTGGGAGTGCAAAGGCCTATGGGGCACAAGCATGGGGCCACCATCTGGGAGGCACTGGAGACTCCAGCCCAGTGTGGGCCTGGGGCTCTGTGGGGGCATGGGGTGGCTCTCCAGGAGTCTCCTGTTGGTTCTCTTGGAGGGGAAGAGCAGCCCTGAACCTACCTAACATTAACAACAACAACAATTTAGAAACATAAAAATCATGAGTAGCTCCCAGGCCATCCCAAAACAGAGGGCAGGTGGGATTTGGCCTGCTTTGTTGGATCTAACTAGTTGTTTGTGAATCCCTGTTTTAGGCCAGTGGTTCCCAAACACTGTGTAACAAATCAACTGAAAATGGTCTCCCAGGCTAGATTTCAAAGGTTCTGATTCAGTAGCTCTGGGGTGAGATCTAAAATTTGTATATTTTGAAACACCATGGATGATTCTTTGGCTATGTCAGGATTCCAAATAGCTATCAGAAGCACATTGGAGTTAAGATATTTTGTTGTTATTGCTAGGTGCCCTTGAGTTAGGTCCGACTCATAGCAACCCTACATACAAAAGAGTGAATACTCCTTCACACCGTGTCATGCCTGGCACTATGTTAGTACTTCTCTGCTTTTCATAGGGATTTGGATGGCCAATTTTTTTGGGAGTGGGCTGCCAGGTCCTTCTCCCAAGCCTACAGCATGCAGTATTCCCAGGTGGTCTTCCATACAAGGACTAACCAATCTTGACCTGGCCTAGCTTCCAAGATCAGAGGAGATCAGAGGCCAGCATGGTGTGGTTGTAGACAAGATAGTTTATAGAGCTGTATTTATGTGAGCACTAATTAGAAAGATGTGGGTGAGGTATAAATGAGCTAAAGGGATAGTGTAGGAATCTAGAGCCAGCAGCAGATCTATTACTACTAGGCCAGAAGGAGTAAGGGAAAGGAAATGTCATCAGAATTGAGAAAGAGAGAGAAATGTTGGAGAAGTCCATCTGGAGATCTTGCTTCTGTGATGTTGAAAGAACTATCCATGCAAGATGACTTTGCAGGGGGAGGGGAGGCCACATGAATAATATACCGATTTCACTTTGTTCCCTCTCTTAATCTCCTAATGGAGTCATATTGCCCAAATCCAATCAGATAACTAGGGAGGATTGGGTCCAATTGATGTGGTCTACACTGGCCAGCCTGCTGGGGCAACACTGGGTTGAGAAAACTGGAGAGTAAATCTAAGACACAAACAAAAGTTGATTTGAAGAGCAGGATAGGCAAAAGTCTTTAAGAAATTTGGCCCTAGTTTCTTCTCCTATCCTGTGGATAGTACTTACAGTTGTCACTCCCTATCATTGCCCATGAAACCAAGCAGTAATGTCTAATGATAAGTGACTTTACTGATGCTATTGGCTGCCAGCATTTGGAGGTACAATTTTGTCACATGTTCTAATGAATATATGAGGCTTCAGAGGCCATTCTGGGTGTCTTTTAGATTCATGTTGTTTTGGTGGACTTGAAAGAAAGAGATAGCCTCTGTTTATTTGCTTTGTAGCAAAATCTTTTTTTCTTAATACTTTTATTGTACCTACATATGCCCATATGTAGTAGGATTGTCTTGTCTTCTTTGGCCTAAGAAGCAGGGGGAAGTAAATATAAGTGAATGGCTGAAAGCTGAATCTCTTGAGATGATTTTGGTTTTTAAGAGCTGTGGGGCTCAAAGGCAAGAGCAAAGAGAACATTTCTTTGAGAAGGCGCCACTGTGGTCTGAGAAATTTTACATATCCATTTGGCTTTTGCTATTTGCATAATAACCATCCATTTATTTTCCCATTTGTCTAAATTTACACATTCATATGGTTTACTTTATACATGAGAAGACATCACTCCCTCTTACTGCCCCCCATCAGTATGAAGCAATTATGAAAATCTGTTTGCCAAATGAAAAATGTAAGAGATTTTCAAAAAACATTAATGAATTGGTGGTAGCTCAGGGGAAAGAAAGAGAATGGCAATAATTTTCAAATTAGTTAGATTTCCTATTTGTTCTCCAGAAGGTTTTGAATGGATTGTCTTAATGTCAAGCCAGAACGTCCACTTTCCTCCTTAATATCCTGATTATCCAATAAGTCCTTGCTTTATGCTTAATCTGCTTTTTCTGTCCTTACATTTTGAGACAGAATCACTTCCCCAGGAACTTCAGAATGGAATCTCAAAATTTCAAAAGGAGTTCCCATATAAGATTTAGAAAATCAGTTTTGCAATGAGCTTTTCTTCTATTATCCTCTTCATTGGCACTTAAACAGAGCATGAGATATTATTAGGTATTTTCCACTTGGAGAGTCTTAGATAATAAGATAAAATATATAGTCAGAATTGGCAGTGAACAGAAAAAAATAAAGTAACTAACTGATCAATCACCAGAGTAGCTAATTACACAAAAATAAGTTTCCATTTTCTTTGAAGAATTCTCTCTGGTTCTGACTATCTGATTAATTACAGTATATACACCGAAACTTGCTTCTCAGAGGTGGGAAGCTACAAGGAACACTCTTCTAAAATGTTCAATGAATTCTATCAGTTTCTTAAATCATGAATTACCACTTAATCACAGGTTCCTTTTATTTAGCAACATAGAAAGAAATGATATAATAACCTCTTGGAAATTTCTGAGACTGCTTATTTTAAAATGTACATATAAAACAAAATGTCTTTACTGAAGATGCCTTTAAAACCAAAGAACTTGTTGACTGTGCTTGATTCTGTTTTCAGAATGTCTCTTGCTTCATTCTCTGGTGTTAGTATGGGTTGCCTTCTTATTATGATTATTACTATATCCTCTTCAATCTCCAAGATTACTTTTCATGTGTATAATGTAGTTCCTTCTTTACCTATTTTGTAATTTTCTTCTAATTTGTTCTGCAAGTCACTACTAAAATATAACACTTTCTTATATAACTATACATTTTGATTACCTTATAACTACAATTGTCTCTGAAATGTAGGAAGGGAGGCAAGGGCAGACATGGGTGTTGTAGGATAAGGGAAATCGAATTGAAGTGGTTCTTTTATGGCTTTGTTGTTGTTGTTAGGTGCTGCTGAGTAGGTGTTCGGCTGATAGCAACCCTACATATAACAGGGGAAGCACCATAGTCGAGCTTCTCTATTATTCATAGGGTGTTCAATGGCTGATTGGTTTTTGGGAGTGGGTTGTTGGGTTCTTCTCCCAAGCCTATAGCACTGGTGTTCCCAGGCAGTCTCCCACCCAAGTACTAATCAGGCCTGACCCTGCTTAGCTTCTGAGATTTGATGGGATTGGATGCCACAGGGGTAGGGCTGCGGGTTTTATGGTTTTAGTTTCCTTTTATTCTTTTCTTTTTCTTTCAATGTATTTTAAAAGTGGTTGATGAGATTGGAAAGGAAATCAGAAATGTGGAAGGAACTGTGGATCACTTCACAACTTCATAGGAAAGCCTTTCAGTGAACAATTTTAAACATACACAAAACAAAATGAGAAAATGGAATGACATTCTGAGTTACTGTATTCTGTTATTCCTCCATTCTTCATTGCACTCTTTCCCTCCGCAGGTGCTCTTTGAAACTTGGATCACCTTGGAAATCTGAGGACGTGGAAGGAACTGCAACAAGCCTCAGACTAGAGTCATGAATGGAGGATAGGGCACTGTGAGGCTGCAGGGATATAGGAAGCTCATTCCCTTCCTGAGGGGATGTGCTCTGCTCAGAGATTAGGGGAGTCCCTGGGGGTGGCGCCACACAGGAATGAAGCCCAATGTTCCCAGATCTCTGTCTTTTCCAAAAAAATCTGGAAATATGGATTTTATGTGAAATTTCTTGATTTTTGAACATTGGAGATTAATTCAATTAAAGCCAAAATGCCATGAGGGCTGATGGCACACACGTGCAGGCCAGATTGAGGATTCAGGCCACCACTTTGTAACCGCTGACAAACACAGCTTTATAACCTTGACTAGATCCTTGCTCGGGGAACTCCAGCACCATCAAGGAGGAGAAACTGCTGTTTCTAGTCTTTGATTTTAGTACAAGGGGAGAGTGAAACTGACATAAATCCATAAACACATATATTTGCATGAAAGAGACCAGAATGTCTTAGTGAGGAGAGCAATGCAGAGTTGTGTATTTATTTACATTTATCTTCTAGAAGTTATGTTTTAAAACTCTTCATTAGTTCATTCTGATTTCATAGGTACCTTTAATTCAAACACTTTGAGTTTTACATGAGGGAGCAAGGAACTGTCAAATACATTTTCATCTTTTGTTGTTGTTGTTAGGTGCAGTTGAGTTGGGTCCAACTCATAGCGACCCTATGTATAGCAGAACGAAACATTCTCCAACTCTGTGCCATGCCCAGCACCATTGTCAGTGTTTCTCTGCTATTCATAGAGTTTTCAGTGGTGGATGATTTTGTGGGTGGATTGCCAAGTCCTTCTCCCTAGCCTGCAGCACCTGATATTCCCAGGAGTTCTCCCATCCAAGGACTAACCAGGCCAACCATGCTTAGCTTTCAAGATCAGGCAGGATCAGATGCCAAGGTACCATGGCTCCATACTTTCATCTTTTAGTATATATATTTAAGTGAGGCATCGATCTTTAAATATGTACTTATACTTGGAAATTGCACAATATATGAGTCTTGGCTAATATAGTTATTAACCAGATCAGAACTAGACTGATTGGACCATGGGCAATGTATACATGTTTTGGTTAATGATAAAGGCAGGGCAGAATTGTTACTAGTACCACCAGCTTTTTGGTAAAAGTCACAGAAACACCAATGATTAAGAGACTATTTTTGGAGCAAGAAAGACTGGAGGGTGAATCCCATGTTTCTTTGCTTACACAACATACTCTTAACTAAGGTCTCTAACCTTATTTAAAGCTTCAGAAACATCCAGTCATAGTGTGAGTAGTGATTTCTGGGTAAATTGAGTTGCTGGAGACAGAGGCTTTGTTTTATATGTAACTAACAAACAGGAGGGGATTTAGCTCAGTTGGTAGAGCACTGCTCTGCAGTCTCTGAGGTCCTGAGTTCAATTCCCAGCACCACAAAAATGGGAGGAGGATGTGGCAATCCACGCCCAAGGCAATCCCCAAACAATCAGCTATTGAAAACCGTACAAGGGTCAATATGAGTCGTATACGACTTGATGGCACCTTACAACAACAATATCAACAAACAGGAGTTAGTTGACAAAGCCAGATCATGGAAAGTCTTGAAGATGTGTGAAAAGTTTGGAGTCTGTTCTGCAGGCTAGAGTGATGCATGAAAGAATTTCAGTAGGGGTACACTGAAAGAGTTTTAAGAATGATTTAGCAATAGTGTCTAGGATGGCTCAGTAATCTTTGAGAGGTGGTATCAGACTGAGTTGGATTTTGGTTGTGAAAACAAAAAGGTAGAGATGGGCTTTAGAGATATTATTCGATGTGACTTTCAAATGAATAGGCTCCATCTGAAATTCTTGTGTTTGTGGTAAAATTGCGCAGAAGCAAATATAAAAATTTTAGGATTATTTTAAAGGTAATTTGTGGTTAGTGAAGAATGCAAGAGCAGAGGGCTAAGTCCTGGGAACTGCGCAGTGTCTAGCAATTAGGAATTAAAAAGAGGAAAAATATACTAGAGAAAATAACAAATTTGAAGAAATAGGGGATTTTGGTAAGAATTTCTTATTTAAATAATTCAGGGTGTTTATATCTCTATTTGTTTCAAGCTGTTGGAAAAATAATTCATGTCTCATTAATCTTGAAAGACTAAATCACTTTTCTCCTCATCACTTTTCCCATTTTCATCCCACCTGAGATTCTGTCTTCCCTGAGAGGCTTTCTGCCCCTGGTTTCACTATTTCATGCCTACCTTTGTTGGTCTGGGGTTATGCAGATGAATAAGATTAGGAACATCCTAGTCTGGTAAAAAATATGATACCTCATTTCCCCATTCATTTTGTATGCGTCTAATATCTAGAAGGAATCAGAGCCTATTTCATTTTCTTTCTCGTGAATCCTATGATCTTTAATTTTGTTAAAAATAAGACTATCATAGGACTGAGACCTTTTGCTGTTGCTTCTCCCCAATGGAATCCTCTATTACACCTTGTAATCTTGTCTCATAAAATATTAAATTGAACAACGAATAGGTTTTTGCTAAATTTTAAATAATATTCATTTTATTTCCCAGGCAGAAGCATGTCTTTTTCGCCGACTCTGTCTCTCCCCATATAGTAGAAACTATAACAAGGTGAGGAAGTCAAAATTTGCAGAGGATCAATCAGTGTCTTTCTGGGCATTTGAATTTGTGGTTTACATTAATTAGTTCACATATTTATCCATTCATTTAATCTTCTCTCTGGCCATGATAATTATGTCTAAGTCTGGCCACATTTTCCTCTGGTTTCCTTCCACATAAACTTGTTATTGCCAGTTGTTAGTTTGGGAAATAGCATTTATAGCACATCCTTTCTTTCTATATCTCTTCTTCTCTTTAATTTCATGTTCTTCCACAGTTGTCTCATTTTCTAATCCATTATTTTTGTGCTATCTTGATTTGCTTTCTAGTTTCTTGAGATGTGCTTTTCTTTCCTTCTTTCCTTTGTTGTGACATCTTCCTTATAGCACCATCATGTGCTTACCAGATTGCATTTAAGCTCCTGGTGGGTGAGAGCTATTTTTTCCTGGCCCCAACACCCAGGTTAGCACAGTGCTTCACACACAAAGGTGAACAAGAAATGCATTTAACACACAATTGTTTAGAATCTTTTTAAGTGGAGACATAATGTTAGATTCTGGTATGTAAATTTAAATAAAATGTCCCTGGGTTCCACCAACCTATACTTTAGTAGAGAGATAGATCAGCAAGTCAACAGTTGTATAGAGGATGGTAAAGCTACTCTAGAGATCATAGAGGTTGGTATTTGTGGAAGGCCTCCTGGAAGAGGTTGCACTTGCTGAGTTTTGAAGGATAAGCATGTGTAAGTAGAAGTGATACAGCCTGACCTTAGGTTGTATAAGTGGATACTGATATAAGAGTTTGGGAATAGGAGAATTCTTAGGAGGAAAGACTCTGCATTATGGGGAGGTGGTGGAACCTCTGGGGAGTGGTGACTTATGGGAGATCCTCAGATCATTAGGGTCATGTCCTTGAAGGAGATTGTGGGATCCCAGCTGCTTCCTGTCTTTCTTTGTTTCCTGGTTGATGAGGTGAGCTGATTTGCTGTGCCATGTGTTCCTGCCATGCTGCTCCATGTGGCCAGAGGCCAAAAGAGTGGAGTCACTGAATCACCAATTGGAACCTTTGAAACTGTGAACCCCAATAAGCCTTTTCCCTTACAAGTTAGTTATCTCAGGTATTTTATTATAATGACAAGAATGTGGTTAACATTGGGTCCTCGAAGGAAGAGGCTCAGAGAGTACATCCTAGAATATAATGGAATATAGGGTCACAGTTATAGTCCAATTTTTTTACAGGCCTAATAGCATGAGATGTTGCTTTAGCTTGGGAAGAAGCAAGCCTGAGAAAGCAAGTAAGTAATTAATTTTATGATTGGATTAAATGTACTTTGGATTTCCAAGAGGGCTTTAGTTTAAAACCAACATATTGCAGTGATTGTTCTAAATAGAAGCCTATTTTAAATAAAGAATATCAAAGAAATCGTGAGAAAGTTTGAGGCAAGTCTAGTTGCTATGAACTGGAACACTTCACTCTCTTATCAAATGAATGCAGTGTGATAATAATATAATGATACCTTGCATTTAGATTTCATATTTATTTTCCCCAAGATATTCCTAAAGCACTTTAATGTGATGTCATTTTCCCCCCTCACTCTTGACTTTCCTCAAGTGGGGAAAGGAAGAATAGACATAATTGAATCTTTAATAGCTAATGTCCCATTCTTTATTCAACTGCCTCCCCAATCCACCTGTATTGTAGCTATGAAATATTACTAAAAATGATTTTACTTCCTGTCTCTTTGACAGCCTAGGGGAGAGATTGTCAAAATGAGAAGTGAAATGATTTGTGTGAACAGAGCAATGAAGGGTTGTGGGGATAGGAATAATTCTACTGGTGACTGAATAATCTACTAACAGCATAATCCACCCTCTCAATCATCAAAAATTGATACTGTTTCCTAGGCTCTTACCATAATCGTTAAAAAGCTATCCTTACTGTCATTTGTGTATCTTAATGGTGTGCTCTGCAGGTACCCTGCTAAGCATTTTAAATATAGTATTTTACTTTATTTCTCACAATGATCCTGGGTGGTATCCCTCCTTCCTCTTATTTCGTTGACACTAAAACTCTGGCTCTAACGTGTTGAATAAGAAGTCCGAGGTCATGCATCTAGTAAGGATCTTTGCTGGGATTTGAATCCCGAAAGTATTTCCCTCCAAAGATGGAAGTTCTAACTACATTGCTTATAGACACCTTTATGTAGAACTGTTATCTGCAGCTGCTGTGCTGACTCTGTAGTTGAAACAATGGAATATGTGTGCATCTGTGAGTATGTTTGTATGTATATGTGTGCTTGCGCGCGCGCGCGCGCGCGCGCGCGAGAGAGAGAGAGAGAGAGAGAGAGAGAGAGAGAGAGAGAGAGAGAAACATGCTACTGAAATAGCCCATAAGAGAAAAGCCTGCTGAATATACTTAAAACCAAACAACTTCATCAAATAAAGCCCAAGGCTTCTATCAAATATTCCACCCTTCTAAACTCTCCTTTGATGGAAATCTTTGGCTTTTCCAGTGCAACTCAGGGAAAAAGAATTGACATCTTCAAGGATGACATCAAAAAATAAAAGAATAATAAACAATAAACATTGCACAACTATGCTAATTCATGCCCCACAGGGAAGACAGAGAGAAAAACCTAGAGTTTGCCAAATGGAAAAACAACTAAACTGGTACAGGCAGAAATGTTAATTCAGACTTCTAGATGATAAAAGACTTGTTATAAACAATGGGAATTGGGAAAAAAGGGTTGTGCTCAGCCAAGTCCCTCCCATATAAGTAAAGCAAGCAATTCCCATTGAGATAGATGGATGTGTCAGTTTCTTGAACTTAATGAAGACAATTAGACTTTGCACGGTCACAGTGTTCTCTCTGTGCTCAAGTCATTTTGTAGTTGGTAGTGATGAGACAACTCATGAAAAAGTCAAATGCTTACACTGCAATCAGGGCAAGAAGTGGCCTCCAAAAGGAAAGTGTCTGGCTCCATTTGCCTTGGGTTCAATACTTCCTTCTTTAGCCCACCATGGGAGGGAGGGAGCATACACAGAATAGCTGACCCTGTTTTTGGATTCACACTAGCCTATTATTAGTATATATTTGTTCAATATTGTTATCCTAAGAGCAATCTTCCCTAAATTGCTACCTTCTCCATCTGATATTATTTAGAACAATGTACAATTAGCCACATTTCTTCATGGAGAACTTTTCTTCAAAGAAAACATGATAAACTTTGGTAGCATGGTACCCCTACAAGTAATGCTTGATTGAGGCTGCTGAATTTAGTAATTTATTTATCAGCTTCAATGATCCCAGTCTTCTCTGCATATGCCAGCATCCATTTGTTTTGTGAGTATATTGGGGTCAAAATCAGCATCTCATTCATAAGAATATTTATCTGTACCCACAGATGCATCTGAGTCTGCATTTGATATTGCTTCATGCTAATCCATAAGGAACAGTTTCCTCCCTAATTAAATTGCTTTTATAATTTTACTGGGAGATATGTTAATTTGTATTGTTCTGATATAATTACTTTTGTTTATTTTTGTCTCTCTGACCAGATTTTAAACTCTTGAGGGTAGGTAAAAAAGATTTTTATTTCTTTTACAACTTTGTTTCAATCAATCTCCTATCCTAATCACCAATAAATGCTTTTAAATTTTGAAATCTGCAGAAGTAGGCTTTAAATAAATCTTTAAATATTAAATAAGTAAATATAAAAAGTTTATATAAATATTTGTTAGATGGCTTTGCATATTTCTGTGTTTGGACAAATAGAGAAAAGCATTCAAAAGAGGGCATAATTCTAAGATGTTGAGTTATAAAATGAATAACAATGAAGGAAACAATTTTTATCCTTTGAAGGATACTGCCAGTCAACACCCCCCTGGCAACCCTACAGGATCAAAGACCTCCTATCAGAGGTATAGTCAAGAGCTCACATTGAAAGACACAAGCTTAGTAGCATGGCTGGAGGAAATGGGACCTACTACTGATGAGTCCATAAAATAGGATTGTCCTGAGCCTCTCTCCCCTACACATCTCATGAATTTATTGATAATTCTATTATGCCTATTTACCATTGCTTCCTTTGCTGACTTTTTACCATCACTTTTCATCTGGCATGTTATCATATTACTGTAAATTTGTCAAAAGATTACCACATTTGTGGACTATGCCTTAGGTAGAAGGTACTTTCCTCCAGTGTCATCTCAGAAAACTATGGTTTTACTTTGCCCTTGGAATTATGAAAAGTATACTTTAAGGATGATGTTTTACAGATCTGAATGCATAAACCACATTTCTTCTATTCCTTATTAGAGTAACTCACTTTCTCCTCCACCCTCTTTCCTACTCCAAAGTGACTTTTGGGTTGCTCCATTGGTAACTAGGAGAAGAGAAAGAAAATCATGTGTACAGTCAGCCTTTGCTGATTGATTATTTCATACTTGTGAAGCAATTTTCTGTACCAATTATGTCTTTGCAGATGACAGAAACCATTTAGTCTAATGACCATAATAATTAATTTTCATTATGAAGCAGATTGGTTAATGATGCTGAAGCCTAGATTTCATTATGGAACTAAAACACAAAACTTGCCTACACTCCCAGAACATAACTTACAAGTTTGTTAAATCAGGGAGTAAGTGCAACCATTAGTTCTCTTAGAGAGTCACCTGAGGCAAAGTCAGGGTGAATGTGGGAAGGGATATAGCAAAGATTTGGTTTTTATCATGGTGAAATCAGATGAGATTCCCAAAATATGGTCCCTGAACAGCAGTATGTCTGTCACTTGGAACTTGTTAGAAATGTAAATTCTTTAGCCTCTCTCTAGGTCTTCTCATCCTGAAGCTCTGAGAGTCAGGCTCAAATATCTCTGCTTTCAAAAGCCTTCCAGGTGTTTCTGATACAAATTAAAGTTTGAGAACCAGCCAGGCATGGTGATACACTCCTGTAATCCCTGTGATTTAGAAAGTAGAGGCAAAGGCAGGAGGATCATGAGTTTGAGGTCAGATGCAGCTTGTGTAATTTTGCAAGACCATGTCTCAAAATAAAAAATAAGAAATAAATGGGTGAGGGGTGCAGCTCAGTGGCAGAGCACTTGCAAGGTATCTGAGAGGCCCTAGGTTCAACCTTCCAGTAAACAAAATAAAAATTAAAAAATAAATAAATAAAATAAAATTGAGAACCATAGATCCATATAATAAAAGGGAGAGAGTAGACAAGATTTCTTATCTCCTTGGGGTTTTTAGAAGCTATAGAGCTTTCCATAATCAAAAGGACCACAACTGAAAAATTCAATAGCAATATTTGATATACTAATTGATTATCCCCTCCCCCCACATGTCTGTCAGTTTGACATACTGTGGGGGCTTGTATGTTGCTGTGATGCTGAAAGCTATGCCATCAGGATTACAGATACCAACAGGGCCACTCTTGGTGGGCAGGTTTCAGCTGATCCTCCAGACTAAGACTAGGGAGAAGGATATGGTTAAACTCCTCCTGAAATAATCAGCCACTGAAAACTATGAATAACAGAGAAACACTGTCATATATAATTCTGGAAAATGAGCCCCTCAGGTTGAAAGGCACTTAAAAGACTATGGGGGAAGAGCTGCTCAAAGTAGAGTCTACCTTAATGATGGGAATGGAGTAAAGCCCCAGGGACCTCCATGTGCTGATGTGGCAACACTCAATATGAAGAGGAACAGCTATAAACATCCATTAATAATTGGAATATGGAATGTATGTAGTATGAATCTAGGAAAATAAGAAATCATCAGAAGGGAAACGGAGAGCATAAACATCAACATTATAGGCATCAGTGAGCTAAAATGGACTGGCATGGACCATTTTTAATCAGATAATCATATGGTCTACTGTGTCAGGAATGACAAAGAGAAATGGAGTTGCATTCATCATCAAAAAAGACATCTCAAGATCTGACCTGAAATACAGTGCTGTCAGTGATGGAATAATATCCATATGCCTCCAAGGAAGGCCAGTTAATTTGACTATTATTCAAATTTTTGCACCTACCACTAAGGCCAACAATGAAGATAGGGAATATTTTTACTAGCTTCTGCAATCTAAAATAGAGTGAATGTGGAAACAAGATGTACTGATAATTACTGGTGACTGGAATGCAAAAGTTGTAAACAAAGAAGAAAGCCCAGTAGTTGGAAAATATGGCCTTGGTGACAGAAACAATGCTGGAGATTGTATGACAAATTTGTCAGACCAATGACCTTTTCGTTACAAATACATTTTTCACCAACATAAATGGTGACTATACACATGGAATTCACCAGATGGAACATATAGGAACCAAAAGGACTACATTTGTGGAAAGGGATGATGGAAAAGCTCACTATCAAAAGTCTGAACAAGATCAGGTGCTGATTGTCGATCACACCATCAACTGCTCATATGCAGGTGCAAACTGAAACTGATGAAAATTAGAACAAATACATAAGAGCCAAGTAGGACTTTGAGTATATCTGAGTTCAGAGACAGCCTTAAAAACAGGTTTGGTGCACTAAACACTAAAAATCAAAGACCAGAGGAGTTGTGGCATGATATCAAAGACATTATCCATGAAGAAAATAAAAGGCTATGAAAAAGACAGGGAAAAAAGAAAAGACCAAATTACATGTCAAAAAGAAACTCTGAAACTTGCCCTTGAATGACAAGCAGCTAAAGTAAAAGGAAATCATGAGGAAGTTAAAGAACTAAACCAAAGATATCAAAGGGCATCTCAAGAAGACAAAATCAAATATTATAATGACATGTCCAAAGACTTGGAGATGAAAAACCAAAAGGGAAGAACATGCTCTGTTTTTCTCAACTTAAGGAACTGAAGAAACATTTCAAGCCTTGAGTGGCAATAGTGAAAGATTCTGCAGGGAAGACTTTAAACAACACAGAAAACATCAAAAGAAGATGGAAGGAATACTCAGAGTCATTATACCAAGAATAATTGGTGGATGACCAACCATTTCAAGAGGTTGCATCTGATCAGGAACCAAAGGTACTGAAGAATGAAGTAGAAACTGCCTTGAAGGAATTGGTGAAACACAAGGTGCTAGGAATTGATGGAATACCAATAGAGATGTTTCAACAAAGAAAGGCAGTGCTGGAGGCGCTAACATGTTCAGGCCAAGAGATTTGGAAAACAGCTACCTGACCAACTGACTGGAAGAAATCAATATTTGTGCCTATTCCCAAGAAAAGGGATCCAACTGAATGTGGAAACTATCGAATAATATCATTAATATCACACGCAAGTAAATTTTGCTAAAGATCATTCAAAAGTGACTGCAGCAGTATATAGACAGGGAATTGCCAGATAATGAAGCTAGATTCAAAAGAGGCGTGGAACCAGGGGTATGATTGCTGATATCAGAATATTAGCCAAAAGCAGAGAATATCAGAAAGATGTCTATGTTTTATTGACTATGCAAAGGCATTTGACTGTGGATCGTAACAAATTATGGACAACACTGTGAAAAATGGGAACACCCAAGCACTTACTTGTACTCATGAGGAAACTGTACATGGACCAGGAGGCAGTTGTTCAAACAGAACAAGGAAACATTGCCTGGTTTAAAGTTGAGAAAAGTGTGCATTAGAGCTATATCCTTTCACCATACCCCTTCAACCTCTATGCTGAACAAACCATCCAAGAAGCTGCACTTCATAAGGAAGAATGCAGCACATAATTTCGGGAAGAATCATTAACAACCTGCATTATGCAGATGACACAACTCTGCTTGCTGAAAGCAAAGAGGATTTGAAATGTTTACTGATGAAGATCAAAGAACTTCAGTATAGATTGCACCTCAACATCAACAAAACAAAAATCCTTACAACTACATCAGTAAGCAACCTCATGATAAATGTAGAAAAGTTTGAAATTGTCTACAATTTTGCTTTACTTGGTTCTACAATCAACACCCACGGAAGCAGCAGTCAGGAAATCAAAAGACACATTGCATTGGGAAAAGTTGTGGCAAAAGCCCTCTTGAAAGTGCTGAAAAGCAAAGATGTCACATTGAAGATGAAGGTGTACCTGACTCATGCCATGATATTTTCAGTTGCATCATATGGTTGTGAAAGCTGGACATTGAATAAGTGAGACAGGAAAAGAATTGATCCTTTTGAATCCTGGTGCTGGAGATGTCTATTGAATATACCATGGACTGCCAAAAGAACCAACACACCTATCTTAGAAGAAGTGCTATCAGAGTGTACCTTGAAAACAAAGATGAATAGACTCTGTCTTATATATGTTGGACATGTTGTCAGGAGGGACCAATCCCTGGAAAAGGACATCATGTTTGGGAGAGTGACAGATCAAGTAGATGATTGATACAGTGACTACAACAATGGATCTAAACATAAAAAAGATCATGTGCTTGGCACAATGTCAGGGAGTGTTTGGTTCTGTTGTACATGGAGTCACTATGAGTTGGACCTGACTTGAAGGCAACAACAACAACAATAATGACAACAACAATTGATTATCCAGCACTTGGAATGGTGGATGAGCAAGCTAGAATTTAGGTAGAGATTCATAACTTGGACTCCAGTGATTTTCTAATTACCAATACAGCCAAGGGCAGAATTCAATATATTTATAATCCTTATAGTCCATTTTTAATATATTTATTTACTTTTTTAGTAAATATTTACCCAGTAGCACTTGTTTCTGTTATCGTCATAGTTTGTTTGGTTTTGTAGTGGTAGAGAACAAACCCAGGGTCTTGTGTATGCTGGGCAAGTGCTCTACTTCTGAGTAATGTTCCCAGCCCTGAGGGAGCAGTACTCTGTGAGGACCAAGATCTGTTCTAGATGCTGGCATCTCTGCGGTGATCAGAAAGATAAAAGTTGTGAAAATATTCTAGACTTCAGAGGCAAGCACCAAAGGAAAAAAAACAAGTCTACATTACTGTGTGGAATGACATGATGTGGGAATAAACAAAAGATGGGAAGTGGGAAGAGCAGAGCTTGAATGTGAGGGGCTACTCTATTTTATTTAGTTGTTCAGGAAAGATCTTGTAAGTGAACAGATGATTAATGTGACAGAAAGGCAAGCAGATATCTGTGGGGAACACGTTTCAGTCAGACTAAAATGAGATGAAATTGGTGGGCTTATAAACTTGTACATGAGAAACTTGGATAAGGTCACAAAACTAATCACGAGGCCTAAATATACTTGGATGATTCCACTCTTTGTTCTTCCTTTTATTATATCTCTCCAGAGGTCAGTTATCTGAAAAGACCTGCATCTACGTATGCTTTATGGCAAGACACGTGGCCTCTAGTCACTTGGTGGCAAAGCCAGTCTGTTATAACCCTGGCTGGAACTTGTGTTGGAACTGACTAGCTATGGCTGTTCTGTGGGGTCTATGACTAACTTAATCCCTTAAATGAAAATCATGGTTATATAACTCTTGATGCTGTTTGGAGGGTACAGACACAGCCTCCTTGTTTCAGCTGTTGTACCTGGTGACATCATTTTTTCAGCTGCCATTGAGTGAGCATTTGCTATGTTCCAAGCTTTGAGCTAAGTAAATTACCCACATGGTACCCTTCCAAAACTCATTTCTGTTTTTGATGATGATCTAGAACATACAAATATGTGAGATCCACGGGGTGGTGATTTTACCTTCTTTTCACTCTGATTTTACCTTCTTTTCATTGTTGAATCTTCCTTTAGTAATGCTTAGATCACAGTAGGTACACAGAAAGATTTGTTCAATGAAGAACATAAAAATGAAGGGATGAAGTAATTTCTGAAGTCACACAGCTAGCAGGTGGCAAAAGTGAGATTTGTTTCCAGTGTAGGTAATTGCAAATCATTAGTGCACAGTACTATGAGCCAGCCCTGAATGGAATGAGAAAAAATAAAGATGGAAATGAACATCAGAAAAACAATGTAGAAGAACTAACTCATTCAACACTATTATTGAGGCAAAAATAATGGGTCTCAGCTGGGCATGGTGGTGCCTACCTTTAATCCAAGACAATTGGGAGGCTGAGGCAGCAGAATTGTAAATTCAAGGCCAGAGGTAGCCTGCATAACTTAGTGAGACCCTTTCTCCAAATAATAACAGAAAATAATAGGCTGGGGTGAAGCCCAGTGATAAGCATTTGCCCTAGGTTCAACCCCTAAGTACTGAAAAACAACAAAACAAAAACCCCAAACAAAGCAAAACAAAAAGAAGTCTCCTCTTCACGGCTAATCTTGACTTACACTTTCTGTGACTAAACAAAAGATTATAACAATGCCAGTTCTTTTCCTTTAGAAGAAAACACTAGAATGTCAACTATATCTCAATAGAACAGGAAAAAAAAAATAAAAGAACCAAACTGGCAATGGAATAATCAGTCAGCAGTGCCATAGCTGCCTGCAGCCACACAACTGTGGCGTCTGATCCCGTCAGATCTCAGAAGCTAAGCAGGGTTGAGCCTGGTTAATATTTGGATGGGAGACTGCCTGGAAACACCAGCTGCTGTAGGCTTGGGAGAAGGACTCAGTAACCCACTCCCCCAAAATAATCAGCTATTGAAAACCCTATGAATAGCAGAAAAGCACTGAGAAAACTGTTTCATCTGTTGTATATAGTGTTGCTATGACTCTTCAGCACCTAACAACAACAACAATGCCATGGGTAAAGTGGGATGGCATCTCATTTCACACTGTCTACTCTAGGACTTAGGCTGGGATTTAGCTCACATGGTAGAATGCTGCTCTGCAGTCTCTGAGGTCCCGAGTTCGATTCCCAGCATCGCAAAAATGGGAGCAGGAAGGACTTGGGAATCCACTCCCAAAGGCAATCCCAAAATAGTCAGCCATTGAAAATCCTATGAGGGTTGCTAGGATTCTGACACAACTCAATGGCACCTAACAACAACAACTCTAGGACTTGAGTCTTTGGAAGAGCAAAGAGGAAACTCACAAGCTGTAGTTCTATCACTATTAGAAGGACCCTTGTGCTAGTTTTAACTAGACTTACTTTGTCTAAATTGCCAACATTTCTAATTTTTTGGAACATACTGTCCAAACACAATGTGACATTTTGAATGTGCTCAGACATTTCCTTCATTGACTTTCCCTCCTCTGCTCTCTCCTCCTCTTCTCTCTTCTTTTCTCTCCTTTCTTCTTTCTACTCATTTTCTTTTCCCTTTCTTTCCCTTCTCCCTTCCATTCCTTTTCCCTTCCAGTTTAATTTCCTCTCCCTATCCCTTTCTCTTACCTTTTACCTTTTTTAACATTTCCAAGTATGTGATTAGAACCTTATGCATTTTCTATGGCTTTTTGTAGATATAACTGTACCCACTTTACACATGAGAAAAGAAAGTCACCGGAGGCATTATGTAACTTGTAAATCTGTGATGAAGATGGAAAGAAATCCATGTTTGTTAATATCGGGTACCTCATGCTTTGTGACTCATCCACAGATCCGAAAACAAAATTTCATTTCAATTATGCATACTGATTTACCATGCACAATGAATAACACTATATTCTTTAATGTAAGGGTGAGAGAAAATACAAGCTTCTTTGGAAGTCCTTACTGACTTAATATATTTTTTATTTTTTCCCTTTATTGATAAATGTTGGTAGGTACAGAGTAATACAGCATTTACTTTTTCCATTGTGCAACTATTACATCACTTTTGGTTACACTTTCATCAACTTACAAAGTTATGGAACCTTTTGATTAATATGTACTAAAGCTTGAATGCATTTATGCGTTATATTCCCCTGTTTTTCCCATGTGCTCATGAAGTTGTATCATTTACATTGAGATTATCCTCTCTCCCTTTATTCTTTTACATTGTTTCCCCTCCCCTTACTTAATATTTTTAATTTAGGTAGTTTATTTTTCATCTCTATTATGGGAATAATAATGAGCCCCATATATTAGGGCTTAAAACCCTTTCCTAAAGGTAGAATTATATTTTGAAAATATACCTATGTGGAATTAAATGGATTTGAGTTCCACAGCTGTTGTTATTCAAGACTCCAAGCATCAGGAGTGCCTGCCTTTACATAGCATTTCCTGTCTACTCTTGAGAACAAGTGATTTTTTTTTAATTTTTTTTTTTTTTTTTGTCAGCAGATGGTACTAGCAATTTGTGCAGTGTTTGTGAACCTACCCTGATGGGGAACAAAGACATGCTCAGGTTATTTGGGGGAGATATAAGCTCTTCAGACTTTGTGGTCAACCAGGAGTCTTTGGTTGGAAGCATGTGGATTCCATGGTCTGCCTAACAGAACACAATCTCTAAATGGTTATAATGTACTGGCTTGAAGGGTTTTGATCTTAGAAAAGGAGGAGCTTTTGTCATTTCATTTTTTCCCCTACACTAATTAGACTACCTGTGATTTCTGATCATATGATCAGTCCATAACTTTTTCCAGAAGATATTTTAATAATGCAGCCATGTTTGGGAGAAGAGCAGCAAAAGAAGCTCATTGCTTAGATCATAAGCATTGTCATTGTCTTTGTTCTAACAAGGCTAAACTTGTCATAAGCAGTTGGTTATTGCTGGAGACAATGTCCCTGTATAGTTTTGGAGGAAACAAAACCCCTTTTAAATAGCTGGGATACCTAAAGTGGGCCATTTCAGGTGCACAGTAAGCTACTCTCCAAACATGTTTTCCTATGACACATCTGGGTTGTCAAAGAACCTTGTTAATTTGTAAGAAGGTAGTTGCGACACTAACTCCAATTAAAATGAATGGTCTCATTAATGCAAAGGGGAATGAGTGTCATCAACATCGCCTGCTCTCCTCAACAGCCACCTTCTGCAAAACAAAATAAGCAATGAAAGTTGACCACAGGCTGTGTCACCATTGTCTCATCTGGAGGCAGGGTTAGGCAAGGTGGGAGAATTCTCAGCTGAGGACCTCCCTGTGCTTACCAAGGTTGCAGTTCAGTGGGTTGAACTAGAAGCAAGCCCATGGCCACGAGGACCGTCACTCAAGTGTATTTTGAAGACTGGGCCTAAAACCCCAGGTGGGATAAGAATACAGAGAGCTACTGGGGTTTTCTCTAGTTAGTCTTTAAACCTTGGCATTACTTCAGCTATATTATGTCTTTCTCTTCTTCCTGCATTAATAGAGTTAAGGATTATTTACTCAGTGCTTGTAAAATTTTCAGTCTTGGTCCAGGTTAGAATAATACTTCTCTTCTGGTTTCTCCTGCTGCTGGGTGGGCGGGCAGGGGGCATCCTTATTTGCCTATCTGGCAGAGCTATTGTGAGTTATATTTATTGACTGGAAACTTGGCATGTCTAGTATTTTTTCTCGGTAACAAGACACTATCCATGATTTTTACTTACAAGGCTCCACAGCAACCAGGTGGAACATACATCATTAGCTTACTGAATAATGAATATATTTTAAACCATGACTTAAACCTGTTCATTTATAGTATATTAAACCAGAAAAAAAAAAGGGTTTAGTGAAAACCCAGCTTTCTGCAGTAGAATTAACTAAATCAAAATGAGGCTTGTTTTTTGTCAACTTTATTGAAACCCATACAACTTTCCAAGAACTAAAAATTAGCTTCCTGTCTTGACTGTTTGGAATTACTTACTGTCATCTGTTTCTCACGGTAAAGGATGTGATTTAGTATCAGCAATAAGGCTCCTCTTCCTCATTTGGCAGGTGTTAATTATTTAAACACTACTCATTTAAATTTGTTTCCAATCACTCTTTTGAGTGATTTGCTTTATAGTTTTCATTATGTACCTTTCTTGAAGGAAAAAACAAAAGCAAAGAACAAAACAAAACAAAAGAACACAAAAATCAAAAGGCAGGCAGGCTGAAGTCCTCAAATGTCACAGGGAAATCTATTGATAGGTAGGGTGAAGCAAAGCTGTATTTCATGTATTATGATCTTCATGATATCTGCCGATGGAATATAATATACAATACATCATTTTTATCTTCTTTGTAATAAAAAGTTGCTCTAGGCACAAAGCCTCAGGTTCCTGCATGCTAATGATCCTGGCTGTCTGGAGAAAGCCTTTGCATTTCCTGATCTGTCAATTAGAAATGAGCTTTAGACATCCAGAGGAGCTGAAAATCTAGGAGGGACATTTCTCCCAAGGAAACCACTTCTTCCTTGCATTCTGGACACCATCCTCTTTGTCAGTTTTTGCTGCTTTGTTCCCTCGAGCTAAACCGACTTCTGCTCCATGATGACTCTTGTTATAAAAAGCCTTGGGCTCTCATTTCACCTCACTCAGTTGTTTGTCAGAGCTTCTCTGCTGAGATAGGATGGCCCTGTGTGTGCTCGGATGGAAAATCAGCTTTGCAATGGGCAGAAATGCTATTACTTAAGTCAGGCACTAGTGTAAGTGCTTGATACAAAACTTTCTTGAGAAGTCTAACATCTAAATTTGAAAAGCAGAAGGGTAAGGTGAAGGAGAAAGAGTTTCACAACTCCTCTGGGAAAGGAGAAACTGACAACAGGGTTTTTCTTTTTTCCTTCTTCCTTCAGCCATACACAGCAAAGTAATTCCATCTTGGTATAAAATGGAAAAGGTGGGTGTTTGTTTAGATTGAGGCTGTTCAGTAATGATTTTAACACTCATTGGAATCTTTAGCCAAAGTATTCCAAGGACAGAATCTGCAATGAGCACTTATCCTCCCAATTAAACTTTCTGTTCTTATGAAAATATTACCTGATTTTCCTCTTCCTCTGTTTTTGGGTTTTTTTTTTTTTTTGGACTTTTTGTTCATTTTTTGTTTTTATGTTTTGTGGTACTTGGATGTTGAAGCTAAGGCTTAACGCATACTTTGCAAGTGCTGTACCACTGATCTACACCCCTAGCCCATTTTTTACTTCTTATTTTGAGACAAGGTCTCGCTATTTTAGGCAGGCTGCTTCTGGCCTCAAACTTGTGATCCTCCTGCCCCAGCCACCTGATTCTCTGGGGCAACAGGAGTGCGTCATCATGCCTGGCTCCTTCTTCTGTTTTCAGTATTTCAGTCTTTGCTCTGTTTTTTCCTTCATGATTAGTGGCCTACAATATCATTTTTCTTTTTCAAGTGAAATCATTCTCCTTGGCAGCCTGCAACACAGCCATGTAGGCTGATTGTTTTGCTTCTGAAAGAGGTTCATCAAACTCATTCACACTTCAGATTTGAAGACCAGAGGAAACAATTGAATTTCTGGATAGAGTAACTCCATTTCCTTGACTGAGGGACACAGGGAATCAGTAGTAGTCTTCACAAATAAGATGTTAATGAACAGAAGGACCTAAATGTTTCAGTGTGATTCAGTTATCTAAACTGTTATTTAGTTAGCTATTTCCCACCTGTCTGAGATCACTTTCATTTTCATAACTGAGTGATGCCTGTGGCAGAGGCATGTCATATCAAATGTATTTTGTGATGAAAAGCACAAGAGCCTTGCTCATCTTGCCTTTCTACATATCTATAAACCTGTGAATTAATCCAAGTAGCTTCACTGAAAATCATCATGAGATTTGACAAGTACAGAGACCCAAGTAGATGAGAAAAAAGGTGAGAACCAAGGGCTTTAGAAATAACATTTCAATTTTCCTTCTTTTGCTCATTCATTTATCCAACAATGTTAATCAAAGATACACTCTGTGTTCTAGGGGGAAGTACTTCTTGAAATATCATAGCTCACAATTCAGTAGCTCAGATAAACCTATGAAAAAAGAACCAATATGAATGTGCCATATGAGCTGTAAATGCAGTTTTCCACAAATTTTTTTGTAATTGTAGAAAAGAAATCAGGTACCACTCTGGGGAATTTAGAAAGTCTTCCCAGAAGAGATGCTATTTGAGTTGGGTATTAAAATAATGATAGGTGTTCATGATGTATAAATGATTCTGGATTGGGTATTACTGATACTAAAACATATCCTAGGCAAAGAGGAGGGTAATGATGAATATGGCAGATAGTGCTCAGGTTTAGAGTAATCCTAAAATGTGTCCAGATGGTGGTAGGCCATGCAGAGTTTAATCATTTTCCCCATAGTCTGTATGATCCTTTAGAAGACCTGATGCAGGGAAGGAATAGCATTAGAATTAAGTATTAGAAGATAACTCTGATGACTGAATAGTGAATATATTCAGCAGTAGGGCAAATGAAGATGGGAAAACATTGAAAAGACTTAAAATGAACCAGATGAGAAGATAGTTGGACATAATCTAAGGCATTGGAAGTGAGTATTTCATCTAAAACTGGGAAAGGTCCAAGATTGCAAGCTGGCAAGTTAATCTTTCCCAGTTGTATATACAAATACTGACAGAAGACATAAGAGCCCTTGGTTAGAGACATAGATGGTTTATTATTCACAGCAAAAATAGCATCCCGACACATGACTTGCACCAGTTCCCCATGCCCAGTGGGGACAGGATGACGTGATGTGAGTTGTGTTTTGCCTACACATGCAATGAGGTACACTACAGGAGAGGACCCCAAGTAGGGTTGTTGGCATATCTTCCCATCCTACTCTCAAGAGAAAGAAAATACTCATCATCCTAGAATGTAAGCCAAACTCCTCTGGGAGGCAGAGGAAATCATCCCCAGGTTTATTCCTGGGGAGGTAGGTCAATATCTCTAAATCTCTTTGGAAGGATATGTCACCACTATGTTAGCTATTTAAACATGTCCTTTGTTCAGAAGCCCCAGTGAACAGGAACTTGAAAACTCCATAATATTGTTTCCTAATATAAAAATAAAGGGGGATAAATAACTGAAATTCATGAAGCGTATCTGTGGGAGTGCTATAAACAAATTAGACGAGGAAAGGGTTAAGGAATAAGGCTGAAGAAAGCTCAGATGTGACTGAGGTTTCTAATTTGATACACTACTGGTAGCACACAGATAGTAAGTGAGATATCTTTTGCATTATTTTGATTTTTGATAGTACTGGTAGGGAGTGAGTTAAAGATTTAGAGGCTGGTTTTATAAAATTCACTGTACCTGAAAATACTATGAGAACAGTGACACCTTTTTTGGGTCATGTGCTTTTACACAAATAGTAGGAAAGGAGAGGTAAAAGCAGCCAAATTTCCACTTGTCATATGGAAACAGATTTTTAATTTTTTAAAACAGAGTGGCTGTGGGATCCTAATAGACAGGAGGAACTAAGAGATATCCATTCTTTTAACTCTTCTTTTGGGAAATGATCTTCAAAGGGAACTTGAACTTGCCTAGAGTAGGGCTCCTAAAAATCTTCCACCTCCAAGATTGTAACAATAGCCCAGTTTTTACTCCCACAAAGACACCCTTGACAGTCTCTGGATATGTGAGAAATAAAATGGTACAGGAGGGGAATCGTAAGGCAATCCTGTAAGGGCATCTTATGAGCTGTTCTCCTTTTGGTAGTTACAGGGACTGGGAATCCTGGGGTGGATACAGCAAGGTGTGGTAAAAGAAGCCCTGGGTCAGGAGTTGGAAGGTTAGAGTGATAGTTTAGCCACATAGCTGGTCAGCCATGGGGGCCTGAGACACTACTAGCCTTCACATATCCTTTGTTCACCTTTACCATGGGAGAAAGTGCATGGACTGTAGTGCTTTGACAATCAAGTGAAGAATATTTCGTACATCATGAAGAGCCTGCACTTGCAAATTATTGTTACTATGGCTGCTCTTGCCATTGCATTTGGATCTGAATTCTACAAATAGTTAGTGAAGGTGTTCAATATTTATTGGATATTTGAAGTAAAAGAGGTTGATTCTAATTTTTTCCTTCTTCTTTCCATATAAGTTACTGTCCCTTCCTTCTCTGAAGCTTATAAAATAGGTAAATTGTGGCTTCTTTCTGTGAAGTTAGATAATAGCTCTTTGTATGTGCCTTCCTCTATTATGTATAGAAAATTCTAGATATCTTGTACCTAAAGCAATGTTGTTGTTGTTGTTGTTGTTCTTGGGTGCCATTAAGATGCATCTGACTCATAGAGACCTTCATAGTGTTTTCAATGGCTGATTGTTTCAGGATTGTTTTGGGAGTGGACATCCTTCTCCCATTTTTTGTGGTGCTGGGAATCAAACCCAGGTTCTTAGAAAGTGCAGAGCATTGTTCTACCAACATAGCTGAACCCCAGCCCAAACCATTAAAAAATAGCATTTTACATAAATAAGAAAGCTTCTTATCATCACCCCATTGGGTTTAAAACATGAGTATTATTGGAGAAAAATTAATTTTCTTTTTTTTCCTGGTTCAGCTTTACTTTTAAGTGGAAGGTTTCTTTTTCTTTGGCATGCATGGTATTTAAAATACCATTTTATTACCCATGGTATCAAATGACTGTATATTATCCAATGTGTGAAAGGTACTCTGTCTGTATTGTTATTGAAATGTCAATTATGATTGCATCACTTTAAAAGTTGGATATTTAATCTGTGAAAATAAACTAAGTATGTAGCCTCCTCCTGTGTTACAGGGATTTGGGTTCTAACTTCTTTTCTGATATATAACCACTGGCTGCTAAGTACGCGAGACTCTACTTGATTCTAGTGTAATAAATCAAATCCTTGTTACAACTTGTCTTCAAAAGTTCACATGCTTTTCCTCTTTAGTCAGTTTAAAACATTACAAGACACCCTTTATCTTTAATTATTACTCTTTTATATACTAATTGCACAGGCTAGTGTTGAGTGAGTTTATATTTTGGAACTGCTTGACCTTCTGAATCTGCACATTTTATTTCAGGACTGAGCATGGAGTAAAGGTGGGAGTATTGAGCAAAATGCAGCCTAGCTTTCCTAGTGGAGGAGATGGTGGCTAAGACAGCTTCTTTCTGGTGTCCAGAGGTAACAAGAAGAGAGATCATCCAAGTGATCCTTTGGCCTAGTTGTTGTTAGGTGCCATTGAATTGGTGACCGACTCATAGCAATCCTACATAGAACAGATGAAACAGTATTGTTACTGCTTCTCTGCTATTCATAGGGTTTTCAATGGCTGATTGTTTTTTGGGGGGTGGGATGCTGGGCCCTTCTCTGAAGCCTACAGCACCTGGTGTTCTCAGGAGGTCTCCCATCCAAGTACTAACCAGGCCCGACCCTGCTTAGCTTCTGAAATCTGGCAGGATTGGATGCCACAGTAGTATGGCTGCAGGCTTTCGCCTAGAGTGACCAAGAACTCAATAGACTGTAGTGTGTTCATCAGAGGTGAAGTTGGACAAGCACCCTGCTCCGCTCTGAATGTTGACCATATGTGCCCCACCCCAGGCTCTTCTTATCTAAGGCTACATAAAGAGCTCCAAAGGTGGAGACTCAAGGGGCAAGAGAAATGTCAACTTAGGGAGAAGGTGTTAATGGAATTTAGCTCAGATTTCACTTCATGGAAAAGAGATCAAGTCAATGTTATGAACTACTAAATACAACTAGATTGCTTAAGAACTAGTGAAGATTTACAAACTCCTTGGGTTATTTCCTCTGAGTTGCAGTACATTTTTATACAGTTCTTGCTGTTCAAGGCACACTGCACTGAATAATGGATTGAATAGATGATTTTGAACTTTTCTGTTTCAGACCTCTTAAAAATTTATTAATTATAACTCTTTTCTTTGCAAAACAAAGTGTTTTCCAAGTAATTTGGATATTGCCCGTCTTGGAGATTATAAACAAAGTCTTTGTGCTTGGGACTTAAAATAGCAACTTAAAGTAGTTGCTGGAGTTGTGAGAATAGTCATGTGAGTTCCAAACACCTGGAATCCTCATCAACTTTAGGGAAACACTGCTACATTGTCCACTGGCAGTGTGAACTAATTGTAGAGATACTGTGCAATAACCCTTTATTTGAGTCTAATAAAATCATAACTCCTTTGGAAAGTGGGGTGCTTATCCATTGGATTCTTGCACGTGCTCCGTTATTTCTGAATTAAACAAGAGAAATAGAAACTCTCTTTTACTGCTGAAGAAAATTTATCTATTTATACTTAAAGGCTATGACTAGAATATTTCTTAAGATTATGCAGAGTATGTGTGTGCACGTGCATGTGTGTGTGCTGCTGGAGGTGTGTGGACATATAGTTTTGTAAAGAATAAAGTCTGGAGAGCCCCGATAGAATCTGAAGTGTGGTCAGGAGGATGTGCACAGGGAATGTATTTGGTTCTAGTGAGGACAGCTTTTCCCCATCTGATTTCAACATAATAGGCAGGAGTCAGTGCAACAGCTGAGTTTCTCCATGCCTTGTGCCATAGACTATCTTTTTTAGTGTCACTGGATTGATTGATCATTATGATATATTCTCATGTTTTAAAAAGAGACAGCCTACTGACAAGCCAAATTGGTACTTTAAAAAATCTTCATAGGGAAAGAAGACAGACTGAAAGAAAACTGTTTGCAATACTATTTTAGAAAACATTTCCACCTATTGCTAGCCTTTTAATTCTGATAAGTGGCAATCATTTCAAAGATGTGTAAATCTCACTTCCTTGATAAAGATGCCCTGACCCCTTGAACTGTCTTGTGCCTCTGATGTCCAGTGGCATAAATTTTCTATCCTACTCACTTGCCAATGAACCTCATCTTGTTTCAATCCGGTCTTCGCTCATTTAAATCTTTTGCTACAATTTGACTTCATCTTTCTTGGAAGCTCACAATCTCTTTGAGAAGGCCCTCTCTTACGTGTCTTGTGTTTTCTTAACACAGTGACTTACATATGTCTCAAAAATATGTCTGTTAATTGGATTTGCAATAGAATAACTGCAGTAGAGTTAAAGAAATAATTTTACTCCTTTCTCCAGCAGTAAACAGCCATTAGTTTGTTATTGTGAGATTGCTTAAGGCCAGATTTTTCAGACTAAAAGTGAGTGTGACCCATCTATCAAGGAAACAGAATTATTCAGCACAATAAACATTTAGTGTACATTTGGCCTAGAGGAAATTTTCTGTCTATCTGTATGGCCCAAATTCTTCAAATAACAACATATTCTTGTGTTTATATTCCTGGTTATCAGGGAAATCTAAGCCTAATCTAAAAGGGCAGAAAATGCACTCTAAATGTGGTCTAATGGTGAGTAAAATGCAAGGATAATTTTGAGAGTGTCTCTTAGAAAAAAATGTCAGTATATATTCCAACATGAGACCAGGGCCCCAGGACTTAGATCTTGGGGTGGAAGCTTGCCCACAGCTCTGCAAATGATTAAGATTACAGGTTGCTGGAAGCATTCACCTCCTGTGTGCAGAATCATTTCTGCTTACAATCCTTGCTACAGGGAGGAGAGGAGGTACCACCATCTAGCCTGCCTCCTGACCCTGGGAAGCTTCAAGAGTTCTTAATCAGTTGATTTTATGTTTTTAGGCTAATTCCATTTCCTATTCTGAAGACTGAAAGGAAAACATCAGTGCTTAAAAAAATAGCTCAGGATGCTTGCTTTTATCTTAGTGAATGTAATTATTAATGGCTATTTTAGAAAGGCTTTTAAATTTGAAGGCATTTTTCCCCTCCTTTTCTATTCATGAATCCTGAAGCTGCAACCAGTTCACCTTCTCTCCTTTCTTCCAGATTCTTTCCTCTTGCTGTTTTAGGCCCTGAGGCAAGTCTTTCATCCTCCTTCTGGATGCCACAAAATAGAGGAGCTGGTTTGAGCCCCATAACTCTGTGTGTGTGTGTGCGTGTGTGTGTGTGTGTGTGTGCCTGTGTGTATGTGCGTGTGTGTCAGAAGGGATCCAGACTTTAATGTAGCAGTACCCCTTGGTCAATCCATCGCACTCCTTTTTGTAACCATCAGCCATCCCCCCAGAAGTCCCTTGGCACCCCTTTCCTTGAAGCCAGGGCCCAAGGAGGTCCAACAGCCTCTCTTGCTTTGCCAAACATCACTCAGCCTCAGCTGAAGTAATGTTTACATATATGATCTTTCCATGCCATTTAAAATATGTAATGGATACTGTGAAAACAATAGGCATATTCAAGCTCCAATGCTGTGCACAAATGAGAGAAATATTCCAATACTCGTATCAGAGCCTAATAGGTATAATTTTGCTCATGATCGAGTAATGTGCAGCAGCTTTCCCCAGACTGCTAGGTGAAACAAAGAAGTGGTTGTCAACCTTTTCAGAATCAGATGTTAATGATATTGCGTGTCTTTGTTGAGTCTGTGGAAAGCAGCTACTGCACCTAGAAGGGAAATGACTTCCATACCAACCGCCCTCAGCCAAAGTCATTCGGACTGGGAAAGCTGGACCAGGTCCATATTTACATTTCAGAAAGAGGTGTGAAAGAAGATTTCAAGACAGAATTGACTGAGCTGCCGCCCATTTGCCTTACCCTACGTTCAATCTTATCAATGCGGCAAGGGGTCTTATTATTCCCAACATCTAGAAAGGGAAAACGTAATGTAAACAAAGGGCCAATGTGTTTCGGCAAAGGAGGGAAGTGTTTTCTGTGTTTTGTGTATTTTTGGAAACCTCTGAAATCCTGAAGTCATACATCTTCCAAGGTTCGGAGGAGCGTTTATTCAAGCATCGCTTGTACTCAGCAGCTCTGAGAGCCCTTAACTTTGCTGCGTCTTTTGCAACAAAGCACTGTGCCGTGCTGTTCTCAGGGCTCTTTGTAAAGATTGGTTGCAGTCCTCGAATAGTTTGCTTTTCGCTTCTTAAACTCTTCGTTTTGCATCATTGCCACTGTGTTTTTATTTGAACAAAATTACTTTTCCTTTGTTTTAAGGGAAGGTCTCAATTCCAATTTCAAGTCTATCCAAAAAGCTAAGGCTCCTCAGGACTATGTTCCAGTTGCTGGGATTTAGGCACCTCTTTTGGACTGGGTACATATAGTTTTATGCCTGCAGCTGTAGCCCTGTGGAATCCGATCCCGTCAGATCTCGGAAGCTAAGCAGGGTCGGGCCTGATTAGTACTTGGATGGGAGACTGCCTGGGAACACCAGGTGCTGTAGGCTTGGGAGAAGGGCCTGGCAAGCCCCTCCCCAAAACCAATCTGCCATTGAAAACCCTATGAACAGCAGAGAAGCACTGACAATAGTGTTTCCCCTGTTGTACAGAGGGTCTCTATGAGACCGACTCAACAGCATCTAACAACAACAACATATATAGTTTTAATCTTAAATTTTTAGATGTTGTACAACTATTAACATTCGGCTGGCAATAGTGCTAGGGCCAGATTCATACTATGTAATAGAACACAAACCCCACTAAAAATTTAAAAAGCAGAGATTATACCACCAATTGCTTTTCAACACCACTCTAATTCTGAAATCTCACTTTTACAATGATAGGGAAGCATCTTTACATAAAGATTTTCCTGCAATTGTCCAAATTAAAATCAGAGGGATATTTCCCCCACCACGTGTGCCCACTTTTGAAGACATGTCAGCTCATCTCTGTCACTGTGAAAATTGTATTATATAAATAAATCCCAAACAACAGGTCCGCCAATATGGAACCTCTTATGTGTGTATATATATATATGTACACATGTCAGAATTCCATGTAAGTTCTAAAACACTTTATAGACATGATTATGATTGGACAATATGTTGAGTAAGACATTTTCCACATTTGGTCAATTAACAGGACTATGGAACAACCAATTCAATCATTTCAGTTATTTGGAAGTCTGTTTCTGATTCTTGCAGCTTAGTGCTTTATTCTTCAAAGTATTGTTTGTGAACCAGCAGGATTGGCAACACTTGAAGGGCTGTAGAAATACAGAATCTTGGGCCCAAATAGCCTCCTGAATCAAGTGCTGGAGCCCCTGGCCTACTGACTATACTTAAATAGCAAGGACCTAGTGGGTCTGAAATTAAGTGGGGATCCTTTTCATGTCAGACAGCTTTGAAAACATGTATGCATTATTTTTTGTGGTCAGGAGGGAAATATTTTATACATGATTAAATAAAGTAGTAATAGCTTCTGAGTAATAATGTGTTTCTTCCAAACCACTATTATTTAGGAGTATGCTTTTGGCATAATCTGACTGATTAATGTATTGATTTATGAATTCTCAAGGGTGACTATTAGGAAAATTACTTAAGTACTTTGTACATTTCCAATCAAGTATCTCACACTTTAAGGGAAATACTTAATATCACTGGCAATCTGAATAATAAAAATAGTAGCTGGTGATATTTATGTAATAGTCAGTATGTGCTTGACACTGTTCTAAGCACTTTACATTTAGTAGCCTATTGAATCTTGCTGTCAGTCTTGTGAGATGTCTTATTATTATTATGCCCCCTTTGGAGAGAAGGAAACTGAAGAAGAGGGAGATGGAGAGCTTGCCCAAATTCACAGGGTTAGAAATGGGGGAGCTAGGATTATTTTGATTGTCCTTTAGATGGTGATTAGGTAAAGACTTGAAGCTGGAATAGGCTTTCAGAGGTCTGTGTATCTTCTTATTTTATATATGAAGAAAATGAGAAGCAGAAAAGCTTTGAGATTTGCATAACATTGAAGATAAATTTGTGACAATTGGGAACGCAGCTCAGCCCTCTTAAAGTTTATATATTTGGGTCTTATAATAACCTCCCTGGGAAATAGGTAGGTCCCTTGATGTCATGCCAATGACAGTCCTCTTTTGTCTCAGTATTTCAAAGAAGGAGGCTGGTTTAAGGACAGGCAGTAATGCCCATAAATTAGATGCCCCTTTTATGGTATAATTTCTCCTCTTTTCAGTCCTCTCCTCAGCCTCTAGTTGTGTATTGCACTAATCACCTTGATATGTACTATGAATCCTCATGTCTACTCACACCAAGGCTTAAGAGCTCAGGCATCTTTTGTTCTTCTTTATGACCCTGGTAATTACCATGGAACCTGACACACAAGAAGCCCTTAAGAAATCCTTGTCATGTGGGCAAGTGAGTCCTCCTCGCCACCACTTTAGGCACACAATCTAGGTAGGCTGTGAAGCCCAGGTGGTTTGGCCAGGGATAGAAGGTACCAAGCCCAAAATCAACATGGAGAGATGAAGACTAGGGTTTGTCAGAGCATTGATGGTGCTGATAGTGATCTGTGCATGCAATTGCACAGCTCAGTGTTCTGGTGGCTGCCTCTTTATTTCTTTCTCTTCTTTTTTCTGTAATCAAGTTGTACCCAGGGCCTCACACATACTTTGCAAGTGCTCTGCCACTGGGCTGTACCCTGAACCTATTTTTTATATTTACTTTGATACAGGGTCTCACTAAGTTACACAGGCTGCCTTTGCCGTCAAACTCACACTCCTCCTGCCTTAGCCTCCCAAATCCCTGAGATTAGAGGTGTGTGCCATCATGCCTTCATGATTTTTCCTGTCTTTTCATGATGTGCACATTTTTTGCTTTGGTTGTAAATTCTCAAAGGCGGCAACTCCCTTTTTACTTCTTTTGTACAGAATCTGGCTTTAAATCTCACGTAGGGAAGAACTGGTGAATGGTCATGGGAATAAGAATGAAACTGCTAATCTGCACCCTAGAGGATTTATAATACAGGTTGAGCATCCCGAATCTGAAAATTCAAAACCCCAAATGCTATAATATCTGAAAGTTTTTGAGCACTGATATGGCATTATAAATGGAAACTTCCACACCTGACCTCATGATTGACCACAGTCAAAAATGCAGATGCAACAAAAAGAGTGTATGAAATTGCCTTCAGGCTATGTGTAAGAGGAGTGTGTGAAACATAATGAATTTTGAGTTTAGACTTGGGTCTCATCCTCATAATATCTAATGGTGTATATGAAAATATTTAAAAATCCCCAAAGTCCATATTGTGGAATACGTCTAGTCCCAAGCATTGTTGGTAATGGGTGGGTTGTTGTTGTTGTTGCTAGGTGCCGTCAAGTAGGTACCTGACTCATAGCGACCCTCCATACAACAGGGGAAACACTATTGTCAGTGCTTCCCTGCTATTCATAGGGTTTTCAATGGCAGATTGATATTTGGGAGTGGGTTGCCAGGTCCGTCTCCCAAGCCTACAGCAGCTGGTGTTCCCAGGCTGTCTCCCATCCAAGTACTAACCAGGCCTGACCCTGCTTAGCTTTCGAGATCTTATGGGATCAGATGCCACAAGGCTACGGCTGCAGGCATAATGGGTGGGTGCTCAATCTGTGTTACTCTTTTTTCTTTAGGAAATGCTCTTTGTAAAGAATTTTATTTATTTAACCACTTAAATGGAAAAAGTGCTACATGAACCAACTGGTCAGGGTCACAGTGAACAGTTAAAACACAAATGATTTTGTTCTTACTAGTCCATGATTTTAAGGTAAATCACTAGTACTTGTAATGATGAAGTGAGCTCTTCCTAGTCCAAAGAGGGTATGATCAGAGCATTTCCAAGTTATTTTGCAGAGCATCCCAAGATTGGTCAGTATACCCTTATATACCAATCAGTGAGCTACAGTTATTTCTTATCTCCACCTATACTTTTTCTCCTGTACTTTTCGTGTTGTCTATTGTCTAACTAACTATCCTATTGTCTAACTATTATCTGCCAAACCCTGGTGAAGTATCATGGCTGCTGCTATCTGGCATGTGAACACTGGAGTCCCTGTGCATACTGGGACAGCTGTCTCTGGAACATCTACTGATAACTCCCTAGCTGGCAAGAAAAGTCACTTGAAAAAGAAGAATGAAGGAATTTTGTCCTCATAGATTTACTTAAAAAAATTAAACTCTTTTGTGATGACTGTAGATTCTCCTACAGTTATAGGAAATAAGACAAGGAGATTTCACCATAGGGTTTCCAGTGATGCTACTGGGGGATCATGGCCTCCTTTCCATTGAGTGTCCATTCATCCTTCTCTGACCACTCCAGTAAGAGGGCTCCTGACTTTACCCATGGATAGAAATCTAGATGGTCTGCAGGGACTTTGCTGTCTTGAGGGCTGAGGTATGACCACATTTTTTTCATTGGTTCTAAGGCCAACATAGAAAGGTCATAAAGGTGTAAAAGTTTCCTGATTTCCAAGGATGCCCTTTTTTTTGTCCTTTGGCTGAAGAGAGTAAGCTTTTTTGGGACTTTTTATGGTTTTAATCTGCACTATTTCTGACATTTCAGTTGTCAGCTTCTTTTCCTTCAATTCTAGAACATGCAAGGCAAAAAGAAAGAATAGGGTGCTCACCATCATGTCATCTAAAGGCCTAGCCACCTGGCATTCATTTCTCTACCTTTTGCTATCTTCTTATGTAATTTATATATAACATCCATTGCTGTTACTTGTATTAATGGGAGTGTTAGGGAAGAGTATGTCTACTCATCTTTTTGGAAGCAGAATTCTTTCTCTATCAGATATTCATAATTACTGCAAAGATATGGAAAACTTAGCAAATTGTTCACTCAACCCATTGACTTTCAGTGAACAGACTTTTGGCTAATTGAAGTTTAGGGAGTTTCTCTAGACCTGTTATATTAATAGATACAAGCAACATTTAGGGAAGATGATGTAGAAGAATGTATAAGCAGAAAGGAGCTGTGCTCTGATATTTTTTGGGAAATTCTTGAGAGGCCATAGAAAATTGTGAAAGCATAGTAAGAACACTTAATATTTATAGCAATTATAGTTATAAAGTACTTTCTTAATATTCTGACATGCTAATGATTCATATTAATATGTCACGTATCTCTGTGAGCATTACCATGGTAATGATAGCATATTAGTTTGACAATATTCTCATTCATTCATTCATTCATTCATTTAAATAGAGCCAGCCAGGCTGACCTGAAACTCAAGATCCTCCTACCTTAGCCTCCCAAGTGCTGAGATTACAGGTGAGTGCCACCACACCTAGCTATTTGACAGTTTTAACATGAACCATTGATTGTTAGATGGATCTTTGGGATAAAAAGAGTTCTCACAGAGCCAGGAGTGGTGGTGCATGCCTGCAATCTTAGCACTCAGGAGGATGAGGCGGGCTGCTAAACAAATTGAATTACTGGGATTTCCTTTCAGGAGGAACCAACCAATTTGCATTTGGTGACCTTTCATTTGGAAAGGCTGCTGGTACTCCATGTCTTATCTATCTTTAGTAATGATTCATAATCTTGATTTTTCACTGTAACATTAGGCAAACCATTGTTTCTTAAATAATGTTATACCAGTGGTTGCCCAGCAGTGATCCATTGACTATATTCATATCATGGAGTATTAAAATTTTTTGAGAAAACATTTAACTCAGTAGATTTTACGTAACAGTAAGAATTTCTGTCTTATTCTGGAAAAGAAAAACCTACATGATCTAGTGATAACTGACCCACAATTCCTTAGTTAAATGTGGGTTTGAGCTGAGGTCTGGCTAATGCCAACTAGTCTCACTTTTATGTGTTACTTGTCAGTTCTTTAATTAATGAATAATCTCAAAAAGCTTTTCACAGAATGCCTTTGAATTAGATGTATTCCTGTAAGTAGAGTAATACAAGAAAGGAATATGCTATGATCTGTCCAGAACTTTATCCAAAGCTACTTTCTCATTAAAGAAAAAATATTATCTACTATGTTTCAGAGACTTTAAGTGAAAGAATCAATTTATTACCTAGTTATTAGATCTCATAATTATTTTAATATTTTCCTATCTTTCATAGTGCATTTAAACTTTCAGCTACTTGCTTAAATGGAAAATGTGTATAACCTGAACTATTCCTTTAGATGGGTTGTAGACTGGAGTCATGCAATTGAAAAATTAATATATGTCTGCTAATATATGGTAAGTAGCAGGCTGATTTATTGCCAAAACTTACCTCACATCATTCGGCTAAATAACCTAATTTTCACATTGGGGAGAAGACTAATGAAGATGAAGTAATTTGTGCAAAACTCACACGCAAATATCTGAGAGAGCTTTTGTTCACACAGATCTGTCTACTTGGAAGCCTGAACTTTCCTTTAAATCTTATTTTCTTTATTTTTCTTATTTCCCCCCTTCATTTTAGTTTAATTTGTTATAATTTTTTTTCCTTTTCTGGTGCTATATGCCAGCTACTTTTTCCCAAGAACCCTCTTTTGTCAGTCAATACTGCTTTACTTAAAAGGCAAATTGTAGAGAAATTGAGGATATCTTTTGACAGATCTTACAACCTTTTTCCTTTCTACCATTGTCCTCCCCAAAGTTCCCCATAGATTTCATTCCTTAAAATCCTGCAAATTTGAACACTTGTGTTCTCTCTGTCGTCACTGCAATGTCTCAGAAAATAGTCTCATCCCATATGTTTCTAGGTACTCAAGGAACCAAGGCATGAAAACCTGGGATTTGTCATTACCCATTTGGCCTCTGCTCCATCAAATTCAGTAACTTGCCTCCAGAAGAGATCAGGCTTTGACTCCTCAAAGAATCTCTTCTCTCCACTAGAAATGTGGTTAATTGGAAAATGCTGTCTTTTTAGGTAAAAGATCCTGCGTTACTTAGATAGCAACCAAGTCAGCCATGTTGTTATTGTTAGGTGCCGTTGAGTCGGTATCCTACTCATAGCGACCCTCATAGGGTTTTCAATGGCTGAGTGCTTCGGGATTGCCTTGGGAGTGGATTGCCAGGCCCTTGGGGAGGCAAATGATCTGGTGACTGGCAAAATAAGAAATCATGGTCCTTGTGTTCCTTCAGATGACTTTTTATGGGCAACAAGACATTGTCTCTTTGACTTTCAATTTATAGCTCTTACAATGGGAATATCCCACTGTAATATAATATCTCTATTATAAGATTTGAGAATATAGTGACTATGCACATGATAACCAAATCCTCTTATAGAGAGAGGGATTCCACTGGAGTATTTCTTTCCTGACCACTAATGAATGCTACTGACTAATCTGGCACTCTTCACAAAATTAGTGATTTCATCCATTCTTACTTCATGTATGACTCCATTTATGAAATAATTGGTGAGTACTTTAAAGTCTTAGATTATAGCTTTGCTGGGGAAACAAACTGGCCAACAAAAGCCAATAATATTGCTTCGTATTTTTTGCTTTCTATTCCTATGAGCTTAACTTAGACCCACTTTGAAACAAAAGACAATACAAAGAAATATGACAGAGTCAATGGTAAAGCCTAAATGGAAATATCATCCAAATAATAAATAAGAACTCTAGATATCTATGCATTTCTCTGGCACCTTTATCTTTAGAGAACAAAATATCTGTACATAGGTAGATGTTGTTGTTTTTGTTGTTGGTGCCGTTAAGTCAAGTCTAACTCATAGTGACACTCATATGGTTTTCAATGGCTGAGTCTGGATTTTTTCAGGAGTGGACTGCCATATCCTTCTCCCACTTTTTGTGGTACTGGTGATCAAACCTGGGTCCTTAGAAAGTGTAGAGCAGTGCTCTACCAACTGAACTAAACCCCAGGCCCACAAAGATGGATAGATACATATATATCTCTAGTGTGTGTGTGTGTGTGTGTGTGTGTGTGTGTGTGTGTTCATATATTCCAGTAGGGCTAGTGGAAGAGGCAAGGGCCTGGCAAAATCTCTAATGTCAGACCAGGTGATCAACTGAACTATTAAACAGACATTTGTTGACAAGAAATCATATCCAACCCAAAGAATGAAAAGGAAATGCCCTCAGTCTTTCATGAAAAGAGGAGTAATGCTTAGCTGAGTTCTCAAAGCACCACACCAGCTAAATTGAAGACTGTTACACTTGTAAACAAATCAAGATTAATGAGTTGAAAAGCGTGTCTATGGCTTTCTGGATACTACAATTCTCATACAATTATAGTTATCATTCAAATGCTGAAATTGTGTAGGTGCTTCCAAGTGGTAACCTCAATGCTGTTTAAATTGCTGTTCTAGAATGATTCAACTTCAGGAAGTGTCAGGGATCTCATCATCCCCAAAGTGGCCTTTTTGAATTCATTTTATTGTTTGTGTGAGAGGATCAAATGTTTCTTAACATTGTGTTTAATTCACTCCCCTGGAGTATAGGACAAATCTTTGTACAATGATTTAATTATAGATAATGTTTAGAAGCCTACAGCTGTAACAATGTGATATCTGATCCAGTCAGAGCTCTGAAGCTAAGCAGGGTCAGGCCTGGTTAGTACTTGGATGGGAGACCACCAGGTGCTGTAGGCTTGGGTGAAGGACCAAGCAACCCACTCCCAAAAAAGAATCAGCCATTGAAAACCCTATGCATAGCAGAGAAGCATTAACAATAGTGTTTCACCTGTTGTACATAGGGTGGCCCTGAGTCTGACAATGACTTGACAGCACCTAACAACAAGAATGTTTGGAAAAAGGGAATTAATTGACTACTTAGTTTCCTTGTTTTTTTATGTTTCTGGAAAACCCAGAGGAACACTGGTTTTGTGTTAATATTTTCTTTTTCTGAACACATATTTAGACTCTCTTCATCACTGAATGTATATATTTGACCAGGAAAATGACAAAAATAAACAACAACAACAACAACAAAAACACTGGAAATATCCTCTGGGGGAATCATTATACAAGGAACATAACAGAACATCTGATTCCAAAGTACCTCATGGACAAAGGGCCCATGAGGTCTTTGTGTACCCATTTCATGATGCAGTTTCAAAGCAATTCTGAAACTAATTATTCTTAAGCAATCTATCCTTGTTTATTATTCATAGATTTGCTATTTTGCTGAAGTTCAAAATTCATTCAGAATCAAATAATTAGTTAAAATATATAAAATTTTTGAGGAAACTTTTTAGTCATGAAGTAGCAGAAAGAAGTACACTGTTATCCAACAAAAGAAAAGTATCTGTGAAAAGCTGAACAGAAATGATCTTTTGTCTCTTGTACCAATAAGGGGTGGTGCTGGAACAAGCTAGTTGATAGTACAAATTTGGTCAGTATTCTTTTTTTTTTTTTTTTTTTTTACATTTCAGACAAACAATATCAACATATTCATAAAAAGTCATAGACATTAGGACTAGGGATGTAGCTTGGTGATAGGGCTTTTGCCTAGCCCTGGGTTTGATTCCCAGGACTGAAAAAAAAAAAAAAAAAACGTATTCTTGACATAACTTCCCATGAGGCCATACTTCATAGGTGAAGTTTCTGAAGGACCTTACCAGAACAGGGATTGAACACAGCTTCGTTGTTGTTGTTGTTGTTGTTAGGTGCCGTGGAGTTGGTATCCGGCTCATAGCAACCCTCTATGTACAACAGGGGAAACACTATTGTCAGTGCTTCTCTGCTGTTCATAGGATTTTCAATGGCGGATTGATTTTTGGGAGTGCATTGCCGGGTCCCTCTCCCAGGCCAACAGCATCTGGTGTTCCCAGGCGGTCTCTCATCCAGGTACTAACCATGCTGGATCCTGCTTAGCTTCAGAGATGTGCCGGGATCGGATGCCACAGGGCTGTGGCTGCAGGCTGAATTCAGCTGTTGATGTTGTTGTTAGGTGCCCTGGAGTGGAGTCCCACTCATAGTGACCCTATGCACAGCAGATCAAAACACTTCTTGATTCTGTGCCAGGCACACGATCCTATTTGTATTTAAGCTAGTAAACAGCTAGTAAACACTAAAAACCGGAAGAACCACTTTAAAATGGCTTATCTATGTATTTATTCCACTACTTCTGAGATCATTTTAAAATAAAAACCATTTTAAAGTTTAAAAACTTCATCAACATTGTGAGGAAAATAAAACTTCTGCTTCTCTCCCGAAATATCTGTGGTACAATCCAAGGGAAATCAGCAGACTGTTAATGTACAAGATAAAATTGTATAGCATATAGTGACCTTTAAAGGAATCTCCCAGACATACTTTCAAAGTCACCAAGCCACATTTCTTCCTACTTCAAGAGGTGGATATAGGAAGATACTGGAAATGAATTTTTGTACCTTAATTCAGATACTGCAGTGAGATTCTAAATAGAGCATGAATGCCATTGAGGGGTGGTGTTTCCTTATACTAGCCATATTGCTAGCTTGTGAGTGACCACTACAGGGGTTAATGAATAGCCACAATTTTAAAGGTCACATTTATGTGATTTAATCACCTTTAAATGCTTGCAGAACAATTACGAGATCCATCTACTGTCTTGAGATGCTTCATGTAATAAAACATTATGACAGACTTAGGGATATTGGATTTTATAGTGTCTTTATACTAAACATACCACATCGGTCATCTCTAACTGATAAAGCTTTAATTAGTCAGGTTATTTAAATGTGAAATGATGATCTAATGGAACTTTATGCTTGATAATAGCCAGGTAGAAAAGAATATATGAATAACAAGATCCTTGCTCTGTAGACAGAAGATAAGCAAGCCTATGTCTTTAATTTTTTTTTAAAAAAGTTTTAATAAAGTAGCAACACTTTATTTGGCCTTATCTCTTTTCTTTGACATTACTACTTTACTCACTTAGGCTAAACATTCTGAAGATGAGTTTGTAACAAAGTTGAAGTTTGAAATTGCATCAGACTGATAAATTTAGCTGAAACGTCTATGGAGTACAATACTAATATATTAAAGAAGCATTAGAAATTAATTCACTTTATGCTTTGGAAGTTATAATAAAACTACTACTTTCACATAATAATAATGAGATTGTACAATTTTGGGGGGACAATTTGGAAATATGTGTCTCCAACTGACTGATTTTATTGCTGAGATATTATCTTAAGAAAATAGTCCAAAATATTAGGGGAAAATCTGTCTGTATTAAGATAGGCATAGCCACATTATTTATACTAGTAACAATTGGAAATAAATGTCCAACAGCAGGTAGTTTATGTTACTGCATGTCACATAGCTTTTAAAGTCATATTGATGTTCTTTATTTATTAGCATGAGAGATGCTTATATAATGTTAAGTGAAAAAATATAGAAAATTATATACATGCTATTATAGATGCTTACTGTTATTAATATTTATTACTTATACAAATGTTCATTTAAGAAAGATTTGAAAGAGAATTATAGCTAAGTAAAATATTTATATACAAGAAAACAAGGAAATACACACAATTGTGTTTGAGGGAATGTTCTGTTTTTCATCTTTTGTAACATGTTATAATTATTTTTATAACAAAATATTATAATTAAAAAGTAAATCCTATTGCATCTAGCAATCTCATCTTTTACTCCACAGGGAGAAATTTAGACTAAGGAAATTATAGTGATGAGAAGAAAGTAAGAAGAGGTCAAGTTGAAAGTCGAATGGCGAAGTGGTGGATAAGGAAATACATAGGCTTGAGGAGAACATCCCAGTGGGATGCCAGGCAAATACAGGCAAATATCTAAATGGCCTTGAATTTTTCTTCAGCCAGCTGAAATCTGGTGATGAGTCAAAGGGTGGAATTGTAATAAAAATATAAACAAAATATATCAGCTGAAAGTTATGGTGGAAGCATGATATAGAAAAAATAGCAACATGACAGTGGAGTGGTGAGGGATAATATATCACTTGAATCATATCTAGTTTCTTCACCAATTCTCACAGCATCATCTGTGAATTTTGATGAACACTGAGTAGCCAAACAGGTTACCAGCACTGAGGACTTAGGATAGAGCTAGAAGAAATCCCAAAGAAAACTGGCTGTGCAGAAGCCTATACAAAGAATTGAAAATAGAAAGTTATTTAAGTAAGTTATGAGATATTGAGCTGAATTAGTGACTACTTGGGAATCAAACATTTGTATTCCACCACCATAACTTTGAAAGAGAAGTGGTATCTGAAAAAAATTGGAAATTACCTTTGAATTGACCTAGTTGGAATAAGCAAAACAAATGGCTATAATAGAACATGGTCTTTTTGAAATTTAATGTAATGGTCAAGTTGGTAGAGAATTGCAAGCTTTAGTCTGTCTATCATTGGTGTTCTCACGTAGCTAATAATATGCACATGGCTATGTATGTGTATGAATAGAGGGGAGTGTTACAGTGAAAAGGTTAGTTGATTTAAGAATAAATGTTATACTTTCAAGTGTAATAGTTTGGTGGCCTGATAGACTCTAACCCTAAGAATATGATACATTATCATATTATCTTTTTTATATCATTACACTGCCAAACTCAACAGTAATCTATACTTCCCTACATTTTCTTACTCCATGTTTGTTACTCTTTAATTGCTTAGAATTTGGAATCCATTTTCACTACTTCATTAATATATTTAGAATCATTTATTACTCACATATAATCATTGATATCTTCCATGCTCTTCTTCTTTTTCCCTACATGCACAAACCTTGTTGCTATTGTTGTTAGATGCCGTCAAGTTGCCTCCCACTCATAGCCACATTCATAGGGTTTTCAGTGTCTGATTGTTTGGGATTACTTTGGGAGTGGGTTGCCATATCCTCCTCTTGTTTCTGTGGTGCTGGGGATCGAACCTGGGTCCTCAAAGACAGAGAAGCAGCACTCTACCAACTGAGCTAAACCCAGCCCCACACAAACCTCAGGTCTTATTTAGTCTTGCTAAGATCTGGAAGTGTCCCCCAAGGCCCATGTGTTTAAATATTGGTCACCAGCCTGTGGTGCTGTTGGCAGGTGGTGGAAACTTCAGTTGGTGACCCCTAGTAGAGGGAAGCTAGGTCATTGGAAGGGTGCCTTCAAAGGGGATATTGGGCCCTTGGCTCCTTTCTTACCAGCTACCCTGAGGTGAGCGTGGCCCACTCTGCTATTCACACCCACTGTGATGCACTGTGACAGTGCAGGTTCAAACACGGTCAAGTGACCACAGACTGAGACTGCGGAAGCCATGAGCCAAAAACTTTTCTGCTTTAATAGACTTATTTCAGGAACTTATCACAGAGATAGGAAGTTGACTAACACAAGCTCAAATTGGCTTTTTATCTTGATTTGGATGAAAACAGCTAACGTTTAGTGAACACTTCCTGTGTACCAAATACTGCACCAAGAGCATCACTGAATGGCACTTTTTCAGCCCACGTTGAGCAAGGAGCCCCCCAGGGTTGGGATGGGGCAGTCACTCTGATCCATTTTCTCTTGAAACCAATTACAGGGATAATTTCCATGATTAAAAAAAAAAAAAACGAACAGAGATGCTACCTTTTACACACACACACACACACACACACACACACACTCACACACACACATACACACACACAATTTCATTATTTTGAAATTCATTATTTTGAATTTTGAATATTCACTCTATATATTGAATATTCACTATATATATTATTTTGAGTATTTACGATAGTAGTACATTTAGAAATTATATGAGGAAGAAACTTTTTAAATATAACAAGCGATTTGCACTTGGCTGCTATTTACCTCTGCTTATTTCCCAGCTCAGTGTGAAGTAGATTTTTGGTCATTTGGAAAAGGAATGGATTTTTCCCTAAGTTATCCAATTATCTGTCCAACTGGTAATATTAGCCAAGCACTTATCTCTGTGATGTGTGGACCTCAGTTAAAAATACTTTTAAAATGTGTCACAAAGAATTTTGCTACTCCATTGATATGGGGAAATGTATTATAGAAACTCAGACTATAAATATAGAATGTCTGAAAGTTGTAACGAAAAGGCCTTTTCCTTTGTATCTACTTGAGTGAGTCCAGGATTTGAACTGGAGAGGCAAAAGAGAGGAAATGACATTCCATTCAAAAACATATAGGCTTCATTTCATATTTTAATGCAGGATATCATTTTCTGCCTTCACTTACTCCCAGTTTATGCATTCTCTGTCTTGTCTTTTCTCCATCTCCCTTTCCTTGGTGTTCAGAAATTCCTACTGAATGAAGTCAGAGCATAGCTAAGGTACTATGACAAAGGGCTGGAAGAGAGAAAGGAGACATACCTCCAAATCTTTGCTCACTCACCCTTCCAGTAAGCACAGCATGTTAACTGCAGAGAAGATACACACACACACACACACACACACACACACACACAGGCTTATTCAGAGCTCCTGAAAATTGCTGCCAAGTGGCTGTTTCCCAAGAAATGGCAGAATTCCTGGCACCAGGCAGAATCAATGGCTGAGGCCAACTGATTGTTGCTGAACTCACCTGTGTCGAAAGGTCAGCCTTGCGGTGCTCAGGCTGGGCACAGTACTAAAGGCAAATTGGATGGTGAATGGAAGGCCTGAGGCATGTTCTGCGTTTTGCAACTGGTCTGGCAGACTTGGCTCTTCCACCTCCTAACTCTGCCATAGGCATGGGAAACACCTGGGCAAGTGACAAAGGCTGCTGAGGCAGCTTTGCCAAGGTACAGTATCAACTGTCTTGCTCTGCACACAAAAATACAGTGATGTCCACAATCTTAGTAGGTGATTTTCTAACACAGTGTAGTGATGAAAAACCTCTAAGTCTTAACATGATACATTTACTTCAAAACTTTAACACTAAAGTCATATGTTATTTGAGTGGATCTTGTGCTGATTTGTTGTTGTTTTTAGGTGCTGTGGAGTCGGGTCCAACTCATAGAGACCTTATGTACAACTGAACAAAATACTTCCTGACACTGTGCCAGGCTTAGCACTATGTCAGCACTTCTCTGCTAATCACGGGGTTTTCAGTGGCTAATTGTTTTTGGATTGTTTCTGAAGTGGATTGCCACATCCTATTTTTATGGTGCTGGGATGGAACCAAGGGTCTCAGAAAGCACAGAGTAACACACTACCAACTGAGCTAAACCCCAGCCCTTAATATGCTACTAACTCAAGAAAATATTAATAAACCAAAGCACAGCTTAAAAACTGTTTTTGTGTGTGCGTGTGTGTTTTCTCTCTCAGTGTGTGTTTCTGTGTGTGCGTGTGTGTGTGCACACGCGCACATGTTTATGCATCACATATGCATTATGGGTAAGTTCATAGGTTAAAAAAAAGAACCATGTGTTATCAAAAGAATAACTAAAGCTTTTAATCACTTTTCCTCATGTTTTTCCAAATGAGAAATGGATAAAAGGAAAATTGCTAATTTACAAGGGAGGCAGAAAAATGAGTGAAATCTTCTTCATGATTTAAATGGAAGCCATCAGATAGGAACGCCTTCAATATCTTGCAACTGACTCACTGCCCAGGTCCTCACTCTCTCCTCCTTCCCTCTTGCTAATGTGAATGATGAATCTGTTTTTTTAGTCTATTATCTATATCTAATCTTTCCACCTTTCTTCCAGATCACCTGCTCTTTTCCATAACTGTATACTAGAGCATTCTTCTTATTCTTATAAATTCAACAAGAGTCTTAAGTATTTAGAAGTGATTGAATCTCAATTTTTAGGAAAATGGCTCTCAATTTATAGCAACTTCAAACTCCCTTTTATCTTTTACTGCCAAAGTCATTTGGGTCTGTACTTGCTGTCTCCACTGACATCCCACTCCCTTCTCAAAACATTGAAGTGTGGTGTCCACCATTACCACTCTCTGAGATTATTGTTGTTGTTGTTAGGTGCTGTGGAGTCGGTACCCGACTCATAGCAACCCTACGTACAACAGGGGAAACACTATTGTCAGTGCTTCTCTGCTGTTCATAGGGTTTTCAATGGCAGATTGATTTTTGGGAGTGGGTTTCCAGGTCCGTCTCCCAAGCCTACTGCATCTGGTGTTCCCAGGCAGTCTCCCATCCAAGTACTAATCAGGCCTGATCCTGCTTAGCTTCTGAGCTCTGATGGGATGGGATGTCACAGGACTACCACTGCAGGTGAGATTATTCTTACCAACCATGAACTATACTTGCTATTACTATGGCTTCTATGGTTCTCAAAGCAGCTGGACACTTTCAGTTTTTTGCTCACTTAATCATTCAACATTATTTAATCCTGTTGACAATTTACACTACGTGAAGCATTTCTTTTTCTGGCTTCCATGACACCACACTCCTGGGGGGAGGATTTTCATGCCTCTCTCCCCATTTTTTCTTGACCTCTACTACATACAGAAAGGTAATTCAGGTGGATTCTCAAAGATCTAGTGTAATCTCTTTTCATGGTAGGAGGTTAAAATAATACCAATTAATATTGGTGGGATGCTAATAAACTTCTCATGGTGAACTTTAAAGTCATTCTATTATTATTATTAATATATAGTGGTATTTGGATCTGTCAGGACCCATTGCTTAACTTGAAGTGAATTCTTGCCCCATGTTTTTCCTAGAATGTACTGGACACTTCCCTAGAACTATTGTTTTTGTCTTAATGTGATTAATTTGTCATGAAACCTTTAGAGTATCACTACTAATTTCATCTTACAGCCATTGTAACAGTGTCAGCATAAGGTATTCCTGTTATTATTAGCTCACATTTATTAACCACTGGTTGTGTGCCACACATTTCGCAGTTTGGATTATTTCAATTTCATTTTGGTAAAAAGCAGGATATAGAAATAATTCACTATTCTAGTCCTTAGAACAAGGCTTCAGAGTTGTTGTTGTTGTTGTTGTTGTTGTTGTTGTTAGGTGCCATCAATTCAGGACCCATTCATAGCAAACCTCATAGGATTCTCAATGGCTGATTGGTTTTGGATTGTTTTCAGGAGTGGACTGCCACATCCTTCTCCCATTTTTGCAGTGCTGGGGATTGAACCTGGGTCCTCAGAAAGTGTGGAACAATACTCAACCAACTGAGCTAATCTTATATCCCAATATCACATCATCAAAGGCAAAATTCACCCAAGGGCTATGTAATACCCTAAACTCATGTTCTTTCCATGGTTTATACTTACATCCTTTCCTATAACCCAATGTTTGTCAAAACATGACATTCAATATTGTCAATGTAGTTAAATAATGGCTTCTTATCTTATCTGCTCTATTCCAAATTATAAGTTCAAGATTTAGAAATGAAATAAATATTGAAGCTCCTGGACTCCAAACATTTTTTTCTCTACTGAAGACTTCAGAGTCACTGGAAATATTTCTCAGATTTTTAAATTAAGTTTCCTTTCCCTCATATTGGTTATTGATTGTTGGGTTTGACATGTCTTCGTATATTCTCCATTATGTCTCAAAAATATACTCCACAATGACAACAAATGCTCCAATTGTCCACATTGGGGGTTGGTTGCACAGTAATGAAAGGATTGATGTGAGGAAGTTATGAAAGAAAGGTAGGTGGAATTCATTTGGCTGTAGGCAACTGATTTTCTGGAGTTTAGAGAGTGATTTTTTACCCCCTAGGAATATGACAATTTTTAGAGACACTTTTGGTTATTACAATGTAGGAAGCAGATACTGCTACTGTCAACTAATAGGTAAAGGCCAAGGATGTTGCCAGATACTATAAAGTGTATAGAAAAACTCTAACCCATATCCCTTAGGACAAAGAAATCTCAGGCCCCAAATGTCAATAAAACTGAGGTGAAAGACTTCTGCTGTTGAAGAAGAAAGAAGAAAAGGAAGAGAAATTCTGTAATTCTGCATCTCTGTGAGTCCAGGCATGGGGATTTCATTGAGAGTAATTCAAAGTCCAAAAGTTTTGCTGAAGTATTGGATAAGGACATGAATCATTTTAACCAGCTTTTACTGGAGGTTAATGTGAGACACAGCTGGCAGAACCAGTCTGCAGAAATGTTGTTAAACTGGAGCAAGTGGGAGAGGAAATGTGAATATAGAAATAATTTACTTTGGGGTGGTAGCTGAGACCACAGAGTGGTTGAAATGTTCAAGGGCATTCAGGGAAAGAGGAGTAGAGACATTTTTACTTGTACTTTAGAAACATAAATCCTTTGCATAGCGAAATTGTAAACTGTACGAATTATTCCTGTGATGCCCATCTTTTTCAAAATGAGGAATTACAATTTGAATCCCAACTTTTCTAAAATCAAAATTTCTGGACAGATTTAATTTTACTTGTGTTAACAGTTTACTTCTTTTACTGCATACCTCTCTTCTTTTATTGAAAGCAGAGGTTATCAAACTTAGTATTTGTTTTTGTTTGGGGTTTCCCTGTCAAGATTATAAGATGTCAATGGTAGGAGAGATTAAAGATATTTCTGTTGTAAATAAAGATCAGGAAAAGGTATGTCCATAGAAGAGGAGTGTAGCCCGTCTCATTTTAGGTTTCTCTGCTTTCTGGCTTGGTTTCAAAGCACTTCATAGTTTCAGTTTATAATTACTAAACATGGAAACAGTGAAACGCCACACCCTTACGTTGCTTATAATGAATAGTGTCTTTAGCAGGAACTTTGTTTTATCAAAGCACCTTGAGACAGCCAGCCGCACCCATCAGATTATTAATCAGCCAAATTCTCTGGCTGTTCGGGCTTACTTTGAAGAATTTGTGGGATAGGGACTCCTCAAGCAACTTGTAGCTGAATAATTTTAATGACATCCTTTCCTCTTTCTCATGTAAGACCTATAGCCATATTAAGAAGTTCTTATTTATAGATGCTTGTAACTTCATTTATCTGACCCTGGAAACTCCTAGGTTTTTAGGAAATATTGCCATTGACAAATCCTACGTAGGCAGAGAGGACACCCACCAGTTTTGTAGAAAGGCAAGTTGGCAACAACTGGGGCCTCCCAAGGCCTTCAGGCCCAGTAAGGTTTGGAGTTTCCCAAATTGGAGGAACCAGTTTGGTTTCTCTCAGCTTCCTTATAAAAATTTCTTGACTTTATTGTTTGTGTTTTGTGAGCATTCACAGCTTCATCTGCTTTGTCTTTGAGTAATATTTACAGCTCTGTTAGCCATGGCCTTAAATATAGTCTTAACCTTATTATTCAAATAGATGTCTCATAATGCTGAATAACGCATGACCCACACATGCCAAGAATAAATTGGATGGTGCTATGAATTCTTCCACCCACGATGCTAGAAATGCATGGAATGCAAAACCGGATCTCAGCTGCAATGCTGTCTGCAGCGATGGCTCTTCTTGTTGGTAGAGGAAGCCACCTATTCATAATTCATTAGAAGGATCTGAAAATGTGTGCGGGAATTTTTCCCTCAGGCTTGCCATTGTATCTTGAATTCTCACCATTATAGTGAATTCTTTATCTAAGACATCACTTCACTAAGAGCCTCTGTAAAATGCATAGAAATCCATAAACATAGGAACACCAATTCAGTTGAAGCTTACTTTTAATTTAGCACCAGTAGGCCAGCCTGCTTTCCTTCTTCCCTTCTTTCCTGCCCTCCTTCCTTCCTTCCTTTTTTCTTTCCCAATTTTACCCACTCTCCATTTTCTTAGCAAACAGAATTTAGAGAAAATCAGAGAACATTTTATCAAAGTAAGGACTCAGCAACATTCAGGCATAATGGACATTGTGGTGTCATTGTGATGGTGGCAGGTGGACAGGATAGTGGAAGAGAGTTGTCACAGGGTGAGAAAGCTGTAAGAGGAAGCATATTCATAGGGACATTGCTTTTAGAGGTTGATCCTAGGAGGCATTAATATGGGTTATTTCTAATAATAACATGAATAATAATGTCATTAACAATAACTCTAAGTACTGCTCATTGGGTATTAGGATTTAAATTTTATTTCACATTCTTTATCTCATTCTCACTACAACTACAGATGAGTAAGCTCAAAAAGGGTAAAACCTACCTTGGTATGAAGTTAATAAGTGATATAATTGGAATTTGAAAACAATTTGGTCTGATTCCAATTCATGATATTAGCCCTTATTCATGTTGCCTCTTTCCTATTTTTCTCCTTTGATTTTCTCTGCTTTGTCACCTCTCATACTTTACCCATGTGCTCTGTTCCATGCCTTGTGGTTGTTGTTAGGTGCCATTGAGTCGATATCTGACTCATATGGACCCTGTGTACAACAGGGGAAACACTACTGTCAGTACTTCTCTGCTGTTTGTAGGGTTTTCAATGGCGGATTATTTTTTGGGAGTGGGTTGCCAGATCCAAGCCTAAAGCACCTGGTGTTCCCAGGCAATCTCCCATCCAAGTACTAATCAGGCCCGACCCTGCTTAGCTTCCAGGATCTGACAGGATCAGATGCCACAGGGCTATGGCTGCAGGTTTAATATATGCTAGAATACTTTTTGAGAACCAGCTAAAATGGTGAAATATCACCATCTTTTCTTTAATGTATGATCAATTGCATTCATTGTTACACCTAACTGGCAATATATTGCTCAACTTCCTGCCAGATTATATGATGTTTGAGAAAGAAAAGAACTCTTTTCTTATAATGTTTGTTGTTGTTGTTGTTAGGTGCCATTGAGTCAGGTCTGATTCATAGCTACCCTCATAGAATTTTCAATAGCTGATTGTTTCAGGATTGGAAGTAGATTGCCACATCCTTCTCCTGATATTGCGGTGCTGGGGATTGAACTCAGGGCCTCAGAGAGCCCAGTGTGGTACTTTACAAACTGAGTTAAATCGCAGCCCATAATGTTTGTAGCACAGTCATCTGAATATTGTAAATAATCAATAGACATTGTTGAATGAGTAAATCTTATTATAAGCGTCCTATAAAATTAAGGACTAAGTAAAGTTCATCCTAAATTTATCAATACAAGAGTAAACGATACTCACTGGAATCTGTTTTAGAAAATGAAAAATTTAAGCAGAGCTTTTAGAAATGTATTTTTAATTTTTATTTATTCATTTATTTTTTGCAGTACTTGGGATTTGAACTTAAGGCCTTGTACATACTTTGCAAGTGTACATACTTTGCAATGGGTCTGCACCCCAGACCTGTTTTTAATTTTTTTTTTTATTTTCAGACAAGATCTCACTAAGTTACTCAGGCTGCCTCCAGCCTCAAACTTCTGATCCTCCTCCCTCAGTCTCCTAAATCACTGGGATTATAGATGTGTGCCATTGTGCCCAGCTCAAAACTGTCTTTTTAAATTAAAATTTTCACTAGTTGTCCAATCTTTATATAGGTGACTAATGTTCTTGTATATGGAAGAAGGATGTGGCAATCCATTCCAGTGGCAATCTTGAAACAATCACCTATTGAAAACCCTGTAAGCATTACTATGAGTCGGACATGACTCGATGGCACCTAACAACAACAACAATGTTCTTGTGATTGTTTGAACTTTATTGTGTGTTCTGAAGTGACCAAAGGATGGAAGAAAATTATTTACATACACATTTTATCCTTTTTCTGTTTGCAACTTGGAGAACCTGTAATTGTGAAAGCTTTGCTAAAGGGAAACATGCCATAATATGCAAGCACTGTAAGAATGAGAAAAGTGAAATGCTTGTTGGCTTATTATCTAAGGTATCTAAGAACAAATAAGATGGTTTGGTGTAAGAGATGCAAATATATATCCTGCAGATAGAAAATACCTTATACATAACTATAAAGGAGATGTATAGAGGTACAGTAAGTATGGGAAACAGCACTTCCGGTCCTAGAGGCATGATGTGAAACATCAGCAAAACAGGTGGTTGCCATTTGTGGTCCTGGGATCCCAGAGATATGTATGTTTTTTTCTATTTTTAAATTTTTATATTTCTTTCATGAATGACATTTAGCTCTTTAAAAAATTAAGAGAAGAAGAATATGTCTTTGTACTTATTTATACTTTTTTAAGATTAGAAATCATGCTTATTTTAAATTTCTCAAAATTAAATACAAATTGGAAATGAAAGTACTTCAGAAATAGAGAAAACTTTATGAAGGTGTCATCTTGTCCCTATAGTTTCCCTTTTCCTTTAGCAGGGGAGTTGGGTTTTAGTAACTCTGCTAAATCATTCAACCAAACTATGAGTGTGCGCATGCATGTGTGTGTGTGTGTCTCACCTTGTCCTTTTATCAAAATTAAAAGTAGTTGATAGCTCTATAGGAAAATTAAGATAAAAGCACTGACATTTTGCATTTAAGCAGGGCATCTTCTGCCTTAAATATTATCCATCCATCCATTCATTCATTCTATGTGCAATAATTGAGAACCAACTACTTGTCAGTTATATCACCAGGTAATACGTTGTTATTAGGTCTTGTCAAGTCAGGTCCAACTCATAGCGACTCTATGCACAATGGAATGAAACACTCCCCAATTCTGTGCCAGGCACATGATGTTAATTATGTTTAAGTCCTTTGTTGCAAACACCCTGTCAATCCATCTAGTGGAGGGTCTTTCTTTTTTTTTTGTTGATCTGCCATTTTCCCAAACATCATGCCCTTCTCCGCAGATTGGTCCATCCTGAAAACATGTCCAAAATATGTAAGACACAGTCTAGCCATCCTTGCTTCCAAGGAGCACTCTGGATGCACTTCATCTAGGACAGATCTGTTGATTCCTTTTGCAGTCCATAATATATTTAATATTCTTCTCCAGCACCATAATTCAAAAGCATCAATTCTTCTCCTGTCTCCCTTATTCAATGTCCAGTTTTAACAAACATATGATGCAACTGAAAATACCATGGCATGAGTCAGGTGCACTTTCATTTTCAATGTGACATCTTTGCTTTTCAACACTTTAAAGAGGTCTTTTGCAACAGCTTTTCCCAATGTAATGCATATTTTGATTTCTTAACTGCTGTTTTCATGGGTGTTGATTGTGGAACCAAATAAAGCAAAATCTTGGACAACCTCAATCTTTTCTTCATTTATCATTAAGTTCCTTACTGACCCAGTTGTAAGGATTTTAGTTTTGTTGATGTTGAGGCACAATCCATATTGAAGATTGTGTTCTTTGATCTTCATCATTAAATGTTTTAAATTCTCTTCACTTTCAGTAAGCAGAGTTATGCCATCTACATACAGCAGGTTGTTATTGAGTCTTCCTCCAATCCTGATGCCATGTTCTTCTTCATAAAGTCCAGCTTCTTGGACTATTTGCTCAACATATAAATTGAAGAGATATGATGAAAGGTTACAGCCTTTAAACCAAACACTTTAAACCAAGCAGTGTTTTCTTGTTCTGTTTGAACTGCCTCCTGGTGGATACACAGATTCCTCATGATTACAGTTAGGTGCTCTGATATTCCCTTTCTTTTCAGTGTTATCCATAATTTGTAATGATCCACATAGTCAAATGTGTTTACATAGTTGAAAAAACATAGACAGGGGTTTCTGATACTCTCTGCTTTCAGCTAGCATCCATCTTACATCAGTGATAATGTCCCTGGTTCCCTGTCCTCTTCTGAATCTGACTTGATTTTCTGGCAGTTCCCTGTCTATATTCTGCTAGAGTTACTTTTGCATGTTCCTTAGTAAAATTTTTATTGTGTTTGATATTAATGATATGGTTCAATAGTTTCCACATTCAGTTGGATTCCCTTTCTTGGGAATAGGCACAAATATGAATCTCTTCTAGTCAGTTTGCTAGGTAGCTGTTTTCTAAATCTCTTGGCATAAAGAATTTAGCACCTCCAGTACTGCATCTCTTTGTTGAAACATCTCTATTGGTATTCCATCAATCCCTGGAGCCTTGTGTTTTGCCAATTCCTTCAAGGCATCTTCTACTTCGTCCTTCAATACCATTGGTTCCTGATTATACGCAACCTCTTGAAATGGTTGGTCAGCCACCAGCTCTTTTTTGTATAATTACTCTGTGTATTCCTTCCATCTTGTATTGATGTTTCCTAGATCATTTAATATTTTCCCTGTAGAGTCTTTCACTATTGCCACTTGAGGCTTGAATTTTTTCTTCAGTTTCTTATGCTTGAGAAAAATAGGGTGTGTTCTTCCCTTTTGGTTTTCTGGCTCCTGCTCTTTGCATATGTCTTTAAAATATTTGATTTTGTCTTCTTGAGCTGCCTTTTAAATCTTTTGTTTAGTTCCAATAAAACCAGTGTTTTAAGGAAATGTTAAAGTAGTGCTCCATACACCTTTTGGGTTTTTGCCCCTTTTACACTGTTGAAAATTATTGTGGGCACCCAAAAAGGTTTTGTTTTAGGTGAGTCGTATCTCAATATTTTACCATATGTGGATAAAATCTAGGAAATTAAAAATTATAACTTATCAATTCATTTAAAAATAACAAAATACACCTATTATATGGTTACTTAAATGTAAAAGATTTTATGAAAATAATAATATTTAGAAAAAATTAGTGAAATTCTGTCATTTGTGACTTCATAGATGAGTCTGGAGGACCTTATGTGAAACGAAATAAACCAGGAACAGGCAGTACCACATGTTCTCACTCTGCATGGAATATAAACTGCTCTCATGGAAGTAGAGAATAGAATAGTGATTACCAGAGGATGGGAAGGGTTGTGGGGTGAGGGAGATGAAGAGAAGCTGGCCAACATATAAAATTTAACTGACAGAGTAAATATGAGCATAAATGAGGCACACAGGATTTTCAACAATACTTATAATAACAGACAAGGACATGATTGTAAACTACAACATGCCAGGTACTATGCTAAGCACAATTATTTAATCCTGATACTAACCTTGTAACATAGCTACTCTAAGTAAAGCAACTCATCTAGGGTAACAGAGCCAATAAATAACAGAGCTATGGTCCTATGCATTGCAACCTGACTACAGTGATGGCGGTGGAATCAAATGGTATCTACAATTGGAAAATAGAAATGTAGGGGTAGATGATAATTTTGCTAAAGAGATAAATAAATTTGTATCTAACTCTTGCCTAGTATATGAGGTATAGTTAAAAGATAAGGTGACTATTTAAATTAAAAAAGTGATTATAGTAAAAGACACATTGTCATTAATACTCCTCAAGATGCTCTTCCTGGCTATGAACACATTTATCCCATTGCTCTTGCTTGCCACTTTCTGAAGCAGTCCTGGAAGTCTTCTTTCACTAACTTCTTTAGTTGTGTTGTCAGGGCTGCCTTGATGTCCTGAAACAATTCAAAGCATACACCTTTCATGATCATTTTGACTTTAGAGAATAACCAGAAGTCACATTATGCCATAGTCAGTGAATAAAGTGGATGAGAACACACCATGATATTTTTATCTGACAAAAATTGCCTTACCAAAGTGATGTGTGATGCAGCATATTGTCATGATGGAGGAAGAAACTAAAGACATGAATGAGCACTTTCAAAACTGCTTCAGAAAGTGGCAAGAACAATGGGAAAAGTGTGTTTGAGGCCAGAGGGAGTCTTTGGAGGAGGATTATCAGGGGTTTAGCTCAGCTGGTAGAGTGCTGCACTGTGCTCTTTGAGGCCCTGTGTTTGATCCCCAGCACTGCAGAAATGGGAGAAGGACGTGGCAGCCCACTCTCAACACAATCCACCATTGAAAACCCTGAGAATAGCAGAGAAGCACTTGATATAGTGCTGGGAATGGCACAGTATCATAGAGTGTTTTGTTCTGTTTTATATAGTGTTGCTATGAGTCAGACCTGACTCCACAGAACCTAACAACATCTTTTACTACAATAAAATTTTAAATTTAAATATTCACTATATTTTTTATCACATCTCATATGCTTAGTTCAAGGTTATGGAGAATTTAATAGGTTCCCATTCTTAGGAGGTTGACAACCTTGTGACAATAAAAGGTCTTAGCACATATGAATGTGTACATTACATTTAAAAAAAATCATGCTTTCTGACCTATGGATGTTTGTAAGCAGTGACATTGTGGAGTCATTTAGGAACAGACCCTGGAGGAAAAGGATTTGTGATCATGTCAGAAGAAAAATGACTGGGTCAACAGACAAGTAGTAGGGGATTTCAGTGGACTTTTGAGCAATGGAAAAAAAGAATAATCATGACCTACAAAGGGGTCATAACAACAACAACAAGGAGTCATAAGAAAACTTATTTTACTTCCAAATGACATTTATTTAAGAGAAGTTCAAATCAGGTAGCACCTAAATTTGAACCAGACTGTTGAAGTCATTGAATACAAAGATGAGTCTTGAAATACAGAGAGAGAAACTACAACTTGTACAAAATTCAGGTCTGCTAAATGAGGAGTCATCTAAAGGAATAATCTTCCTTTAAATACAATGTTGTAGAGACCACATTTGAAAGAGAATTAGCCTGTCATATATCCTGTGTGATATGTGAAAAGAAAGTTATTGTAGACATTTTCAAACTTCATGTGGATCATGTCCTGTGATCCTCTTAGCCTTCATCTTTGGACAGATAACAGAACAGTTATAACAACCTCCTGCCTATGTGATCTTCTACAGTTTTCTCCTTCCCCCTCCTTTTTATCAATTCTCTATATTCGTCTGGTCACCAAATTTTCCTGTGTGTCTTTGAGTTAGGTTTTATGTGGCTGAACACTGCTTGATGTTGCTGTCTCCAGGAAATAAATCCAGTATGGTGACGGAACAAACACTCTCAAGACCTGGAATAATAAGATCTTTATTTTGGATGCTGTATTGATTACACATGACCTGAATCAGTTCTGTATTCTTCAATGTTTTTATCTTTGAACTGGGAAAAGCAGCCACATTACTGCTTGATAATGTTGAAAAACATTGACTCTTTCTGATTATGGAGGATTGTGAGAAATCATTAACTAAAATCTCAGAGCTTTCCATTGCTATTTTAATTTAAGCAACACCGTGCCATACGTTGTATTTTAATTACTAGCTAGGTTTCTAAATGTAGACTGTAATTTGATAAAATATCTGTAATGTAGGCAAGCTACTATAGCTAAATACCCTTGCCATTTGCTTATACATATTGTATGTATACACGGGTACCATATGCACACATATGGTGACTGCTATAGGGCTGGAAGATTTGGATGTGATTTCTTAGTAGTTCCATTTGGGGAGGTACAGGACAGTGTTTCTAGTAGTAAGAAAGAAAAGGACAGGGATGGGACTGGGAAGAATCAAAATCTGCAACTCTTCTTCTTGTACCATCATAATTGTACACGTGTCCCTGTTGACTCTGATAAAGTCATAGATGACGTGTAGGTAGCGTTCTGTGGCTTAGGAAACACTGTTTTGTGTTTTTCACTGGGATGGTAGAATACTTATGGAAACAAAACCAGCATAAAAACAGCAGGCGAGTTGAGTTGGGGCTGAGGAGGGAAGGGGAAGATAGGACATGAGATGGTATTCTAGTTAGCACCAGATTGCAGGACAAGTATTCTTGTGAAAAGGAGTATAGCTTTTGTTTTGTATGCAATTGGGAAGCCACTGAAAGGTTTGAGCAAGAAAGGCGCCTGAATTAATTTATGTATTTAGAAGTCTCCTAGGCTGTGGTGTAGAAATGGGTTGTAGGAGGAGAAGGGGTCAGCACAGAGGGCAGGCCAGAAGCTACTGAAATAGCCTTGCTGAGAGGTGCCGCCAGTGGCCAGGTGGACTTACCTTGAAGCTACTGAAGCTGCAGCACGAGGGTCCCTTACCTACAATGGCTCTTTTTCAAACCATTGGACGAGCCCTAGTGATATATTAAGGGGTTGTGTGTTTTTGTGATATTTGCAAAAATAAGACATTTTAGCTGCTGTTAAGATGACTTTTCCTCCACCATGCTTCACATTGTGTGGGGTAAAACTGGAGTTGCTGTGGGCATTTTTGGGATCCTGTCAAGGGCAAATTGGCTTCACCATTTGTCATTTTAACAATTTGGAAAAGTATTTTTGGAAGTGTTCCATTAAACAAATGAAGAGTACTTCTTTGATGTTCTTTACACTTTTTGGAGAACCAAGGAAATATGGATTAATAACTAACAAGATATAAAGCAAAATAATAGAGGTTAACAATAAAACTATTGGAAAATATTGTGACACCCTGAAGCAAATTGTGTAACTCCCAAAATTTCAAATTCCATTAATTCATTAGGAGGAAGGGATAAATTTGGAATATTTAGCTCATGAATTGATTATCCAATTAATAAAGAGGACTAGTTCACATGAATACATTGGGAAAAGATTTAAATTTCTTGCTGTTTGGTGAGATAAAAATAACATAAAACTTATACACTATTTTCAATGAGAACATCAGCAACAAATTACTTAATGAGTTTTGCTGATGCAAAGCATATCCAGGATTAGTTACTACCTTGTTGTTAGGTGCCATTGAGTCAGGGTCTGACTCATAGTGACCTTACATACAACAGATGAAACACTATAGATGAAACACTATTTTCAGTGTTTCTCTGCTATTCATAGGGTTTTCAATGGCTTATTGTTTTTTGTGAGTGGGTTGCTAGGTCCTTCTCCCAAACCTACAGCACTTGGTGTTCCCAGGTGGTCTCCCATCCAAGTACTAACCAGGTCCAACCCTGCTTAGCTGCCAAGATCTGATGGGATTGGATGTCACGGTGCTACAGCTGTAGGCTATATCAGATAGGAATAATTTAATAGGGAGAGATGAAATAAAGCAAGTGAGAGAGGTACATATGCTCAAAGCAGTGAAGTCCTTGAGTGCAGGAAAAAGGCATTGAAGTCCTTGAGTGCATTGAAAGGAGGCATTTGAGCCTAACCCAACAAAGTTGTACAGCTTGGAGCTGGCTAACTAGGATTTGAATCCTGATATGTTATGCTCAATGCCTCTGCTCAATGGTCACATACACAGCTCCAGTTTCCTTAGGGTGGTTTTGAGGATTAGATCAGATGAAAGCTACAGTGTCCTTCAGTGGTGTGTGGCATATTGGGAAGTGTTCTTGTAAGTGTTGCTGTTATAAAAATGATACTAGGTTTATTCTTTTCATCTGCATGGCATTTTTAAAATTGGGAGAGTATTCTTTGTCCATTTGCCAATCCTTCTGCTGGAATCAGCCTATTTTGCTATAGGTTTCCAGTTTTTCAGGGAAGAAAGGAACCTCCAAGTGGCAGCTAACAAACAGTAGAGCCCTTTGGTTGACCGGCCTAGGGAATATGTAAGCAGCAGCACTGTCACAGGGAAGTTGGGTTGGGTGTGTATCATTTTAACTGCAATCTGGAAGTGTATTTTGGAAATGCTCCATTAAACAAATGAAGGTACTTCTTTGATAATCTTCACATTGATTTGTAGAACCTGCATGGTGGAAAGGAAGCATACATGTGCAGGAGGACTGGTGGTGGTACCTTTGGTTCTAAATGGTGGGAGAAGAGTCATACATTGCCTAATGACACAAGAACAGGGCAAATGTATAAGACTCCAGACCAATTCTCACATTATCTGATCAAGCTTGTTTTGGTTATTTTAGGCAGATTTAAGGGGAGAAGTGAGGTGGGGTATGTGTCACTTTTAAAGATTTTACACAGCAAGAACATTCTCTGATTTCTTTTCTTTTCTTTTTATAGCAGTAGAAGGGAGTTGAAACCAGGGCTTTGTGTGTGCTAAGCAAGTGCTCTGCACTAAACTGCACCTACAGCCTCTATTTTTATTTTTTTATTTTAAGACAGGGTCTTTCTAAATTGTGAAGGCTGACTCTACCCTCAACCTTGAGATCCTCCTGCTTCAGCCTCCCAAGTCAGTGGGATTACAGGTGTTTACCATGGTATCCAGCTTCCCTGAGTGACTTGTTATTGAGACTTTTTTCAAAATCTGATGACTCTTCTATGTTCTTTTTAGGTTTCTCAACTATTGCAGAACTTCTAATCATCTAAACAAGAGTAGTCACATTTATCTCTTTGAGAATTAAAATCTTATTAATGATCTTATTATGCAAGTTTTAGCATAAAGTAGTTCCTCCTTTATCACCTCACAAGCCCCTTTTCTTCTTGTTTTTGAAATCTGAGAGGAGAGAATTGAAGGCTCTTGGATACAGGAGCACAAGTTTAAATGGACACACATTTGTTTTTGCCGGGGGGAAACGGGAGCTCTAAAAATGGAGCTTTGTTGAAATGTTCTATTCTATCTCCACAGAAAAGATGATTATTTTTATCCCCCTAGGCCACCACACCCTTAATGGTTCATAATAAATCCTACATGTTCTCAGTGCTGCCAGGTCACCAGAAGAAAGTACTTACTATCTCTTGTTCTTTCATTTGCTGGGATTTTGCTCTGTGGGCTTCTAAATGTGGATAATGCCTGATACTGACTTCAGTTTTAGTTTCAATTCTGTCTTTGATTACTCCTTTTCTGCTTCATCTGTATGGAGTGTGACACCTTCAGCAAGGACAGGGATGACTTCCTTTTCTTCAGCAGACACATATTCCTCCACTGGAGCTCCATTTTGTTACTGGGAAATAATGCAAATCCTTAGTGTGGCTTCTTGCTTTCTGGGTCTCCCCAGTGTGGCACTTGAAACTGTGTAAGAGACAGGTCAATGAAAGAGAGTGAGAGGAAAATGAAAGAAAAGGAAGATGATTTAGAATTGAAAAAGAATTCCATTAACATTAGGATAGAGGGTTACCCCCACCCTCCCAATAATCATATAAAATTTTGTTTAAACTACATAATGAGGCAAAAAATTGGGTTTTTAAAATAGCATTAAAATGAAATATTTCTTGTCTAAAGGCAAATAAGTTGTATTATGAATTGCTGTCTTCAGACTTGGGGACAATTTAGTAGATGTCAATTTTCATACAGTTGCTGTTAGGTGCCATCAAGTTGGGTCCAACTGACTCATAATGACCCTCATAGGGTTTTTTGTGGTTGATTGTTTTGAGATTGTTTTGGGGAGTGGATTGCCACATCCTTTTCCTATATCCAAAATAATCCAATACAAAAATATAATTTTTTTTTTGTACTGAAGAGTTATTTCTTTTATCTGAAAAGAATAATTCTTGCTCTGAATTGCTCTGAATTTCAGGTGAGATTATGATTTTTCTTTATCCCATGTCCCTCTCTAAAATAGGTGCATGCATACACACCTTGTTATTGTTGTTGCTAGGTGCCTTTGAGTTGGTGTCTGACTCAGAGAACCTACCTATAACAGGCAAAATACTGTTGTTAGTGTTTCTTTGCTGTTCATAGGGTTTTCAATGGCTGATTGTTTTTTTGGGAGTGGGTTGCTGGGTTCGTCTTCCAAGCCTACAGCACCTGGTATTCCCAGGCGATCTCCCATTCAAGTACTAACCAGACCTGACCCTGCTTAGCTTCCATGATCTGAGGGGATTGGACACCACAGTGGTATGGCTGCAGGCGACACATACCTAGGTTGATCCAAATCTGATTCTTGTACATCCTTACAACTGTACTTATATTTATATAAATAGAACATGTGGCTTTTCTCCTGGTCTGGTGTCAGTATTTTAAAGCTACATTGAATGAAATCCCCAACAAGGACCAAAAGGGATGTCACTTTTCTTTCTTAATACAAAATGTGTAGACCCTTCCAGAGTGCTGCTTGAAATTGCCATTCTGGCCTGTGGAGAAATTAGGGAAGCCAGACATCTAAATCCCAATGACAAATATCTTTCCTTTTATTGTGACAGTCTTGGTTCACTGTAGGTGACCTTGGAAATGAAGGTAGGGAATCTTGGAACCAACTTCTCAAGGTTTGCTTCACTTTCTCCATTGAACATAGTAGAACCTGTTCATTGCTTCTCATCTGATAAAATGTCTAGTGCTAGATTAATCTTGTAATGGCTTAACCTCACTAGAAAAGGAAGGGATGGCTTGATTATTACATAATTAATCACTCATTGTATTTTTGGCTCTCTTTCCCTCCTCTCCATCTTAATAACCTGCTCAGGACCAGCTCCCCCTCCTTATTCACAATATCCAAGAATTTGGAGTCTGACCTACTTAGTGAAGAACATCCCCAGAAATTTGATGTTGTGATTACTCTCAGAATTAGCAAAAACACGAAAGCAAACAACAACAATGAAAAAAGAAAAAACCCAGCTAACTCCTTCATCCTACATCCACTTAGCGTTGCTATTCAAAGTAGAAGCAGTGAGTGGAGTTTGATTAAGTGTTAGGTGTTTTTGGTTTAAATAAATAATTAAATCCTTGCCACGTCATCCTAGCCTGATTTGGTTTCAGCACCACTGCAGCTACATGCCTGGAGTAACTGCTTTTAAATAATTAAGTCCTGACTCAACCTTAACATTTTATTCATTAGTCACCGTTGAACCTTTGTCCTTACTTGTCAGCATCTGAGAAAACATACATTTGAGCTCACGATGTCTATGCATTTTCTCCATCACTGTGATAAGACTTTCCTCACTTAAGGCCAACCTGTCAGACTGGAAACTCAGAAATCACAGGTGGAATTGAGAAGTCCTACCCAAGTTATGTCCAGCTGACTTCAGCTATCCAGATGAAATGTAAAGCAGACAACTGGACAATTATGAATAAGGGGAATTCCCTCCTCATCTAGATATTTAAAATCTTGTAGATTGACAGCTCCTAAATTCTTGAACTCATGGTCCATAAACACATGAATGAAAATATTTGACCAGTCTATACTGGACTGCTTATTTATTTATTTACCTTGGTCAAGTTACAAAAAGTAACAGAGTCTCTCTTTGCCACCATTTCATAAAAGGAATGGCATCTGAAATACCAGAAAATGTAGCCAGCTCATAATCTCTGATTAAAAGAGATGTATTGACTGCTTTTCTCATATCAGGCCAGACCTGTGAGCTGAACAGCTGAACCCTGCTTTGGGGACACAGCTCCTTTTCCATTTGGATGCTCAACCATTTCAACAACCCACACCACAGATGTGTCAGCTTGCGAGTTTCACCTCTGTGCTTTCCCCTCTTATCAAGAGGTTGGGGTAGTTGCTCTGTTCCTTGTGTGTTTTTGACTCCTAGGTGTGCACTCCTGCGGATAGCTTCGAATTTCATGCTGTTTCTCTGGGAAGATAACAATGCTTGTGGGCTCAGTGTAGATTACTCATTTCCAAATAGGATCAGCCTTACACTTAAGAGGAGGTGGTGGTGGCTTATGTGGCATGATTTGTGTGGTGCTGAGAAAACTAGATAATAATTCTTCCACTCTGTTGCCACACAGTCTGAAATCCAAAACCAGGATGTTAATTCCTTTGGTTTCCAAAGGGGCCCTCTTGGCTCCTGCTCTCTCTCTCTCTCTCTCCCCTCTCTCTTTAGGTGATTTCTGTTATTTTCAAGGCTCTCCACCACTGTTATGCTGACACCTGTTTTAAAATGTAGGGGGGCTGTTTTTTAAAATTGTTTTTATCAACATAGTAAAAGTTGACTGCCATTGAAGTTGTTCTAGGGGAGGAGCATGTCACACCCCATAGGATCACTGAAGAAAGCACCAGAGTTGGTCAGAAGGCAGATGCATGGGGCAGAGAGTGCAGGTTGGAGTTTTTATTTTGGTTTTCATGGGAAGGAATGAGCAAGGCAGTGTAAACTGAGCAGGTTTGGGACTGCATAGTGTGGATAATTTTAGTGCACTCTGGGCTTATCAGAGTAGTCTCTGTTTGCTACCAACATGTGTTGATTGGGGCCAGGAGATCTAGAGGGATCTAGAGTTAGTGAGAGCTTGAGAAAGGAGGTTGGGAATGTGGGCTCTGGACTGGTTGGTTTGACGAAAGGTGTGTAAAGGGCATCATTTGGTATTTCTGGGATTTAGCTAGTCCTGGGAGGGACAGTCTCTGCAAGGTTAGTGAGCACCCAGGAGCTAGAACATCAAGAAGACAGACAATACTAAAACATAGATCCAGTTGATAAACAACTTTCATACTGGTATCTGCTCCCCAGACTTCCAATTCATGCATATTCATCTCTCCAGCTGTCCCTTGGCATGGCCGCTTAGATGGGTTAAGGCATTTCAACATTAACTTACCTTTCAGTTCTACCTCCAGAATATATCCTGCATTTATACACTACTCCTGATAGCCACTGACACCACACCAGTCCAAATCAACACTGCTTGTCTGATCTGTAGTCATGAAGTCTTCTCAATGTGGAGATGTAACAAGCAACAAACACAATTGTGAAGCAACCCTAAAAAACATCAAATGAAAATCAATGCTACAGAATGACAAATACTCTTCTATTTTTCCATTCTTCTCAATCCCCCACCATCATTGTCCTATAGCACAAGACATAATTTATTATCCAGCCATCTGGTAGAGTTTACTGTTGATAACATTAATCAGAGCATGTTACATTCTTACTTAAAGGTTTTAACCAACCATTCAGAAGGCTGAAGCAGGAGGATCGCAGTTTGAGGCCAGAGGCAACCTGCACAACTTAGCAAACCCCTATCTCATTAACAAACAAATAAACAAACAAACTGAACAAACCAAAACCAGGACCAAACCAAACTAAACCCCCCAACATGGTCACCCTGCATCAACGTTTTCTCCTAGACTTTTTGTGTGGCTTCCTTTTTGTCCCTTAGATCTCTGCTTAACAATTATCTCTTTGAAGAAAACTTCTCTAATTATCCTCTCTAATTCTGGCCCCTTTCCATCATATGTAACACTTTTTTCTTCTATAATATATATTATATATAGATAGATAGATAGATAGATGCTTGGTTATTTATTCATCGTCAGCTTGTTTATGGTGGCTTCTCTGCAAGAATGTAAGCTAAAGAGGGCTGGATCTGGTCTGTGATCTAGCATTATAGTGACATTACCTAGCATGTTGTTGTTAGGTGCTATTGAGTTGGGTCCAAGTCATAGTGACCCTCATGGGGTTTTCAAATGGTGAGTGTTTCAGGATTGCTTCAGCAGTGGGTTCCTTTTCCTGTTTTTGTGGTGCTAAGGATCAAATCCAGGTCCTCAGAGAGTGCAGAGCACCACTATACCAACTGAGTAAAACACCAACACTTACCTAACATACCCCTTTGCATATGCAGGTTGAATATCCCTTATCCAAAATGCTTGGGACTAGAATTGTTTCACATATTGAATTTTGAAATATGTGCATATCTGTAATATCTTGGGGATGGGACCCAAGTCTAAATAAGAAACTCATTTGTGTCTTGTGTATTCCTCTTACACATAGCCTGAAGGTAGTTTTATATAGTATTTTTGATAATTTTTTGTGCATAAGCATAGCATGCAACTCTCCCCTTGTGGCAGCATCTCAGCATAAGAAAAATATAAATTTCAAACTGTTTCAAATTTTGAAGTTTCAGATTTGGTGTGTTCAACTTGTAATTGTTGTTAGGTGCCATAGAGTTGGGTCTGACTCATAGTGACCATCATAGGGTCTTCAATGTCTGATTGTTTTGGGATTGTTTTTGGGAGTGGACTGCCACATCCTTCTCCTATAAATTGTAATAGGGGATAGACAAATATTTCCTGAAAGAATTACTTATTTAGATAGGTACTGTCTTCTCTCACAATTCTTTTAAAGTTCAAGGCATGACTCTCAAGACATGAAAAGCTTAGTGAAAGAAGTTTATGAGTTTCTTTTCCTCCTGAGTGTAGAAAACAATACAATCTCAGAGTGGAAGGTAGAAAAAGAAAGTATATATATATGTGTGTTCAAAGGCACCTAACAACCACATGTAAAGAGAAATTAGAGTTGAAATGGTTGATTTGGGGTTTTAGACTCTAATGTGTTTCATTTCTTTTAAATTAGCATTTCTTCAGAGCTTACTATGTGCCAGGTTATGCTGCTGCTGTTGTTAGGTGCTGTTGATTTGGGTCCAACTCATAGTGACTCTAATGTACAACAGAACAAAACACTCCTAGATGCAATGCCATGCCTGACACTACTGTCAGTGTTTCTCTGCTATTCATAGAGTTTTCAATGGCTGATTGTTTCAGGAGTGGGTTGCCAGGTCCTTCTCCCTACCCTGCAGCCCCTGGTATTCCCAGGCTGTCTCCCAACCAAGGAGTAACCAGGCTGACCCTGCTTAGCTTCTGAGATCAGATGGGATCGGATACCAGGGTGCTATGGCTGCAGACTAGGTTGTGCTAGATGTTTTTTTAAAAATTTATGTTATTTCCTTATCATGGTAACTTTACAGAGTAAGTATTAATATAAGTGTTTTAAAAATTATTTACTCATGAAAATAACTTTAAAAAACAGGTATGCTTTTAGTATTATAGACAAAGTTTATGGGTAAGATTTATAAAATGACATTTTTTATTTGGTTTCTAGTTTTGTGCAGTCCATAAAAATAGGAGAGAAAGGGTAAGTCCTGGAGCCACATAAGGTTGGTTTTTCATTTCTCACTGCATCATTCCTAGCTGTGTGACCTTGAATATATTATCTAACCTCTTTAAAAATTGTTTCCTTCATATGAATAATGGGAAAAACATCAGTGCCTCTCTGTAGGGATGTTGTGATCACTAATTTAGATTAGATAATGGAAAGAAATTATTAAAACACAGTGTCTGGCACATAGAGAATGCTACAAGCATATTAGCTATCATTATTATCATTCCCAATTTTGCAGTGTTTGGGAGCACCACATAGAAAAGGAAACTGTTGTCCTTGGTTTCAGGGAACAAGATATCCCTGTTTAGGAATGTTATAAAACTATAGTAGGAGTTTCTGTGCTTAAATATCTTTGCAGCTATTATCATGCACATAATAACTATATTTGTATTAAAATATAATAAAATAAGAAGTTGGTAAAATAGCACATGGAACATGCAACAATGTATGGCTCAAAATGTATTTCTAAATATATAATGAACACATTAAAAACAGCTGGTGGACTGACCTCATTTGCAATCACATTTAAAGAGAACGATTTATCTCAATTTCTGTTTTCTTTGAACTTTTTATGGTATTATTTTAGTGGTAGAGTTGAAAAAGCTTTGAGCTATCCTCCCCTCCCTTCTATTGCCCCTACCTCTTGACATTGTCTAGGTCACACAGAATTGCCCTTAATAATCTATTTCCTAAGTGTTTGTCCAAACTTGTTTAATAGGAACTCAAGTGATGAGGCTTCAGCCTGTCCTTTGTAGGCAGTTCTACAGTTCATTAGCTCATTTGGTTAGCAAAGATTAGCTGACAGTATGCCTTCATTTTCTCTTTCATAAAGCCATCCTATTACTCTTGGTTAACACTTTGTATTATCCAAAGTAATTCATTCCTTTCCTTGATGTTCACTCCCTTCAGGTATTAACGGACTGTTATCATGACCCCTCCCCACCTTAATCGTCACTTATTCATGTTCATATAGTTAAGTCTTTTCATCTTTCCCCATAGGTCCATCCCCCCAGGCGTGTAATCATTTTGTTCTCTTCTTTGAGCTCTTTCCAGTTTGTCTGCCTCTTTTTGGAAATAAGCCTCCCAAAATGATTGCATTGCTACAAATACATTCTTCACAGAGCTCCCTGGAGTCAGCTAGCTGTTCCACTTAGAGAAATGACACTGTGTCAACCCAACCTCAAAATAAGAGAGTACATTTGAAATGTGTTACATTCTACTCTATATCTGCCTATGTACACAATTAATTACCTTGACTAGATTTCATGTTCCTTAAAAAGAGAGATTATGCAAAATTTACTTTTTTTTTTTTTTTTTTTTTTTTGATGGTTAAGTGCCTTAAACCTTGGGTGTACATTGTAATCACCTAGTGTTCTATAACAATGTTGATGCCTGGCTCCCAGCCCCAGGCATTCTGGGAAATTGATATGGGATATGACCTGGGCATCAGAAGTTTTAAAATCTCTCCTGATAATTCTCATGTGCAGCAAAGTTTGGGAACTACTCCTTAAATAATGAGTGCTCAGTAAGTATTTGTCAGGTGAATAAAAAACAGAATATTGCTTCCTTTTGCCTTAACTAATATCTCAAAGCATCTCAGGGGAAAATGTCTATAGGCTTCCTGCTTTTAACGTTTAGCTATGCTTTATATTGATAATTCAAACTTTTCCAGATCACCATTCACTATTTTTTTTTGGTACAATTTTTAAAGTTTTAGAGGAATTTATCCCATGACTGGCCTCTGTTTCCTAATAACCTTCTTTGACCTAAGCTTAAGAGCTTAAGTATTTTATTCTACAATCTTCCACATGCCTATGAAGGAAATATCAAACTTTCCCCCCTTTCACATTCATGCTCTTTGAGAGTACCTATCAATAAAGGCCTACTTTATTTAAATGGCTATAAGATCTTGCAATTCTTTTTCCCAGCAAATTTTAATTTGGGAGCAGATGAACTTAAGTAATTCATCTTAGATAAAATTTTAGGATGCTGTTTAGCATACTCATATTATGCCAATTCAGTAATGGATTTTTAAAAACAGTAGTCTTCACTTTTAGGGTAGTTTTAAGTTTTTAAAAACAATGACCAGAAAGTACAGAGAGTCCTCACAGATTGTTCTTTTTGTATGTGTTATTTGAGATCGAAGCTTAAGTATCATGTTCAGGGAAATGCCCTTCAGATCTTTACCTACTGTTTTAAACAGCTGAAGGAATTAAAGATAAAATATCTCAAAATATGCCAAATTGGTATATATTGATTATTTCAAACTGACATCATCTAAGGAACTGTAAGAGCTCTTTGGTCTACAATGTCCTATATACTGTAAGTGATAAAGACTCTGTTGGAGAGATGTCTTTCCCAAGCTAGAAAATAGTCTTAAACACCAGAGACTGGTAATTAGAACGGCAGTGAATCTGAATAAACAAACCCTTCAAAGTAATCTTCAAGTTCCACTAACTTTGACATCTCCTTCTATCCCATGTATCCCTTAGCAACATCTCTGGAATTTCCTACCCTGATCCAGATATTCATTTGTCCTGTTATTCCTTCAGAAATGTATTGCTCTTTCTTTGAAAAGTATAAAGGTATCATGCTTTGGTTATTTCTTTGGAACTCTTACATGAACAGCCCCATGCACATGTAAAATTAATAACATTTTTATACTTTTCTCCTCTTAATCAGCTCTTATTTTAATTGGGTCCCTAGATCCATCCCCAAAGGCCACATAATAACTAATGGGTATGGACAGGATACCTGCTTTGCCCTACATAGTAAATATCATATAGGAAATTACTAAAGGTGAGAAGGATATACAACTGTACTGTGCTAGATTTTTAATTAGAATGATAAAAAGAATGGGGTTTATCTGGCATGGTTTGGAGTTTATTTTCCTTTAGTGGGTCCTTCAGATATTTCTACTTTTAGCACAATCAAAAGGAAGACAGCCAAAATGCAGCTCCTACAAGACTATACTAAGCCAGCATTCTTCTTCCAAGAGGCTTTTCTCTTGGGGATAGCCACGCCTCCGGAAGACAAGTCTCTAGAATGTGGGGCAAAGAGAGCAGCAGCAGAGAGGCAACTTGTCAGAACAAGCAATTGACCCTCAGTAACTATACATTCTTGTCTTTCACAATGTAGAAATTCTTTATTGAGGCTTACACAAGACTGGAAGGCCTGCAGGTAGATTTAATTATTTCTTTATCTTCTACATCCTGCTTTTACTAAGCACTGACGGCCTGGAAAATCAAATTAAAAAGTCCACTTATCAATTTTCTTAGCCAGCCATGATAATACATTTGAGGTCAGAGGACACTCTGGGTTTTCATTAACCCCACTAATGAGCAGAAAGTAGAGAAGCAAGTCCAATGAGATTCTCATTCCACAGACCATATTACCAGAAAAATGCTTTCCAGGGTTAAGGCTCCAAGTAACCAGTTATGCAATTACCTTCATTTTATAAAAGAGCAATAATAAAGTATGTGAGAATGACCTCTTCATTAAAACCTAGGAAGCCATATTTAGTAACTTTTTATGGCTAAAATTATTTTTATGAAAAACATTTCCATTAGTCTGCCAGGCAGTTATCTACATGCTTTTTATCAAACCACAAGAGACTAGAAGCACCATACATCTCCAGACATAGAATAATTGTTGAACTCTGCCATCATATGGTAAAGGACAGACAAGACAAACATTTCCAAGATGCTTGCAAAGGAAACCATTATAGTATCTTACCAGCTAGAGAAGTTTAATTAATATAAAGTTTATCAACAATCAGGAAGAGTTTGTTCTAATATATTTTCATTCAAAAGGCAATGGAATGAAGCACAGCCAAATTTCAAGGTATTGTTAATCGGGATAGAGTAGTTGATTGTGATATTATTGAGAATTATTTGTAAAGAAATTTTGGGTTGCAGTCATCTAAGAAGTTATCTTCTTAACCAAAGCAAAGGGAGTTCACTAAAATTTATATATTAAACCAGTGTAAATCAAAGAATTTTATATTCTGCATGATTGAAAGAGTGATTCAGGGACTCTACATATAATAGAGTGCTTATACCTAATTCTAAACCCCACTGCAGTAGGATCTGGTGGTGAGGGGGCAAAGAAAGAGGCATCTAAACATGATCCCTGATTCTTATATATACCATAATTAATCTGGCTAGGATGGGTCAGAAGGTATTAAGCACTATATGGTCTTTTTGGCTTTGCTAACTATAAAGTGAAATAAAATATAGGTTATAACTACAGAAATTAAGTTGGGGAATTCTCTTGCACTAACACTTCAGCTTTAAATAACTGCAAACTAAAAGACTCTGAAGATTCTTTGCCTTAATATTTTAGTTCTTAAATTAGCATGGATCCCAGACAGTGAAAAAGGAAAAAGAATCCAAGAAAAATAATGTGAATATGACCAGTTCCCTATGGGTGAAATGATCACATCAACATTGTGGATAAAGCTGCTTATTAAGCCAGGTGTGGAAGAGCAAACCTGGAATCCCAGTACTGGAGAGGCTGAGGCAGGAGGATCAATGTGCCTTGTAAGGCCAGTTTGAGCTACACAGTGAGAATCTGGCAAACAAACAAACAGACAAAAAACCCTGTCATTAATTGTAATTTCTAAAGTTTTTACTTATATATAAGCTAACAATTTGGTTCTGCACTTTAACTTTGGTCTTTCTTAGTTAATTTAATTAGTTAATTTCTTCCATTCTCCTTTAAAAGATCGAGTTTTTTAAAAGTTTCAGGTATTGTTAAGAAGAAATATCTTGATCAATTGGACCTGGCTGATTTTTTCCCCAAAGTTTCAGTTGCTAGAGTAGCCAGGATAAGAAAGTGATACCACTGTAGAATCTGTCATTCCTGCCTGCATGTCATATATTATACCAGAAATACAAAGAAAGCAGGCAAAATCACAGGTTATTTTTTCTCAATTTAGAGACAAATAATCTTAAGCAATTCAAGTGTACTTATCATAGAGGCTATATGTTCACTTAAAGTATTCTGACATTGATTAAAACAGTTAAGTTATATTTATTTGAATTTCTTTAGGGTGCAAATCTTCATAATTCAGAAGTAGCTTTGAGTTGGGGAAATAACCTGATGATATGGTCATCTTTTGCATACTATTTTTAATTGGTCAAAAGCAAAATTGCAACATAAAAGTAATTAGACTGATTTTCCTTTGTGTTTCATAAGTTCCAAATGTGATCCCAAAGGCAAAATTCTACTAATATTTTGAGCATAAACCATATTACTGTAACTGATGAAGAATTTGCTGTGATATAGATAGAATAACTCTGGTCTTAGAGTGAGAGAGCTTGCTTACAGTATTAGTTTTGAAATGATTGCCTGTGAAACCACAAGCAGCTTACGAGCTTAAAAGTTCATTTTCTTCATCTTTAAAAATGAAGACAAATGAATCTGTGGATGTAGCTCAGTGGAAGAGCATGTGCTTAGCATGCACGAGGTCCTACGTTCCATTCCCAGTACCACATTAAATAAAGAAAAGGATGAAAACAATTCACCCCATAGAATTACAGCAAGAATAAGAGAATATGTGAGAAAGTGCATTATACAATGGGACACAAGTATGTGTTATTGGCAAGCATATCTATTTCTGAACTGTTTGTCTTGAAGATCAATTCTATTTACATAAACACATTATTTTATTTTATTAAAGGGACACATGTTTTGGTGATTACTGTTCAGTTATTTATTACTAGTTAAGTTTATTGAAAGAAATATTATTTATTTTTTATAATGTTGTTGTGAGGTGCTGTTATTCTTTATAATAGAGTTCCAAAATTCTCCATTTGTCCATACATTAGTCTCTCCTAGAAGACACTGAAAGTAATGAAACTATTATTTATTCATTTTATTTACTTACTTATTTATTTATTTTGATATAGGGTCTCTCTGTGCAGCCCAGGCTGGCTCAGAACTTGCTATGTACCTGGGCTGGCCTTGAACACGCTGGGATTCTTCTGCCTCAGCCTCCTGAGTACTGGGATTGTAGCTGACTGATGAAACTATATTTCAAAATATAAAATCTTCACTCTTCTATATTTATTTTAATACAAGTAAATTGAAATTGTTGAATTTCACTACTCAAAACTTCAGGAATCCAGTAGTTATAAGAATTGGTGAATTATTTAAATAATAAATATGAGTATGTTTTTAAATGAAAAGACTGGGCATATTTATCACAATATTCTAAATTTCAAAAATAGTTCAATCATCTTAACTTTATTATCATTTTTAAAAAGTGCTTTCCATGTGTGATGATGGAAGAGTATCATCATTAGCAATCATAATCCAGGGAAAATATTTAAAATACTTCAGACAAATTTTTTTCCCCATAAACTTTTTTATCAGTGGGGAAGATCAGAATGAGTTGATTTAATGTGGATCTTCATTTCCTGTTCCTTTCTCCATCACATCAAAGTTGTCAAGTCCAAAGTTTTGTTATCTCCCCACATAAAAGATTTAGCCTCAAGTAATTTCAGAGGCTTCTTCATAAAACTGAAAAAATGTGGATAATGTTAAATATTATGCTGAAAGCCTCAATACATTCTCTTAATTCCTCCCTGGTTTCATCTTGACATTTCATGTCTGGGTAGAGCTGAGCTTTTGGGGAGGAATGAAAAGATGTGGTTCATCTCTTAACCCCATCAATGATGGCTTTCCAACAGAGAAATCAGTACTTTGACACCATGACAAGAAGCCATGATTAAAGTAATGACAAAAGCCACAGGATGGAGTCAGGGAAGGGATTTAGGCTACAGGTAAGAATAATGCCATACAGATAACAACACAACCCACTTTAAATCCTCAAAAACACTCACCTTCTGAAGACTAATTCTTGATTACATCTGTTTTTCAGGCTTGACAACAGACATCTTATTCTCCAGAATCATTCTTCCTGTCTTACAATCTTCTGAGCTTACTTTACAAGAAGCAAAGAGATTGCTTCTATCCTAAGTTAACTTAAATTAATCTAAAATATTACCAGTGATCTTTGTTGTTGTTGTTGTTGTTAGGTGCTGTCAAGTTGCAACCCCATGTACAGAAGGTCGAAACACTCCCTGAATCTGTGCCAGGCACATGATCTTATTTACGTTTAAGCCCATTGTTGTAGACACTGTGTCAGTCCATCTGGTTGAGGGTTTTCCTTTTGCTGACCTGCCACTCTCCCAAAAATGATGTCTTTCTCCAAGGATTGGTCCCTCCTGACTACATGTCTGAAATATGTAAGATGCAGTCTAGCTACCCTTGCTTCCAAGGAGCACTCTGGTTGCAGTTCTTCTAGGAAAGATCTGTTGGTTCTTTTGGCAGTCCACTGTATATACAATAGATGTCTCCAGCACCATAATTCAAAAGCATTAATTCTTTTCCTGTCTCCCTTGTTCAATGATCAGCTTTCACGACCGTATGATGTGACTGAAAATACCATGGCATGTGTCAGGCCCACCTTCATCTTCAATGTAACATCTTTGCTTTTCAATACTCTAAAGAGATCTTTTGCCACAGCTTTTCCCAAAGCAATGCATCTTTTGATTTCTTGACTGCTGCTTCCATGGGTATTGATTATAGAGCCAAGCAAAACAAAATCTTGGACAACCTCAATCTTTTCTCCATTTATTGTGAAGTAGCATACTGACCCAGTTGTAGGGATTTTTGTTTTGTTGATGTTGAGGCACAATCCATACTGAAGGCTATGATCTTTGATCTTCATCAATAAATGTTTTAAATCCTTTTCACTTTCAGCAAGCAGAGTTGTGTCATCTATGTAACACAGGTTGTTAATGAGTTTTCCTCTGATCCTGATGCCGTGTTCTTCCTTATAAAGTCCAGCGTCTCAGATTATCTGCTCAGCATATAAATTGAAGAGATATGGTGAAAGGATAAAGCCCCAATGCACACCTTTCTCAACTTTAAGCCAGGCAGTGTTTCCTTTTTCTATTTGAACAGTTGGCTCCTGGTGCATGTACAGAGTACAGATTCTTCATGAGTACAATTAGGTGTTCTGAAGTGTTATCCATAATTTGTTATGATCCACATAGTCAAATGCCTTTGTGTAGTCAATAAAACATAGATAGACATCTTTCTGATATACTCTACTTTCAGCTAATATCCACCTTAAGCAAAATCAGCAATGATGTCCCTGTTTCCCTGCCCTCTTTTGAAACCAGCTTGATTTTCTGGCAATTCCCTGTCTATATACTGCTGTAGTTACTTTTGAATTAACTACATATGTGGGAAGAGATGATGGGAAAGCTCTTTTCAAATGTCATAAGACAAGGAGCTGATTGTGGATCAGACCATCAACTTCTCATATGCAAGTTCAAAGTAAAACTGAAAAAAATTATAACAAGTGTGTGAGAGCCAAGGTATGACCTTGAGTATATCCCACCTAAGTTCAGAGACCACCTCAAGAACAAGTTGAATGCATTAGACCCAAATAATAGGAGATCAGACAAGTCGTGCCATGGCATAAAAGATATTATTCAAGAAGAAAGCAAAAAGTTATTAAAAAGGCAAGCAAAAAAGAAAAGACCAAATTACATGTCAAAACAGATGCTAGAACTTGCCCTTGAACATTGAGCAGTGAAAGTAAAGGGAAGACATGATGAAGTTAAGGAACTAAACAGAAGATTTCAAAAGGCAGCTGGAGAAGACAAAAACAAATGTTATAGCGACATGTGCAAAGAGCTGGAGGCAGAAAACAAAAGGGAAGCACACGCTCTGTGTTTCTCAAGCTTAAGGAAGTGAAGAAAAAATTCAAGCCTCAAGCGGCAATAGTGGAATATTCTACAGGGAAAATATTAAATGATGCATGAAACACCAAAAGAAGATAGAAGGAATACAAGAGTCATTATACAAAAAAGAATTGGTAGATGAAGAGCCATTTCAAGAGGATGCATATGAAGAGGAACCAATGGTATTGAAGGACAAAGTGCAAGCCACCTTGAAAGAACTGGCAAAACACAAGGCTCCAGGAATTGATGGGATATCAATAGAGATGTTTCAACAAACAGCTACAGCATTGGAGGTGTTAACATGTTTATACCAACAGATTTGGAAAACAGCTATCTGGCCAACTGATTGGAAGAGATCCATATTTGTGCCTATTCCCAAAAAAGGAGATCCAACTGAATGTGGAAACCAGTGATCTTTAGAGGAAGGAAATGGTCACTTCTACCAGACACTTAAAGAGGTGAATTTTTTTTTCTATCTAATGTAAACCCAGGTACAAGACAACAAAATGTATTCAAAATGTATTGATTTAAAGAAATTACTTCAAAAAATAAATTGGTTAAGGAGTCAGTTGGTAGAATACTGCTCTGTGCTCTCTGAGGCCCTGGGTTCAATCCCCAACACTCCAAAAATTGGATAAAGATGTGCAATCCAGTCCCAAAGCAATCCAGAAACAATCAGCCATTGAAAATCCTATGAGTAATAGAGAAGCACTGGCATAGTGCTGGGCATGACACAGAATTGGGGAGTGTTTCATTGTGTTGCATTCTGTTGTATGTAGGGTCGCTATGAATTGGACAAGACTTGGTGGCACCTAACAATAATATTAATCTTTAAGTCTTAATTTTCCAAAATACAGTTTTTTAGTTCTTGTCCTTATAGAAGTTGGTTAGTTTATACTTCCATTAATTTGCATTTTCTTTTAGTGACCTTTTAAAATGAAGGAGCCATACAGATGGCCCTCCATATCTGTGGATTTCATATTCATAAATTTATCCAACCTCAGATAAAAATATTTGGAAAAAGATTGAATCTGCTCTGAACTTTATAAACTTATTTCCTTGTCATTATTCCATAACCAATTCAGCAAAACAACTATTTATATAGTATTTATATTGTATTAGGTGTTATGAGTAATATAGAAAAGATTTAAAGTATCCAGGAGGATGTGTATAAGTCATATGCCAATACTATACTCTCTTATATAAAAGACTTGAGCATCCACAGATTTTGGTATCTGAGGGGGTCCTGGAATTAATCCGCCCATGGGTATTAATGGATGAATGCATTTCATTATCTTTTGTTGCTGCTTAGTCCAATAAATGTTGGTTCATACTCAATGCTATACTCATGTATATGTTGTTAAGACTTGAGACTACACAGTGAAATTCCTCTGTGCCTATATGCTAAACGCTTTATCCAACAGCAATATCTGGCAACTGCATAGAGATTTCTCTTTAGGCCCTTGTCAGTATGGATTTTAGTAATCAGTTAAGAATCATCTTGATAATAGTAGCAAATAAATATTTCTTGAGTACTTAGTTTGTTTGAAGTGCTATGCTAACTTTTTCACCCATTATGGTTGTTGTTATGTGTCATTGAGTCAGGTCCAACTCATAGTGACCCTGGTAGCATTTGCAATGGTTGATTGTTTTGGGATTGCTTTGGGAGTAGATTGCTACATGATTTGTCTTTCTCCTGTTTTGTGGTGCTGGGGGTCCAACCAGGGTCTTCAGAGAGTGCTACACGGCACTCTACCAACTGAGCTAAACCCCAGCCCCTTCTTCATTCATACCACCTTATTAATCCTCATTAGTGTAAAGAACAATTATTGCCCTGGATATTTAGAAAAGAAAATGAATATCATGATCAGGTTTATTCAAGAAGTTGCAGAATCTGGGACTGTCTGTCTTCAAACTTCCTTCCAAGTAACCATTGGCTATTGCTGTAGTTAGGTGCCTTCAAGTTGGGTCTCACTCATCATAACCCTATGTACAACAGAACAAAACACAATGAAACACTCCCCAACACTGTGCCATGCCCAGCACTATGCCAGTGCTTCTCTGCTCTTCACAGGGTTTTCAATTGCTAATTGTTTCTAGATTGCTTTGGGAGTGGACTGCATGTTTTTCTCCCATTTTTGTGGGGTTGGGGATCAAACCGATGGCCTCAGAGAGTGAAGAGCAGAACTCTACCAACTTAGCTAAACAGACATAGGATATTAAATGAGAGCCCAGGATACTGATAGGTGATATTTTAAAAAAGCAGTAAAGATGTGAATCTTCACTATTTTAAATCACCCTCAAATATGTACACCCCATACCTCAGATGAGAGATACTAGCAGGACTCAGTAGATCCTTTCCTGACATTTCTGTCTCCTACCTCTGGAAGCCCTGTCCTACTATGTCCCTGCTTTGGTGCTTTGGGCTTCTGCCCCTGGGTCTTTGCTCAGCAGCGTCATGAAGGCATCTCCGCACAGCTATGGTACCAGAGACCCCTGGAGGTTCATACTAGCATGTGTGGTCACAGGCTCTAGAGAACTTGTATGTCCAGGACTGGGCAACTTTGAACTCTGAGTACGTGTAGTGAGTGGAGTGGATCTTCCACTCCCTGTCTGGGGAAAGCTCTTTTTTCCCCACCTTAGATCCATGTCTCTCTGTGGACATTCCTCCTTTCTCTCTACTTATCATCCAGCTTGACACCAGTGATGTGTTTCAACATGGTTCCTTTCATGAACAGATAGCTTGTCTGTTTGGTTTTGTACTGATGGCCATCTGAACCCTAGAGCAATTTCCTGACCAGGAACGGTTTAAATGGAACCCAGCCAGGGACAGGTAGCACAGGAAGCAGAGCCACTGGCCCCACATGCCCATCCCATTATCTGCTCCAGGAACATGGGGAGGTGGGGGAAGGCAGTGCACGTGTTCTCCTGACTTTCTTGCAAGTCTGGGTTTGCCAGGGCTTCTGGAGCTCACAAGTACAAATCCCTACAGCCCCAACTCTTGGAAGCACAGCTGCATTTACACACCTGATTTGTAAATGATTTGGTTTGATTGCTTGCACCACACACTTCAAACATGGTCTTCTTCTTCTTCTCCTTCTCCTTCTCCTTCTCCTTCTCCTTCTTCTTCTTCTTTCTCCTTCTCCTTCTCCTTCTCCTCCTCCTTCTTCTTCATCTTCTTCTTATTATTATTCTCTTCCTCCTCCTCCTCCTTCTCCTCCTCCTCCTCTTCTTCTTCCTCCTCCTTCTTTCTCTTCGTAATTTCTTGTCTTCTATGTCTTAGTTCTTTTTATTCATTGTTTTCTCTGGTGGTCTTCCTGAAATCACAGGCAGATTTGAAGTGATTCAGAATTTAGCTTTTCCTACTCAGCAAAGCCAGCTACTGTATTTCTGCATATCTGAGAAGGACCTAAAGTCTCAGGGAGTTACCTGTGAAGTAAGCTCTGTCCTGTTTAAAACCTGAGGTCAGGTCCTCATCCATAACTTCTGTTATCCCATGGCTCACAGGGGCTCCAGTGGGCCTTGTGAACTACCTTCAGCTCAGCCCATTGCTGAGTAATCTTTGCTTCAGGTTGAGAGTAAGGCACTGCGTAGCCTCAGGTTTCTCTGGACTAAAACCTAGGATACTCCTCACTTGACCTTTACTCACTCTAACATTTTCACCTACAAGGAATGGGCTCATCACAAACACTACGAACAAGTTCAACAGAAGCAGGAGCTGTATGGAAGGTGGACACGTGGAAAGTTCCACTTCTACATTGTTGGTGGAAGGGTGGGGTCAGGGATTTTTGAGTTCATTGTATGACTGCCATTGTTCAGGATTTGCCTGGCACAGCCCCCCTGAGTTGCTGCCTAATAGGAATGCTTCCACTCACTGCTCAGTGAGGCCACTCTCTGTTTTTTACCTTGTCCCATGCCTCTTGTTGTTCAGTCACCCCTGTGGCAGATACCCAAGTCTGACAAAGGTTTTCAAATCCGGATCTAGGGAAGCCTCATGGGTTTGAGAGGTGACCCTCGCCCCCTCCAGCACTTTGTTCTTATACATTTCACTCTTGCCTGTCTATGGTCAGCTCTCTGATGGGCCTAAGTGGCTGTATTTATAACTTCAATCAGATCATGCCTCTACCCAGTTTTGAATCTGAAGCTGTTCCCATGTTCTTAAAGATGTGCAGACTCTATTCTCATGGCTCTTTTCTCTCACTCTTCTGTTTGTTCACTGAATTCCAGCCTTCTTGCTGACTCTCTAACTTGCCAAATATTCTTCCATTGCAGGGCCTTTGCATGAACTATTGGCTTCCTGTAGAGCAATTAGTTCTCTTTTCACTGAGGTCCTTTCTCAGATGGCATTTTGTCAACCATTGCTTATAAATAAGAACCATTTGCCATTCTTTGTTCTCTTACCTCAGTGGTTTTCAAACTCATTTTCCTGTTACCCACAATAAAAAATCCCCCCACCTGTCTTTCAGTTTGTCATGCTATGGGGGCTTGCATGTTGCTGTGATGCTGAAAGCTATGCCACCAATATCTCAGATATTAGCAGGATCACCCATGGTGGAAAGGTTTCAGCTGAGCTTCCAGACTAAGAGAGACTAGAGAGAAAGACCTGGCAACCCACTTCAGAAACAATCAGCCATTGAAAACCCTATGAATAGCAGAGAAACACTGTCAAATACAGTGTCAGAAAAAGAGCTCCTTAGGCTGGAAGGCATTCAAGAAAGGACTGGGGAAGAGTTGCCGCCTCAAAGTAGAGTCAACCTTAATGATGAGAATGCAGTAAAGCCACTGGGACCTCCTTTTGCTAATGTGGCATGATGCAAAATAAGAAGAAGCATAGTGGCTCCAACATTGAGCTCAAACATAAGAAGATCATGTGCATGGCACATTGTTGGGTAGTGTTTCATTCTGTTGTACATAGGGTCATTATGAGTTGGATCTGACTTGATGGTACCTAACAACAACAATTAAAAATACATTTTACATTGTGATCTCACATGATGTATACAGATAACTGTAGCAAAGATTTCATAAAATAGTACCTATGTTTGCTATGAACAATACACTCTGATATATTCCATTCATTCTTGATTTTATTGCAATGACACTTCAATTCTAATTAATTTAATTCATTAAAAAACCAAGAGGGCATAACCCCTCTTCACTAACAACTAAATATTGAAAATCTATTGTTTGGCCATAAATACTTCCTTTTTATGCTTTGTTTTTACTTTACAAGTATGTTCTACTTTTTTTGTTTGTTTCTTTTTTTGCTAGAGTGTAGGCCCCATAAGAGCAAACATTGCTTATTGTAATGGGCTTATCACTGTTGTATCCACAGTGCTAGGAATCTTATAATAGGAATTCAATAAGTGTTTGTTGAATGGCTAACCGGGTAAATGTATCAAGTGGTTTTGGAAAAAGATTTTGCTTTCAAATAATTTGGGCGATCCTGTTTAGTCTGTATCTCTAATGAAGATCTATAACACCCATGAGAATATTAAAAAACTGAGATGTACTCAAGTGAAGAAATTTCTTTGGCTTTGCTGGCCCCAGGATTTAGAAACTTAGCAGTCTCCCTTCAAGTTGTCCTTTAGAACATATTTGTTAATGCCTCATGAGACATCACTGATATTCAGATCATCACTAGGAAAAATACAAACCAAGCCAAAAAAAAAAATCTGGGCAAATATAGCATTAATAGATACTGAGCACAGGCTTCGGCAGGGTCTGGAGTTACCAATTTCTCCCCAAGTGTAAGGTATTAACTATTCAGTTACTGGGTGGTGGGAAGGCCCAGAGATGTATGGGGAGGGCCAGGGTCATTGGAGCAAGAGTAATGGGGACTTGGATGAATTGGAATGGCAGTGGCCATATTCCAATCCAAAGTAGATGTTTAAGTGTTTTTACAAGAGGGATGGCTGTTCTTGTCTATGTATCTGGCGATGAAACCTGAGCAAACAACTTTATTACTCCAAGCTTTTGGTTATAGGTCTGTGGGTAAAGTGAACAACCAAAGGGATGGTGGAGGGATCAGGGAGAAAGAAAAAGGCTGAGAGCACGGTGTCTTTCCCTTGGCCTAGAAGAGGTTCTCAAGTCTTCAGGATACCGGAGGAAGAGACAGGTAGTCATCAGGGGCTGCCTCAGTTGCTGTTGTTCATAAGATTGACACTCTGAAAAGGCCAAGTCACTAGGAAGGTGGTAAGAAGTTCAGTGCTAAGTCAACATTAGCTGTCATTATTATTATTATCATTATCATTATTGTTATTATTATTATTATTATTTGTTCCTCCTCCTCCTCCTCCTTCTCCTCCTCCTCCTCCTCTTCCTAATTCTCTTGCTCCTCCTCCTTCTTAAAAATCATTTTACTCACAGCCTGGGATACTACATGACTTATCTCAGAAGCATCTACATTCAGTACTCCCTCCATGAAAGTGGCATCTCACCTTTCATGGAGTGTAAACGTTAAGTTTTTCCTAATTAACCCTTGGTCTCTACTCTCATCCTTGCTTTCCTCAAAGACATAGATTACACAGCAGAGCTGTTCCTTCACTACCCCTGCTGCCCCAATTCCACGGGCCATGAGGAAGGGCTCATTTCCTCTGTCACTTTGGCCTGACAGGACACCTTGCTTTTACTTGCTGTGTTTCTGCAGTTGCATGTTGCTATAAAAGCATCATTTCCAGATTATGCTCCAATCCAAGAGGGACATTTGGGTACCAATATTGCACAATAGACACTATTTTTATTTTTATTTATTTATTTTTCTAAGTAATCTTATTTTATTGAGAATTTTTAATGTGCAACTTAATGGGTCTCATTATGATGTTTCTTTTTATTATTTTATTATTTTTTTGCAGTACTCAGAGTTGAACTCAGGGTTGAACCCAGGGCCTCGTGCTTGCATGCTTTGCAAGTGCTGGACCACTGAGCTGAACCCTCAGCCCATTTTTATTTTTATTTTTTTCACTTTTTTGGGACAAGATCTTGCTAAATTATGCAGATTGCCCCTGGTCTCAAACTTGTGATCCTCCTGCCTCCGCCTCCCGAGTCGCTGGGATTATAGGGGTGCGCCACCATGCCTGGCTTCATCATGACCTTTCTACATATGCATTTCATTGTAATTTGCCTGTGTTCACTATCTTCTCATGACTTCACTTCCCGATCCCTTCTCTCCCCAATGATATTGCCATAAATATTTCCTTTCTTTTCTCCCATTACCCTTTCTTCTTGGCCCTTTCTCTTTTCTTTAGTTCATTATCTTCCCCTACATAAGCCCCTTCTACTTTAATGAGATATATGTTTTAATATTGAATATATGTTGAAGTCTAATTTCCACATATGAGAAAAAAATGCAATGTTTATCTTTTTGGGTCTGACTTAATTCACTTAAAATGATAATCTCTAGTTCCATCTACTTTCCAGCAAATGCTATAATTTTGTCCTCATGGCTGTATAAAACTCCATAGTGTATATATACCACAATTTCCTTATCCACTATGTTGATGGACACATAGTTTGATTTCATATCATGACTATTGTGAATAATGCTGCAATAAACATGATTGAGCAAGTATCTCTGTGATATATTGACTTAGATTCATTCAGATATATACCTAGGAGTGGTGTAGTTGGTTCATAGAGCAGTTCTTCTTTTAGTTTTTTGAGGAACCTGCATACTGATTTCCATAGTGGCTGAGCAAATCTGTATTCCCACCAGCAGTGTATAAGGGTTCCATTCTCCCCGCATCCCCACCAGCATGTGTTATTTGTTTTGTGGATGGTAGCCATTGTGACTGGGGTGAGATGATATCTCAATGTAGTTTTGATTTGCATTTCCCTGATGGCTAAGGATGTTGAATATTTTTTCATATGATTGTCAGCCATTTGTATTTTTTCTTTTGAGAAGTCTCTGTTCAGTTCTCTTGCCCCCTTTTTGATTGGATACTTTGCTTCTTTGGTGTTTATATTTATTTTTTGAGCTCTTTATATATTCTAGAGATTAGCTACCTGGCTGATGTATAAGTGGCAAAGATTTTCTCTTGTTCTGTATGCTGTCTCTTCATTCTTATATTTATGTCTTTTGTTGTACAAAAGCTCTTTAATGCAATCTCATCTGTCAGTTCTTGCTATTGTTTCATGTGCTTTTAGGGTCCTTTTTAGAAAATCATTGCTTATGCCTATATCTTGAAGTGTTTTCCCTGTTTTCCTCTAGCAGTTTCAAAGTTTCAGGTTTACCACTAAGGTAACCATTTTGAGCTGAGTTTTGGACAAGGTGAGAGAGAGGGCTGTAGTTTCAATCTTCTAGATGAGGATATCCAGTTCTCCCAGCATCATTGGTTGAAGAGGCTGTCTTTTCTCCAACTTATTGTTGGCACCCTTTGTCAAATATCAGGTGACTCTAACTGCACATGATTATTTCTGGATTCTCTATTCTTCAATTTCTTTTTTTAGTGTTTTAAAGTTTTCATTGTAGAGGTCTTTGACCTCTTTGGTTAGGTTTATTCCCAGGTATTTGATTTGTTTTGAAGCTATTATGAATGGGGTTGTTTTTCTGGTTTCCTTCTCTGTCTTTTCATTATTATTATGAAGAAAAGCTACTGATTTTTGTATGTTAATTTTGTATCCTGCTACTTTGCTGAATGTGTTTATCAGCTCTAATAGTTTTCTGGTGGAGTCTTTAGGGTCTTTTAAATATAGGATCATATCATCTGCAAATAAGGATATTTGACTTCTTCCTTTCCTATTCGGATTCCTTTTGTTTCTTTCTGTTTTATTGCTGTGGCTAATAGTTCAAATATTATATTGAATAGCACTGGAGACAGTGGACATGTTTGTCTTGTTCCTGATTTTAGGTGAAATGTTTTTGTATTTTTCCCCATTTAGTATGATATTGGCTTATAGGCTTTTTCATATGTCACCTTTATTATGTTAGGGATGTTTCTTTAATTCCTAGTTCCTTTAAGGTTTTTATCATAAAAAGATGTTGAACTTTGTCAAAGACTTTTTCTGCATCTACTGATAGGATGATGTGGTTTCTGTCTCTATTTACAGGTGATATTACATTTATTATCTTGCATATGTTGAACTAGTCTTGCATCTCTGAAATGAGCCAACCTAATCATAGTGTGTGATCTTTTTAATGTGTGGTTGAAGTTAATTTGCAAGTATTTTATTAAGGATTTTCAGATCTAGATTCATCAGGGAAATTGAGGTGTATTTTTCTTTTTTTGATACATCCTTATCTGGTCTTGCTGTCAGGGTAATACTGGCTTCATAGAATGAGTGTTATAGTATTCCTTCCATTTTATCTTATGCAATGTTTGAGAAGCATTGGTGTTAATTTTTCTTTAAAGGTCTTATAGAATTCCACAGTAAATCCATCCAGTCCTGGGCTTTTCTTCATTGGGAGACTCTATTAGTGCTTAACCTCATTGCTCATTACAGGTCTGCTTAGGTTGTTTATATCTTCTTGTCTTACGTTTGGCAAGTCATGTGTGTCTAAGACTTTATCTATCTCATCTAAGTTTTTCAGTTTTTTGGAATATAATCATTCAAAGTGGTCCCAAATAATTGTCTGCATTTTGTTGTTATCCATTGTAATGTTCTCCTTTTCATCTCTAATTTTTAAAATTTGCATCTTCTCTCTCTTTCCTTTGGTTAATTTTGCTAAGGGTTTGTTGATCTTGTTTATCTTTTCAATGAACTAGCTCTTTGTTTCATCAATTTTTTATTGTTCTTTTAATTTCCATTTTATTAATTTTTGCTCTGATCTTTATTATTTATTTCCATCTACTGGCTATAGATTTTATTTGTTCTTTTTCTAAGAATTTGAGGTGCATCATTAAGTTATTTGTTTGAGCCCAGTTTGGTTTTTTAATGTAGGCACTCATAGCTATAAAATTCCCTCTTAGAACTTCATTTGCTGTATTCCATAGGTTCTGGTGGGTTGTATTTTCGTTTCCATTTGATTCTAAGAATTTTTTTGAATTTTCTCTCAGGTTTCTTCATGTACTCAATCATTATTTAAGAGTATATTTTTCATGCTCCAAATATTTATATATTTTCTGTAATTTCTTTTGCTGTTCAATTCTAGTTTTATTCCATTGTGGTCTGTTAAGATACATGAAATTATTTCAATTTTTCTATGTTTGTTAAGATTTTATATATGGCCTAAAATGTGATCTATTTTAGAAAATGGTCCATGGGCTACAGAGAAGAATGTATATCCTGTAGCTTTTGGGTGAAATATTCTGGATATGTCTTTTAAGTCCATTTGATCTGTTATGGCACTTAACTCTGAAATGTATTTGTTGATATTTTTGTCTTGATGTTTCATCTATTGATGAGAGTGGGGTATTGAAGTCACCCACTATTATTGTATCTGGACCTATCTATCCCTTTAAGTCCAGTAGTGATTTTTTAAATGAAGTTGGGTGGACCAGTGTTCAATGCATATATACCTAACAATTATTATACCTTCTTGATTGATTGTTTCCTTTATTAAAACATAATTACCTTTCTTGTCTTTTTGGACTAGTTTTAACTTGAAGTCTACTTTATCTGATATGAGGATGGCTACTCCTCCTTTTTTGGCTTCTATTTGCTTAGTATATCAATCTCCATCCATTCACTTTCAGTCTGTGTGTTTCCTTGCCAGTGAGATGTGTTTCTTGCAGACAACAGATTGTTGGATTTTGTTTTTTAAGCCAGTCTACTAATCTATGTCTTTTAATTGGAGACTTAAGATCATTTATATTTAGGGTTGTTATTGACAGAGGTTTGCTGGTTCATGTAATTGTGTTTTCCTGGTTGGTTCATACTCTATTTGTTCTTTTCATTCTCCCTCATTTATATTTGGAGTTTGCTAATTATTTTGCGTTAGACATGACTGATTCTTCCTTAGTTCTCCTTACTTCATCCCTCGCATGAAGTTTGTTTTTTCCTGTGCTCTTGTGGTGGAAACTGTCTTTATTCCTCTTGTGTATGTGTTGTTGTTGTTGTTAGGTGCCATTAAGTGAGATCCAACTCATAGTGACTCTGTGTACAACAGGATGAAGTACTACCTAACACTGTGTCATGCACATAATCTTTTTATATTTGAACCCATTGTTGCAGCACTATATTTCTTCTAATTTTGAGTCATGCCACATCAGCAAAAGATGGTCCCAGGGACTTCACTTCATTCCCATCATTAAGGTTGACTCTACTTTGAGGAGACAATCCTTCTCCAGTCTTTTATTTTTATTTATTTATTTTTTTGTGGTACTGGAGGTTGAACCCAGGGCCTTGTACTTGCATGCTCTGCAAGTGCTGGACCATTGAGCTACACCCTCAGCCCATTTTTTTTTTTTTTTTACTTTTTGAGACAGGGTCTCGCTAAGTTATGCAGACTGCCTCTGGTCTCAAACTTGCGATCCTCTTGCCTCCACCTCCAAAGCCGCTGGGATTATAGGCGTGTGCCACCGCGCCCGGCTCCAGTCATTTTTTGGATGCTTTCAAGCCTGGGGTCTCATTTTCTGGCACCATGTTTGACAGAGATTCTCTCCTATTTATAGGATTTTCAATGGCTAATTTTTTTGGTAGTGTGCTGCCACGTCCTTCGCTCTCGTCTATTTTAGTCTAGAAGCTCAGCTAAAACCAGTCCACCATGGATGCCCCTGCTTGTATCCAAAATATCAGTGGCATAGCTTTCAACATCACAAGTTCCCACAGCATGACAAGTTTACAGACACATGGGGGCCTGTGTGTGTAGGATTCCTTTAAGTATCTTCTGCAGTGGTGGCTTGGTAGTTATATATTGCTTTCATGTGTGCTTGTTTTGGAATGTCTTTATTTCTCCGTCAATTTTAAATAAAAGTTTTGAAGGATATAACAATATTGGTTGGTTATTATTTACTTTTGGGGCTTGAAATACATTATTCCATCCTTTCCTAGGTGTTAGGGTTTGTGCTGTGAGGTCTAATATAATTCTAATGGATTTTCCTTTATAAGTGAGTTGGTGTTTTCCTCTTGCATCTTTTAATATTGTTTGTACTATAATCTTGGCATTTTAATTATTATGTGTCATAGGGAGGTTCTTTACTAATCATGTCTGTTTGGTCTTCTAAATGCCTCTTGTGGTTGGATGACTGTTTCTTTACAAAATTTTCTGCTGTAGTTTCACTGAATCAGTTTTCTATGCCTTCAGTTTTTTATCTCAGCTCCTTCTTATACCCCATGGATTCTTAGGTTTGGTCTTCTGATCATGGGACAAAGTTCACGAAAGCTGTGGTCATGTTCTTTTACATTTTTCTTTGTTGATATCTGAATGCAGTATTTTGCTGACTTTGTCTTCTACACTGGTGACTTGCTGACCTAGATCCTCTATTGATTTTCTTGCTTCATTTATTTTGTTGGTTCTCTTTGAAGTCATTGATCATTTTTGTAAGTAGGCTTTTAAGGCCTTTGTCTCACATTTCAACTGTTTCAGTACCTTCAGATTCAGTGATTAAGAAATCATGGTCTTTTGGAGGAGATGTATTGTCTTGCTTTTTCATGTTTCTTGCATTTCTGATTTGTGATTTGTGCATCTGTAGGGTTATATATCACTTCCTGTTTTATTTGAGGGTCTTTTTAGTGAGTGGCTTTTTCTTGAGATCACAATCTCCAGTGCCACTGCTGAGAGGAAGATACACCACTATAGCAGGGACAATATCTGACCAAATTGGATATAGAAATATACTTAAAGTTGCTTATTGCAAACTACTGCACCAACAATGCCCATAAAACAAAGGATGACAATAATATAGAGTAAGCTATAAAATTACAATATATATTTAGAGTGAAGGTATAATTAGCCTGAAGTTAAAAAGTGGGTGAGGGGCAGAGAAAGGGGAGACAGAAGGGTGCCTCAAGGGTGAAGTAAAAGAAAGGAAAAAGAAGATCTAAAAAGGAAATGGATGTTAAGAAGAAGGAGAGAAAGGAGCTGAAGATTAAAAAATTGCATGATAACGAAAAAGACATATAAACATAAATTAGGTAACCATAAGCAGAGCAATAGGAAGTAGTAAGCCTAAAATATTTAAAATACAGTAAATAGAAAAATAGAGATACACAGCCAGAAATGATTTAAAGAAAAACCTAGAAATGAAAAAAGATACAAATTAGATTAGAAGAAAAGGAAATGAAGAAATGAAAATTAACAATGAAAAGAGGGAAGATAGGAAAAAATTTTAAAAAGAGGCAGACTTTAACTCTGCAAGTTGAGGGAAGTGGATATTGAGCCCCAGGGCAGAGGCAGCCTGTCCAATTCAATGTGATCCTGTCTCTAAGCAAAAGTAAGACAAAGGGTGGGGGTACTACACCATGGCACAGCACTTATCCCATGCAAAGCTCCAGAATATCAAGGAAGAAGAAGAAGAAGACGAAGAAGAAGAAGAAGAAGGAGAAGGAGAGGGAGAGGGAGACGGAGAGGGAGAGGGAGAGGGAGAGGGAGAAGGAAAAGGAGAGGGAGAAGGAGAAGGAGAAGAGGAAAAGGGAGGAGGGGAGGGAGGAAGAGAACGGGTAGGAGGAGGTGGAAGAGATGGAAAAGTGCTGGAGGGGTTTCTTTCTGTGGCTTCTAATAGCAGGAGAACTGGAGGTAATGGTCAGTTGAGGATGGAGTCTTTTTATCTGACTATGGCTCAGCATTGACAGTGTTTGTAGTTCCTTCAGGAGATGCAATCATCTCCTCTGCCTGGCGTGGGGAGGAGTGAGGGTGTAGGGGGGCTTGCTTCTGAGCAATTTTCCCAAGCTTCTTGCTGCCTGAGCCTCTTAGTGTGTCAGTGTCCCATCTTTCCCTTCACTGCAACTGTCTGCTCTAGCTATATATTATTCTGGGGCTGTGGCAGGTCGCCCCAACGCTTTCCATTGGGGATAATTCTTTGTTTTCAAGTCCCCTAGGTAACTCAGTTTTACACAATAGGTTTCCTCTCAAGATGGTGCTAGGTTATGGCCCTCTGAGACATGGAACATGTGAAAGAGTCAATTTTCCATTGTCAAACCTCCAGTCAGGGACAGACACTGTCTCATCAAGTTCCTTGAAGAGTTCAAGGGCTCCCAGGACTGTGGGCCTGTGCTATGGACTGCCAATCTGATGCCCAGGGTTGCCTGGTTTCCCTTTTTGGATGAAGGCTCCCTTTCCCTTCCCCCACAGGAAGCTGTGGCTGGAGGTGTGTCCTGCTCAGTCCCTTGTGTTATTCAGCTCTATTTTGCAACCTGGGACCATCTCACAAGTTCCTCTGTAGTTTCTGTGCTTCCCCAGATATTTGGAAAAGCATCTATTCCTTCTTATTTTAACTTCTTTGTTTTACCACATCACATGGAAGCTGCCTTTAATCTACCATCTTAAACCAGAAGTCTGGATATTGTTTTTAAATAAGAAAAATGTTTCAACATTCACATTCAAAGTTCATCAGCTGTTAAGATAGATGATTACTTCAGGTTTAGCAAAATAGTGACTGACCATCTTTATTCCCTTTGGCTATTGGGGAATGAAAGGTAAAAAGAGTGATAACTGAACGTAGAACATTCCTTGCAAGGTGACACACTTAATCCTAGAACTATGGGATACAGGTTGTCTTTATGAATGGAAATGTCATCACTGTGATGACGCCGGGGAGGGGAAGTGTCAGGTAATGGCTGGGGAACAGCTGAGTCATGCCTCACACAAACCCAAAGACATAGAGAAATGCCCATGAACAGCAGCCATCCCTTGTAGTCTAGCTCAGTCAGGGGAACCAGGTTATACCAGTCTCCAGTGGAAAGTGCCTCAAAAGTCTCTAGGAACCATGAAGAAGCCCCTCTTTCATAATCCCCTAGGATTAAGAGCATCCATGAATCAGAAGACTGAGACCCAAAATAAGAATGCAGGCCTGGCACTGTCACACCTTCCTTTGGTTATTGGTTTCTGTGATGTCCTCTTTGTTGAGGTGGCACGTAAGTTAAAAGGACAGAATTGTCTGACAAAGACCCTGTTTCTCCCATGCCAGGTATAATGGCCTTTTCTAAGGGATGAATCTCATTTTCACTTTGTCACCTGCTGGCTGTGCAGCTTTGAAAGAGTTAGTTAAACTTTCTGGAAAGTAAGAATAATGATCCCTATGTACTGGGCTTGCTGGGATCATTAAGTCAGAAAGAGGGACAGTTAGTGTTCAAATCTCAGTTCAGCCACTTGTCAGCTGTGCATGATGTTGGCAGGCAGTCTCTAATGCCTGATCTCCTTGTGTGCAGAAGGCACTAATGACCAAATCCATCTCATGGGGTCATTGTGAGGATAAAATGTAATAGTACATGGAAAATTTTCTGAGTGAGTCTTCCATAAACATCAGCTATCACTAACACAAACAATATTAAGGGCTAGGTTCATGGCAGGTGCTCAATAAATCTTAATTCCCCCCTCTCTACAGTTTGCCCATTTAGGAACTTGTTTACTTGAAAACTTTTCTGAGTATGGAAATTCTAATGGATGTTAATTTTGTCATTCTTTAAGAGGACATATAATTTTCTGCTTCAGGCTTTATGATCCTCTTGTTTGAGAGCCTCCTTGATAAGAGTCATTTTTTGGACACAAAACCCTTTGTCTCAGATAACTTTGTTCAAAAGAGAAGACAGGCCATATTTTACCAGCAGTTAAAGATAATCATCACAAAGATTTAGGAGGTGTGACAGAAAAGAAGGAGCCCAGATGAAACCAGAAGAGAGAGGAGGAATCCTGGTCTAGTCCGTTTCTCGGCCACGTAGCCACGTAGCTTAGGCCTTAGGCTAGTTTTTTTTTTTTTTTTTTGGGGGGGGGTTCTTCTTTTACTAATGATCTTCCATCTCTTCATGTGAAGCACTATAAAGAAAACAATACCTGTATTGAGTGACATGGTTGATGTGAAAAGTGCCTGTAGTTTGCAAATTATAAAGAACCATTCATAGACATTCTAGGTCATAAAATTCACAAGGAAGTTACTTCTATCACTTTAAGTTTACAGAATAGAATGATTGTGGGGATAAAAGAGGAAATGAATGACATTGTTTTAATGAGTTGTGGCAGCACAAATTGTTTAACAGTTTTCTTTTTTTCTTTCTTTCTTTTTTTTCCTGAAAATAAGGCCGAAGATAAGAAGACAACAGAATTCAAATTTGGTGACCTTTAAGATGACTTCTGTCATGTTAAGCCTTATACTATGATTTGTTGCTTTTTAAAGGTAGATCATGGGTATCTGGAATCTAGTGTAACTTCAACATTCCAAATTGGTCATACTATAAAACCTGAGATACACAGGACCAGTCAGTGAGGAATGATGTTGGCCATGGATTATTCTCTGCAGTATGATTATAGTTATGGAAACTATAGCTAAATGGCATTTCATTTCTTAGGTTGAAGGGATGTAGAGTTGTTTTTTTTTTCCCAATAGCATAGACCTCAGAAGTGCAATAGACATTTTGATGCTTGCCAAATATTTTCCATATTCTGGGCATATGGTAAGATCACAATTCCTGTCCTTTTGTCCATGTGATTTTTTGTGGCCAATGAGATGTGAGCAGAAGTGACATAACTTTTTCTTGGACTGCAGTAATATAATTAGAGCCTTGAGACCCTCAGAGCTCCACTTTCTGTCATGGAAGGTGATAGGCAACATTGGAAAGGATATCTTCTCTGTCAGCTGGGACCCTCAGCTGTGAGGCACATTAATGATAGGATGGCAATGTTTCTCTGTGAAGCCACTGGGCTTTGGGGCATTGTAATCTTGCCTATCATGACACAGAAGTGGACTGAATTATGTTTTGATCTTAACTCTTCCACATCCTGTGTGACCCTGGCATAGTGCTTTGGTTAGCTTTTCTAAGCCTTGATTTTCTCATCTATGTTATTATCTTATTGGGAGATTACAATAATGCCAAATGGATAGGTTTGTTGTGATTAGTTAACCAATGTAGACTACTTAGGCAAGTATTAACAAATGTATTTCATCTTAATATTTTACTAGAATCATAGGATCTTAGTATTTGAATGCAACTTAGATATCATTGAAGCTAACATGTTTTATTTTTCATCACTGACAGAAGACAGAAGTTAGGTAAGTTGATCACTAAAACAAGGATTTTAACATCAGTACATGACTGTCCAAAACTCTATGATAAAATTATGCGAACAGGGTTCCTGGCTTCCTAATGGGACAACCTAGTAGTTCTTAGTGGAGTTCACCTCCAATCAAATGCTGAATATCACTCCTACAAGGTCTCTGCTCATTCTAAGATTTTATAATTCTAAATGTCTGTTAAATCAGGATATATCCATGCTATACTTCTAAAATTACTAACTAGAAAAGGACAAAATGCTGGTTTGGCCTGACCTATTGCAGACTGCCTATTCCTTTCCCCAGTGGTACTGTTTATGATTTCTCTGTGTCAGAAGGCATGTGTCCCTTAGAGATCAGCTGTCTCACTGCTGCTGTCAAGTGGTATTGCCTCATGAGCATCTTCCATCAGGGATGTCTTGAGGCAGCCAAGCTTACAGCATGCTGGGCAACTGGGGCAACAGTTTCTGCAATAAACAAGAAACCAAAATTGAGACACTCTTAATAAGAGGTGATGAGGTGGAGGGAAGAACTATCATGAGGACTGTTCCACCAAAGGCTGCATTACTGTGGTTAAGTTCTCAACTGGCATAAAACCCAAGGTGAGGAGTAACAAAAAGTCTAGAGAGAAGTATGCTTGGTAGTGATGGGGGAAAATCAGAGGCAGTCTAGGAAGACCCTAACAGTGGCCCTCCAATTTCTGTGGAATGGAGCTAGAGAGAAGAATGGTACAGTGGACTGGGTAAGGTATACAATTGATGCTCCCCTCAATAACAACAGGTAAACAGATGTATGGACTTGGCTTTATGGCTTTGGAGAGAAGTGGAATGGCTTCCACATTGCTAGATGAAGGTAACATATATGAAGATATAGTTAACAGAGACAGAAAGTCATATGGCCATGCATTCTTAAATTTTTACTACACAGATGTTTACTAAGCATAAATTAGATGCCAACCATGTGGGTAGTTACTCTGGGTACAAAGAAGGAAACAAACTCCACCCTATCCTGAAGACCTCATATTCTAATTGAGGAGTAAAAACAAACCATCTTATTTGACAAGGCAGATAAGAGGACCAAATAATTCTGTTTTCTGATATCAGAGATTACCTGATTTATCTGATTTTTGCCCCCAAATAGGAGTGTTTGCCTTACTTCCATGCTTCTAGGATAGCTGCTAAATCTCTGTCTTTCATGTTTTCACTAATAGGTTTTTGCAAGTTTGGGTACTTCTTTATTCTCCCTACTTGAAGTCACTCTTTTGGACTTGTGATTCCTTTTGGACTCCTGCTCCCACCTTTTTTCCTTTTTAAATAATTTCTAAGCTCATTTAAGTTGGTATCCAACTTAAATAAAACCAGGAAAAACATTGTCTTTTTTCTTTTTTCTTTTGAGACAGAGTCTTGCTATGTAGCCCAGGCTGGCCTCAAACTCATAATCCTCTCACCTCAGCTTCCTGAGTACTAGGATTACAGGTATGCACCACCACAAACTTTTTCTTCCTTCTCCTCTTCCTCCTCCTCCTTCTCCTCCTCCTCCTCCTCCTCCTCCTCTCCTCCTCCTCTTCCTCTTCCTCCTGTTCCTGCTCCTCCTCCTCCTCTCTTTTTCTTTTTCTTCTTCTTCTCCTTCTCCTTCTCCTTCTTCTTGTTTGCACTTTGGTTTTTTGTGGTTGTTGTTGCTTTAGGTGCCATTGAGTTTGTATCCAACTCATATCTATACTATGTACAACAGATGAAACAATATTGTTAGTGTTTCTCTGCTACTCAAAGGATTTCCAATGGCTGATTGTATTTTGGGAGTGGATTTCTAGGCCCTTCTCTCAAGTCTATAGTACCTGGTGTTCCCAGGTAGTCTCTCTTCCAAAAACTAACCATGCCTGACCCTGCTTAGCTTTCAAGATCTGATGAGATTGGACACCACAGTGGTATGACTGTAGACATTTTTTTATTAGTATACATGAATTTTAAAAAATAATGAGTTTAATTATAACATTTTCATACACACATATAACACTTTGATAATATTCTCTTCCCATTACCCTTACTTATCCCTCCAATGCTATCTTCTTTAGATGTCTCTACCTTTACTTCCACTTGAAAACATAAATAATCATGTTGACAAAATTAGTTTTTAAGACTTTTTCCTGTATCTTCCTTGAGGCCCTTTTCCTTTAAGAATGTTAACTCAGAACATTATACCCAGGTTTTCTCTGACCTCTTGAGAAGGCCCATTTAAACAATCAGAATGCTCTCATTTCTCACTGTCCTCATAGACCACTTTATGCTTTCTTGAGTTTTATTACTTTTATGGAATCGTAGGTAGGCCCTTTTACTAAAACAGAATTTGTGATCTGAGATTGTGACTTGGCTTTGTTTCATGAAGGATAGTGTCATGAATTGCTGGGAGATTTTAATGCATAGCACCAAAGGCCTGTCACAATTTCTGGTCATCTGTGTTTGCAAATATCCACTTCTCTGACATGTTGGAGGACAGTGTTTTTGAATACTGCATATGTATAAATTCAGCAATGGAGACAAGAAAAGAAAAATAAAGGACCTGTTGAAATAAACACTGGTAGTGCCAACTTTGGCGATTGAGCACAGCAGACAAGCTGGCAGAGTCTGTTGCAAGAACTATCATTGCTCAAGTAAATAGGCACATCTGAATAATTAGTAACACATTCTTGTAATTGCTTCCCAAACGGTCAAGGCATTTGGTTTTCTAAAACAGTATTCTTAAAGCTCTGATATATATGCTCCGTGACATTTATTTGCATATATTTTCCTCTTTCTCTGTCTCATCTTTGAACTTCTGTACATTTATTCTCTGTCTCTGTTTCTGGAGTTTTATGTAAAATTTCCTCTCATCTCTCTACCAACCTTTACATTCACTTCTTCCATTGTTGAGTTTGTAATTATCCTTATCTTGCTGTTTTTTGCTAGTCAGACCTTCATATTTCTGCAACTGTGTGTCTGTTTGACAAAAACCTTGAGATTTCTGCAGAGATGGACATCACCTCAGGTCCAGTGAGTAAGGAATCATTGAAACCTTGTGGGTCTTGAGGTTTTAAATGACTTCAAATCTTTTGGAGATAAATTTTTTGTGTGTTTGACTTGCCCATACGGGGTTTCTATTTCTAAGAGGGGGAGCATTTCTTCACAAAAGCTCTAAAGACTGGGACATCAAATAACTCTTACAAAACAACATTTTGATGAGTTAAGTGTAAATGAATCAGAAACATATGGAATGAATTTCCCTTAAAATACACATGGGTTTAAAAATTAAGGGGAAAAGGGCTTGGCAAAATTCTCTTTGGGTTTTGCCAAACCTGATTCCTTTGAAAACAAGTTCAAGACATGATGCCAATCTTAAAATGCTTCTGGGTTCACGCATCTCTGGTTCAAAGTGCTCTTTTCCTCAGAATTCTCTATTTTCCCCCTTTGTTCACTGTTAATAAGACTTTATCCCATCAATAGTCAAAATCAGAGTGACATCTAAGAACAGAAAGTGCATGTGAAAAATCTTTTCCCACCCAGGAATGGCCAATGACCAGATCTTTGCAGAGAGCATTGAATAGGCACATTACAATTGATTTACTCTCTAATCCATGATTAAATATCTGTTAAGTACTAGGCACCTAACTAACAAAATGAATCTAGTTCGTTCTGCCTACTCATAAAGCCCACAGTTTGTGGATAAAGCAGACATACATTATGATAGAAGGCAATGAGATAGATGAATGTCAGATGGGCCCGAGTCCTGATGGGCCACAGAATTCACTCCAGATGGTTCATCTAGCTTGTTTTTCTTCTCAGTGGCATTTTTATAGTTGCTTTCTATTTCACATGCCCCTGAAATTAATGATGGGTCTGCTTACAGAGATGCAGATATGGTTATGGAAGAATTAAAGCAAAGACTAAGAAAACAGTGGGTACCCTAGTCCAATGGGGCGCAAAGAACAAGGGGAAAATGAAGTTTGTAGGGCCCAGGGAGGATTAGACCCATGAGGAGGGGCCATCACTTGAGATCCATGGCCATGGATGGAAGCAGCTACTGTCAGAGCTGGAGCATTTGGGCAGGAAGGAACAGGAGAGAACTTACAGGGGAAGTTTATGATGCACGTAATGGCATCATAACTGAGCAGGGCAGAGAATCAGTCAGAAAGTGTACGGGGCAAACAAAGAAACTGAGGGTGGTCATTGTCAACGTGTGGCTGAAGGAGAAATCATTTCTGCCTGTGTGACTGAGGATGACAAGGTATAATCAAGCCTGTGGGATCTTAACTGCACTTTGAAGATTGATAGAGTTTTGATAAGTGAATTTGGGCAGAGTGGAAGCATTTTATGTGCATATCTTGATATGACAAAAAGATATGACAAAAAGAGCACAGGCATGTTGGGGAAAGGCAATTAGTCCAATATCTTTTCTTTTCCCTTTTTTTTTTTTTTTTTGAGTACTTGGGGTTTGAACCCAGGGTCTTACACATACTTTGCCCATATTTTATCACTAGCACCCCAGCCCATTTATCATTATTATTATTATTATTATTGTTGTTGTTGTTGTTGTTGTTGTTGTTGTTGTTGTTGTTTTGAGACAAGATCTTGCTAAGTTACCCAGGGTCTTCTGTCCTTGAACTCATGATTGTCCTGCCTCAGCCTCCCAAGTTGTTGGGATTAGAGGTGTGAGCCAATATGCCTGACTCAAATTTTCCATATTTACAAGTGGACTGGTCTGAGTAAACTTGTTGGAAACATGCAGAGAAGATAGTTAGAAGGGAGGCCAGCAGAGATTTGAATGGCATGCTAGGGAGCTCACACTTTATTCACTAGATCGAGTAGTGTCACAGGTAATTTTTGAACAAGGGTGCAATAAAATCCAAGTAGTGTTTTGGGAAAGTTGATCTTGTGTAAAACACGTTGAGAAGGGGAGAGTTTGGGGTCAAGCTACTCATCGGCACTTTTTATAGTAGAGATATAAGATTCTAAGGATTGAACGAAGGTAGGAATATAAAAGAGAAGACCAGATTTTGTTTTGCTTTATACTTCAGACAGCACAGAATAGGGCCTAGCAAATAGAAACACTCAATTAATGTTTGTTACTATTATAAACATTATTACACACTAAAACATATTCTGTAATTTTTTAAAGCATGATTGGCTCCACCTTGACCTTTGCCACAACTTTCAACCTGGGAGGACATTCTAAAGATTTTTAATTTTTGAATTTTTAAAAGAGCAAATTACCTGTATTTAAAAATCAAACAATATTGAAAGAGTCAAACTGGAACATAGCAGCTCTGGCCAAGTCCTTCCTCGCATACCAGTCGCTCCTTTCAGGGACAGACACTGGTAACATCTGCCTCTTCCTCCCCAGCAGCTCCGCATGCAGCTTTGCTGTCTTGATATGCCTACTCTGCACCACGCTTACTGATTTCTTGAGGATAGATGACATTTTCATTGTTAAATCATAATCAGTGATTTTCACATCATGGTTTTGTAAATATTGTTTGTGGTTGAGTCAAGCAGCATATCAGGATTTCTTAGTATTTATTTATTATTTCAGAGTTTTGACTTTTCTGGTGTTTCTAATTGGGTCAGGTTTGGTTTTATTTTTTTCTTCTACCCACAAATTTTAATTATTTTCAAATGTGCATCATCTTAAATGTTCTATCATATTTCCCTTTTTCTTTGCATCTTCCTCTCCAGAGTCCTCAGCCCTTTTTCTCCATTTGGGGCTGTGTTTTATGGTTTTATCCTAAGAATTTGGTTTTGGCTTTTTCGGGATGGAGTCTTTACCTTCTTTTGAGATGAATCCTCTTTTCTTCTGTTATTCTGTTGCTAGAGCACATTTCTGAATGAGATAACCAAAAAAGAACATTAGGTTAATTTTCTGTTTACTTCCATATACTCATTCTAATCTACATTTGACTAAAATCATGATTGGCGTTAGGATGCTTGATCAGTAGCTGCCAGGTCTGTTTCCACTCATGATGGGTAGACTGAGTCCCCACATGAGGAAGGATACCTTTAAAAGGCATCAGAGGGAAAATCCACTGAGAGGGAAAAGTACCGCAAAGCCTTTGAAGGGAAAGTCCACCGAAAGGGGAAGAGTACCTCAAAAAGAAGGTCTCTTCATGGAAAGGGACTTGGAATATTGCCTTTTCTTTCTCCTAAATTTGAATTGGTCACTGTTTTCTCCATATAGTAAATTTCTGGGAAATATTAATGAAATACAAGTAATAAATGTAAATATATAATCTTCTGACTCCGTGAGCAATGCTCATTCAGATTGGAAACTAAAAAAGCCTCCCTAACAGACTTACAATAAAAGAATTCTTGAATGATTTCCAACAGCATGAACTCCTTGAGTTAATACAAACCAAAGTTTCTATACCAATGGCCCTCCAGCAAGCTAAACAATCTGATAAGTTAGAACACCCATTTTTCATATTGTGGACTCAATAGGGTAACACCTTAATAATAAACTGCCCCTAGTTTCCACTTAAACACAGAGTAGCTAATAATAGTTAAACTACCCCATTATAATTTGTCATTGATAAAACGCCTAAGGAATAACAGGCCTCCCTGATGTTTGTTACCTAGAGACAGTAAAGTTTATGCTCTGAGTTGTGGGCTCTAGTTTGTGTTCTGGGCTACGGGCTATTGTGATCAATATGTGTTTGTGAAGCCTGTTTCTGTGGGATACCATGCGTACTGTTTTTACTGCTTGCATAACCTAAGTTTAAAAAACTGTATAAAAGGCTGGACTATCTGGGAAATAAGCGGAACAGATCCACACTGCCTCTGAGCTGCTATGTTTGCTGTTACCCACCGCCGAATCCTCATCTGCCTTCAGGAGACCCTGCATTCAATCTAGGCTGCAGCTTTGTCTGCGGCAAGTAGCTACCTTTTCCCCTCTGAATTTTTAAGACAGCATTGCTGATGAAAAGTCTGATATAAGTTTTATTCTGACCCTTTGTAGTAAACAATCTATTCTTCTAGAAGCTTCTTGGGTACTTTCTTTAGTGTTGGTGTTCTGAAATTCCATAGCTTATTGTAAGTGTTTGTTCAGTCATTTTCCTCAGCTTTTAATGAGTCTTTTTCAAAGTAGATGTGTTGTGTCACTCAATTCTATGACATTTGCTTGTAATTTTCTTATGATGATTTTCTTCTTTGTTTTTTCCATTCTCTCCTAGAATTCATACTAATCAAATATTGTTGCTGTTGTTGTTGCTGTTTTTGTTGTTAGGTGACTTGGAGTTGGGTCCGACTCAGAGACTTTCATAGAGTTTCAGTGACTGATTGTTTTGAGATTGTTTTGGGGGAATGGACTGCCATATCCTTCTCTTATTTTTGTGATGCTGGAAATTAAACTTGGATCTTCAGAGAGTGCAGAGCAGGTGCTCTACCAACTGAGCTATACCCTAACCCTAATTGAATATTGTTGTTGTTGTTGTTAGGTGCCGTTGAGTCGGTATCTGACTCATAGTGACCCTCATAGGGTTTTCAATGGCTGAGTGCTTTGGAATTGCCATGGGAGTGGATTGCCAGGCCCTTCTCCCATTTTTGCGGTGCTGGGAATTGAACTCGGGGCCTGAGAGACTGCAGTGCGGCGCTCTACCCACTGAGCTAAATCCCAGCCCCAATTGAATATTAGGCCTCCTTAATTGATCTTTTAAATGTTTTTCACTGTAGTTTTTCCTGTATTTTTATTTCTTGGAAATTTCTTTCACTTGATCTAATTTTCCTTCTTTTTAACTTTTTAAAAATAATGATATTTTAAATTTTAAGAGTAGTCTCTTACTAATTGCTCCTTCCTCATAGTGCTCGCTTTTTGTGTTAGAGAAGAAAAAAATTCTGATCTCTCTGACATTCTACATTAAAATATTTACGATTTCTTTTATTCTGTCCCATAAGTTATTTCTCATATAGAATTTTTCTTCCTCTTTTCCTCACTGTTACTCCCCTCTCCTTTTCAATATGAGGGACTTAAGTGTTAATTGATCCATTCATAATTAAGTCTAAGATATTTTATGCTGCAGTCTAGCTAGACAATAGAACATTCCTCAAAAATAAAGAGAATAAATCACTGATATTTGAATCTCAAAACATTATGCTAAGTGAAAAAAGAAAAAAACTATATTCCATATAGTTTTATTTATAGGAAATTTTTGACAAGCAACTCTCTAGTGACAAAACCAGATTAGTAGTGGCCAGGAGCCAGGCAAAACTTTGACTGCAAGGAGATGTGAGAAATTTTGGGGCTATGGAAAAGTTCTATATTTTTATTGTGGTGGCAGTTATATGACCATACACATCAGTCAAAGCTGATTAAATTTTACACATAAAACTGGTGAGTTTTATTATATAGATAACTTCAGTTAAGCTGATTCAATAGAAACTAAATTGCAAATTCTTTATTTGTGGGTGGAACTTGTTTGGAGTTTTGGATGGAACTTACCCTGTGGGAAGTCATCCCTTTCATTAAAAGTAGCCTACAAATAGCAGGCTGTGGAGGTCTTTGCACTATAGCTAGTGAGTGAGTGGGTAGCAAGAAATGATTGGTGTTCTGTATGTGAGCTGTGTAGCCTAACAGTCCATATAGAGACTTCAAATTATTCTATTTTAATTATTACCACTTTTCATAATGTCCATTGTAATCAAGGATCTAGCTTTACCTGTTTCTTATATAAGTAACTCAGAAACATAGCCAATTTGAATCTTGATATATTTACCTAAATTTATTTATACTGTAGCTCTTCCATGAAGAATCAAAATGAGAAAGAAGTTAACAGAAGAAACTATGAATTTACATCTCCCACATGTCTGTCAGCATGCTGTACCATGGGGACTTGCGTGTAGAAAGATGTCTATCTATGCTTTATCAACTATGCAAAAGCGTTTGACTGTGTGGATCATAACAAATTATGGATAACACCATGAACAATGGGAATACCAGAGTACTTAATTGTACTCATGAGGAATCTGTACATGGACCAGGAGGCAGTCCTTCAAACAGAACAAGGAAACACTGCCTGGTTTAAAGTTGAGAAAAGTGTGCATCAGGACTGTATCCTTTCACTGTACCTCTTCAATCTCTATGCTGAGCAAACAATCCAAGAAGCTGGACTTTATGAAGTAGAATATAGCATCATGATTAGAGGAGGATTCATTAACAACCTGTATTATGCAGATGACACAACTCTGCTTGCTGAAAGTGAAGAGGATTTTAAACATACACTGATGGAGATCAAAGAACACAGCCTTCAATATGGATTACAACTCAGCATCAGCAAAACAAAAATTCTTACAACTGGGTCAGTATGCAACTTCACAATAAATGGAGAAAAGATTGAGGTTGTCTATGATTTTCCTTTACTTGGTTTTACAATCAACACCTATGGAAGCAGCAGTCAAGAAATCAGAAGACACATTGCTTTGGGAAAAGCTGTGGCAAAAGACCTGTTTAAAGTGTTGAAAAGTAAAGATTTCACATTGAAGATGAAGGTGTGCCCGATTTAAGCCATGGTATTTTTAGTTGCATCATATGCTTGTGAAAGCTGGACATTGAATAAGGGGAGACAGGACAATAATCAATGCTTTTGAATTCTGGTGCTGGAGATGAATGTTAAGTAAACCATGACCTGCCAAAAGAACCAACAAATCTGGCCTAGAAGAACAATCAGAGTGCTCCTTCAAAGCAAGGATGGCTAGACTGCATCTTACATATTTTGGACATGTAGTCAAGATGGACCAATCCCTGGAAAAGGACAAGATGTTTGGGAGAGTATCAGGTCAATGGAAAAAAGGAGAATCCTCAGCTTGGTGGAATGACGCAGACCTGCAACAGTGGACATAAGATTGTGTGCCTTTTATCACTTGATTTTTTCATTCAACTTTGTTTTTGCGTTTTATCCATATTAATGGATAGAACTAATTCATGCATAAATATGACTACCATACATCTTGTGGAATGATTAAAGCTTATGTATCTATTCCCTTGAAAGGGCAAGTTGGGTGGCTTACACATTTTCATGGTTACATACAAGGATTCTGTAAACCTTCTTGCACAAATCTGGAGGAACAGACAAGTGTTCTCTAGTATGGTGGTCTGAAGGATAGAACCAGCTGTAGTGATTGTACATGATTTCTGGGTCCCTCCCCTGGAATTCCTGATTCAGGAGGGACATGTGGGCCTGAGTATCTAAATTTCTAACAATCTCCCAGGAGATGTTTACACTAGGACTGAACTTGGAGAATCACTGTTCCAGAGTTGGTATCTATGGACAAAATTTTTGACCTTTGATACGGATATATTTTCTACTTGCCAAGGACTTCCATACAGCTCCTCACAGTCTCTCTACCAATATACACTCCCATCATCAATGGATTGTTATTTCATACTATCTTTCCCAAAATTGCTGTTATACTGATGAGTCTTCAAAATTGTTGTCAATCCAATGGACACTTCATGTTCTGTTGCATGATTTTTTTCTGATTAATAGTGAGAATGAGCACAATTTCTTATGTTGAATGTTAACTGTTTTCTTTTTCTGTGAATTCTATACATTTTGTCTCCCTCCACCCTATTAGATTAACTGGTTCATTTTGTGTTGTGGACTATCTTTATATTTTGGATATTAATCCTTAATCTGACAGTGAGTTGCAAGTATCTTTTCTCTATTTTTTTCAGGAGAAATTATTTTTCTTTTTATTTTTTGCCCTTTATTTATAAATGTTGGTGGGATACAGAATAATAAGACATTTACTATTTTCATTATGCAACTATTATATCACTTTTGGTTATACTTTCATCAGCTTACATATTTTACAAAGCCATTTGACTAATATGTAATAAAAATCACTCGGTTATGTTCTTATTGATTTTTCCCTTCTCCTATTTTTCCCATATATCTGTATAGTTGCATCATATATTTTGAGATTGTCCTCTCCTCCTTTACCCCTCTACATTATTTCTCCTCCCCTACCCTCTTCTACAACCTATGCTCCTCCCTACTAGTCCTCTCCCCCTTCTTTCTACTGTTTATATTTTCCCTTCTTAGATAAGTAGGATTGTTCAGTTTTATATATCTACATATATCTAGCTTTTTTTCTTCTTTTAAGTTAGATTTACACATATGAATGGGAACATATTGTATTTCTCTTTGGGGGCCTGGGCGCATTCGTTTAAGATGATGTTTTCCAATTGCATCCATTTTGCTGAAAATGACATATTTTCATTCTCCTTTGTTGCTGAGTAATAATCTACTGTGTATATATACCACAATTATTTTTTTGTCCATTCCTCTGTTGATGGACATTTTGGTTGTCCATACCCTTGCAATTGTGAAGAGTGGTACATTAAATATGGAAGTGCAGGTATCCCTGTGGTATGATAACCTATCTTCCTTTGGGTAGATTCTCAGGAGTGATAGGGCTGGGTTGTATGGCAGTTCTATTTAGTTTTCTAAGGTGTCTCCATTGGGGCTGGGATTTAGCTCAGTTGGTAAAGTGCTGCACTGCAGTCTCTGAGGTCCGGAGTTCAATTCCCGGCACCACAAAAATGGGAGAAGGACCTGGAAATCCACTCCCAAGGCAATCCTGAAACAGTCAGCCATTGAAAACCCTATGAGGGTTGCTATGAGTCAGATACCAACTCGATGGCACCTAACAACAACAACAACAACAACAAAGGTGTCTCCATATTGATTTCCAAAGTGGTTTAACTAATTTCCAGTCCCTCCAGCAGTATAAAAGGATTCTTTTTCTCTGTATCTTCACCAGTGTTTGTTATTACTTGTTTTGTTAACCTTGGCCATTCTTACTGGAGTGAGATGGAATCTCAGTGTTTTGATTTATGTTTCCCTAATAGGTAGGGATGTTGAACATTTTTACATGTGTTTATTGGCCCTTTGTACTTTTTCATTTTAATCTTCTGTGATTTTTCATTTTTTTTTTTTGTATTTTTGATGGGACTATGAAATATTGAGTCAGCATTAGCATTTTCCTATGTGATTTGTGTTTTTGTAATATTTTGCTTGCCTGCAGCCATAGCATTGGAGCATCTGATTCTATCAGCTCTCAGAAGCTAAGCAGTGTTGGGCCTGGTTAGTACTTGGATGGGAGACTGCCTGGGAGAAGGACCCAGCAACCCACTCCCAAAAATAAATCCACCATTGAAAATGCTATGAAGAGCAGAGAAGCATTGATGACTGGGAGAAGGACCCAGCAACCCACTCCCCAAATCAAACCACCATTGAAAACTCTATGAATATCAGAGAAGCACTGACAATAGTGTTTCGCCTGTCATAGGTAGGATCCCTATGAGTTGGAAAAAGACTTGATGGCACCTAACAACAATATTTTGCTTAAGAAATTTTTCCCTACCCAGATATTATAAAGGTATATATTTATATACTCAAAATTGTCTACTTTTACTTTTACATTTAGTTTTTAACATATTTAGAATTAATTTTTTTATTGCACTAGGTATATGTGGGGCAAGCACCTTCCCACACATCTGGCCTGGATATTTGGATGGGAGGCACTGCCATGCACACAGATATCTAAACACAAGTCACTCAGGAGCCTCAGGTGAGGGGCACAGACTCCTGAGAACACCTGCGGAGGCGAGAGAAAGGAAAAAGCCTAGGGCACTTTTGCCTTGCGGGAATGAAAACAGCTCTTTATTGCTTCTCTCTACCCTTGTCAGTGCAGAGAGAATCCTAAACAAGTGTTAGTAGCCTAAGTGCTGGCACTCTTTTTGCTGCCTCAAGGGCAGCGGCTCTTCCTACCTTTGGCGCTGGGACCAGAGATTGTCCTCAGCTTCTGTCTCTAGGCACTGAGCACAAGGACAGTCCTCACCTTGATTGTAGTCCTTGAGAGCACCATTCAGTTGTCCTGGTCTCGGTGGTCATGAGGAGAGATGCTTCCGTGTTGCTGGTTGAATCCACAGAGAGAGTTGTTTTTTCTTCGTTGGTGGTCAGACTGAGAGAGAGTTCCCAGCAGGAAGCTAGCAGCCAGCAACTCACAGCATCACCATCAGCAGCAGCCCCATCAGCAGCCAGCAGCCCCATTAGCATCACCATCAGCAGCAGTCACTCTCAGCATTACCATCAGCAACCACCTCTCTATCAGCAGCCAGCAGCAGCCTCACATATAGAGTGAGCTTTGTTTACATAGCCCTTGGTTAACTGCCTTTACTGCCTCAAGATGACAATCAGGTGGGGGCTGGAGGGGTTAGGTGTGACCAATATAGGAGTGACATTCAAATAAAGAGTGAAACCAGATGTCACTCCTTTGGCAATCAAGGGGAGATCCTTGATTACCAATCAGGGGGAAAGATGAGGGTTGGATAATTCCCTACAGGTATGAAGTTGACATTTTCTTCCTATTTGGAGAATCAGTCACTGCCTCTTTCACAATCAAGTTCCCATTTAATTTTGCATGTGTTTCCAGACATCTTTGTCCATCCTGTTGATCATGTGTCTATTCCAGAGCTGACCCTCCTTTTTAGTTACTTGAAATTTTAGAAGTTTCTATATTGGATAGAGAAAGTCTCCTCACTTTATTCATCTTCTTCAAAATAATCTCATCTTTCTTTGGTTCTTCTGACAAGGCTCAACTTGTTAAGGTAAGTAGAAAATTGAGTCTGTTTTTAAATTGTTTTCTCCCTCTTCTTTTTGCTGTAGAAGATGTTTTGTAGTGTCAATTGTGTTTTTTTATAACTCATTTCTTTTTAAAAAAAATTTTTGAAGTAGATGCTAAAAAAATCAGTGCAGTAGAAAATAGAGAGAGGGAGAGAGAGAGGAAGAGAGAGGGGGAGAGGGAGATAGAATTTGAAGTCACAGAAAAGTATGACAATCATAAACATCATACAGTAATTGAGATTAAACCATAACAAAACCTTTGCATTGATGAAAATGCATGTGTAATAAATATTTAACTCATAAGATAGAAGAAAACATTCAAGTTTTATGGTGGGAAAATTGTATTTTAATACCAAACACTGTCAGATAAATCCTAAATGGTGCATTTCATAGGAAATTTTGAAATACAATGTCCTCAATAGTAACTTGTTAACAAGTACAGGCTTGCATCTCTTATGGCAGTGATGAATAAAATTTTAAAGTCATAAAAGGTGATAGCAAATAGCCTATGCGATACCATCTATTCCTTCCAATGGTCCACTGTGATTCAGACATAGAGATGAGAATACCAAAGGCTTTGTGTAGACACTATTTTGCTCCAAGTCAACATTTGGCAAACAAGGGCTCTTGTGTCAAACCCACCCCATTGCCTCTTTGGTAAATAAAGTCTCACTGGAACCCAGCCACACCTGTCTGTCTACATATTATCTATGGCTGCCTTCCTAGGTAGTCGTGAGAAAAGTCATGAACTGCAGAACAGAGAACATTTACTATCCGGCTCTTTTCAGAAAATTTACCATCCTGTGCACTAAATGACCACACCTGAGAGTCGAAGCTAAATATGTAGGATGCACAATGATCAAAGTGAGGCACTTTATCAACATGATGCATCAATGTCTTCATTCGGCAAAAGAATTGACTCTCTATACACTCCACCCAGAAATTTCATCAAACAAAACAGATGAGCAATCTCATAGGACAGCGATACCCTACATTCTGACTTATAGAGATCCTCTGTTAGCCTCAGCAACAGAATCCTTCTCTTTACTCTGCCAAGAAGTCAAGTCTCCCTTATACTTTCCGTCTGCCCCTAGACACCAAGCCTTGACAGGTCTTCCTGGACTCTCAGTGAGCAGGCCATGGCCTCGTGAGATGGTATCTTTCCTCCCATCTGGACTTAAGTTCTGGTCAACCCTGTGATTTTTGCAACTTCTTTTCCTGAAGTGCTGAATTTTTCCAGCTTCCTAAAGTTGAATCAGCTTTGTTAACAATAGTTTTTTTCTTAAAGCCTGGCTAACTGAACTGTTACAACTCCAAATTGGCAGAATGTTCCAGTGGAAAAAGCACAGAATTTAGAGTTAGAAGTTTTGTTTTTGAGTTCCTAGTCTTGGTGCTTACCACACGAATGACCTTGGTTGGGTTGCTTAAATGCTGAGACTCAGTTTTCTCATCTGCAAAATGCAGATGCTAATATATTAGGATTATTGTGTGAGAAACAAATGAGGTACGTGAACATAAGCTGTAAAGCACAAAGTCCTATGTATGTGCTCATCATCATTACCAGTTCTCAAAGCCCCTCTCAATGACTTTTGCTTATCTCCAGAAGCATTTCCCTTGTGTTCAAGAACCAGTCACAAATTATCTGTTGCAGCCTCCTTGCCAAAGGGCCTCAGGATGGCTTCCACATCTGTCTTGGGGAATGACTTTGCTTCCAGGCACAGCCACCCTGTAGAGATCACTGTTTTCAGACTTGAGCATCTCAAAGCTGTGGTCTTTCAGAGTTTGAAGAGGGCAAGGTGCAGGGCAGGTAAGACCACTCTTCTTGTCTCCCTCTGATTCCATGTTATCTCATGGCCTTTACCCCAATGTAGTGCTGATTGAGCTCAGAATCTCACATGCTCTCCTATGAACACCATTCTTTGATTTCTTGCCCACCTCTTCTCTCTAGCTGAATCCTCCAAACAGGATTGAGGCCAGTGTGAGAAGATGGAAGCAAGAACAATTGCACCCCCAAACAAATACTCCCCGGTCTCCTCATCTCTCCCATTTCTCTCCTTAGAACCCAAGTTCGTGCCACAAATTCTCTCCTTCATGCATTTCTTCCCCTTTATCCCATCTTTCTTCTAACTCCTCCAACACCAAGGAGGGAGAATTGGCAATAGAATTCATCCCATTTCCAGTACAAGAACATGCTTACTTATACGAGTAGATAGAGTCATTCTGTATTGAAAGATATGTGGAGTCTTCTGGTTTTTGTTTTCCCTCCTTGTACATATGTGTTTTTTCTCTTCTCGCCCATCTCAAAAATAGTGTAGGATTTGGATTTGATCTCAGAGAGGTGTCGATTTTCATTGGCTTTTAGAGCAAGCTGTCTGTCTCAAACGAGCTTTATTGAAGCTCTGCATTAGATGGTGGATTAAGACAAAATTAGATAAGAAATACATGAAACTCATTTGCTCTTTGCTGTTTGTCCTGTGGATAATTCCTTCAGCACTCTTGTAGAAGAGGAGCAACTTGAATGTTCTTGTACCATCAAGAGTGCACGTAGTTTTCATCTGTGTACTTGCCTCAATAAAAGCCTAGAGTGGCCACTGGCCACTGATTTCTGCAAATGGCTAATATCTATATCCTAGATTAAGTTCAATTGGGACACTGTGTTACTGCATTATAAACTGTAATATAAATGTTCTTAAATTTTGAAGTAACTGCTTTATACCGAAAGGAAAAATGAGGATTACAAAAAAAGTGACCATGATATCTTTGCCAGATAAAACATAATTTACTTTATTTTTCCCCTTTGTACCATTAAGAGATTTATTATATTCTATTTATTTTCAGCATTTTTCTTCATTTCTGGGAAGTCTGACCTGCCTAAATCATTATTGCATCTAAACAGAGTTTTGCATACAGATTTCCAGTAATGGGCTCAAATAATGGGCTCTACTTGGCATTTCATAATGACCCTTCATGGCACAGAAAGGGGCAATGTGTCTTACATGTTTCCTGAGAAGAAAACATGAGTGGCCCCAGGAGTCTAGTGGCATCATCTGAAGCAGCCCACCACACATTTTGAATGTCCTTGTAATCATATAGTGTGCACAGTTTGCATTCCACATTGTATTTATGCTGTCTTATGCAGTCAAATGTCTTAGTGCTTTAATTGATATTTCAAGCAGGTGCCCTATTTTTACCCTGAACACTTGTGCTGTTTACTGTTTGGTGGGTAGATATACTCCCAGTTTGAGATGCATGTGACTTGGACACAAGGAAACTGGACCTGAGTCTTGGTTCTCCACTTTTAAAGACACCTGAAACTTTTAAAGTCACTTGTCCTCTGAGAATCTAGATCTTCCTCTGTTGATTGGGGAGTTAGGACGATTGGGGATTCTTTTTTTTTTTTTTTTTTTTTTTGGTAATTGTTCCTTGTTAAGAGGGAAGAGCTGATTAAAATGAATGGGAAAGTCTGAACCCCAGACCAATTTGAAGATGACTAAGAATAATAATTTTTAAGAAACTTAAACTACTCTCATTTTGCAATAGCTCTTTCTCATATTAGTTCTTTGGGGATTTTCATAGTGTTTTTCCTTATAGGAGTGCCAAAACTAGGAGCAATAAATCTCATAGGAAACTTTTGAGACAGCTGCTAGCCCTAGACTTCCAGACTCAGCTCTAGTGAACCCAATTCAACAGATACTTATCAAAGAACTTCCCTGTGCCAATCAACTACCAGGTACTCTGGGCCATATGGGAAAATTGTGAGGTATGGTCTATATTCTCAAAGACGTGAAGTCTTACTGGAAGACACTTTTGGAACAGTTATAAAAGTCTTCAAAAATAGTAAAACAATATGGAAGAAAATAATATATAAAAATAATAGTGCATATATATCAAGGGCCTACTGAATAATGTAGTATGTTATTAGCACATTTCTTCTAATTGTCAAAACAACCCAGAAAGATTAAAAAAATAAACAAACCATTATTTCTATTTGACTGGTATGGAAATCAGGGCTCCAGTTCAAGACTATAAATCAAGTGTCAAAGGGAGTAGATTTTAACAATTATATGTCAACCACTATGTCCCATTGTACTAAATCATTCTGTATGAATGGACATTTCCTACAGTGATTATTGAACTGGAGTATTTTGGGTAAACAGAAGTAAAAATGCTAACCTCTTAGCTTCTAGAAGCACAGTTGATATGAGATTTACTCAATATTTTTTGTATTGGTTAAAGAGGCTTTGGAAAAAAACATTATGGCTTGTGTTCCTTGCATCCTTATCCCATCCCTAGCATGATGCCTGACATAGCCATAGAGACAAAATATTAGTGCTCACTAATACCTACAGGCCTGAAGCTGTACCACTGTGGTGTCAGATCCTGTCAGATCTTGGAAGCTAAGCAGGGTTAGACTTGGTTAGTACTTGGATGGGAGACCGCCTGGGAACACCAGGTGCTGTGGGCTTGGAGGAAGGACCCGGCAACCCATTGCCGAAATCAATCACTCACTGAAAACCCTATGAATAGCAGAGAAGCACTGACAAAAGCGTTTGTTCTGTTGCACATAGGGTTACTATGAGTCAGACACCCATGGAAGGGCACCTAACAACAGCAACAATCGCACCTACATGCAACTTCATCTTTCTCAGGCTTCCTTCACAATTAGATTGACTATGTGATGAACTAGATTGATGGGATGACTAGTGCTGTTAAGAATCTTAAGTGTCTTTCCCATCATCTTTTGTCCCTAGGTGACACCAGAGAGCACTAGACTGACCCTGCAACAAGACATAGAAAACCCTTGGTTTTGATCTCTAACTGGAGGAGAGGTTTCAGAGTAGCCATGCCATCATGGACACCCACATTTGACTGTGTGTAAGCAAGCACCAAACTTTTATTGAGTTTTAGTTCCTTTGTTACAGAAGCTAACCTCTTTGACCAATTCAGCAGCTCCTGAGCAAATATTTTCTGTGTGAGAGATGTTCATGTGTTTTACAATGAAATAACTTGGGAAATTACTTAAAAATCTTTATGCACATTTTGCTGACCAATTAAATCAGAACCTCAATGGGGTGGCCTTCAGTTATCAGTTGTTTTATTTCTTTTAACTTCCTAGGGGATTTCATTCTAAGTTTGAAAAGCATTGTGCTATATCAGTGCTCACCTAAAAACAATCTGTAAACCTTGCTAGAAGTACAAATTCTCAGATCTTCAGATACTTTTGGAATTTGTATTTTGGCAAGTTGTTGAGTGAGGGGGGGATGCTGTCATGTACATTAATGCTTGAGCAGCACTGCTAGAACATTCTGCTCTTAGTGATTCTCAAAGCATGATCTTGTGACTACAATCAGAGTTGCCTGGAAATACTTCCTAAAGGCAGATTTCTGGGCTCAATCCCAGGGCTACTAAGTCAGAATCGCATGACAGATGTGTCTTTATATCTACATGCCTAAAGAACTTCCTAGATAATTCTTGGTTCACTAGAATTCATTATCAGTTAATAACACCATTGCCTCTTTTCTAGAACTTCCCACTTTCCCATGACTCTTCCTCATGAACTACCAGCTCCCTCTGGTTTGGCCCATGAGATTCAGGAAAAGGATGGCGATTTTCAACCTTACATATGTCTTCCCTCGGTAGTTGTATTAAACCAAGAACTCTTCTAGTACTTTAAAGTGTTTTATATACCATTAACTATTAAACATGGAAGTTGTAGAGCAGAGAAACTTTCAACTTAAATGATAAGAAACGATGCTGGTTGAAGAGTGTCAAATCTGAAATCCCTAAAGTGATGATATATGTCAACATATGATGCAAATGACCAAGCTTTGATTTCTACTCATCTTTTTAGGATCTATGTTGTTGTTGTTAGGTGCCATTGAGTCAAGTCTAACTCATAGTGACCCTATGTACAACAGAATGAAACACTCCCTGACACTGTGCCATTCCTGGCATTATTGTCAGTGCTTCTCTGCTCTCCACAGTGTTTTCAATGGTGCGTCATTTTGGGAGTGGATTGCCAGGTCCTTCTCCCTAGCCTGCAGCACCTGGTATTTCCAGGCAGTCTTCCATCCAAGGACTTAATCAGGCTAACTCTGTTGAGCTTCCAAGATCAGGTGGGATCAGATGCCAGGGTGCTATGACTGCAGATTTCAGGAACTGTATCTATGGAATAAAGAAATCTGGTCATTGGACTAACTTAGATGAGAAATAGAAAGAACTTAAGCAAAATGGGAAAGGAAAATGCAAAAACAAGATGATTGAAAAGAGACTGTAAAGCTAGGCACAGGGGTGCACACCTGTAATCCCAGTAATTCAAGAGGCAGAGGCAAGTTCAAGGCCAGGAGTCGCCTGTGTAATTTAGGGAGACGTGTCTCAAGATAAAAAATAAAAAAGGGGTTTGGGGGTGCAGCTCAGTTCTAGAGCACTTGCAAAGTATGCATAAGGCCCTGCCTTCAGCCCCCTAATATCACAAAAACAAAAAAAAAATATACTGTAAGTAATGTGAGTTCTTTAGGTAGAGCCTGGCTTGGAGGGAGCTTTGGTCATGAGGAAGTACTTCTCAGGTCTATAAAGAGAGGTTCTGTCAGAGAGAAACAGAATCTTATTCTTTTCCAATTTCTTTTTCCTCTTTCTCTTGCTTTCTTACTTCTTGATATTAATTTGTACTTCAGGACTTTGGGAAGGTACACTGGTAACTTATCTGGCTGTTTGAAGGTGAGGCTGAAAGTTACAGAGACCAGTAGACTTTGTACCCACTGGTTTCCCCCCTATTTTGTTCTGCTTTATTCTTTCCATCACTTCTATCTACAGTCATTTGCTGAGCTGGAGATCTGGAGGCACGAAATGCGAATAGGATAATTTCTTCCCTGGTCCTAAAAAGTTTACTATTTAAAGAAATATAGGCATCGCAGGCTCTGTGCTCATGAGGAGAACTGGAGAAGAGGCTGAGCTGAGAAGAGAGCTGAGAAGACCCACTTCTCTTTCTCTGTGAACTGTATGGGAACACAGTGCTGACTGACAACATTCATTAGAATTCTTTTCACTTGACTCCTTTGGCCATTTGGCATGAGGGGCTGTGAGGGGAGCCCTCCATATTAGGAATAGCAAGGTAAAACCAAGTGGGGTGGAACAGATTGTGTGTATACATGAGGTGGTGGTAGAACAGATCCTTGGGGCCCTGTCTCACCTGCAGGTACTGAAAGAAGCCTTATGCAGCTATACAGAGCATCCTACACCGTGAGTTTGACATCAGGCTAAAATACTGGTCCACATTGCACCACCAGGCCTAAGTCCTAGGAAGTGACCACAAATCTTAGCAGGTGAATGAAGAACACAATGGGAAATATGCAGACTGTTAAGCAAGGAGGGTCCTAATTGCTTTAGCACAGTTAGAGGTCAATTTTAAGCTCCCAGGAGGAGCAAGCAGGAGAGGGCAGTGTCGTATGGTAGCTGGAAGTTCAAATTTGGAGTCAGATGCACCTAAATTCAGATTGTTGCTGTATCACTTCACCAACTGCATGACTTTGAGCAAGTTACTTGATCATTGTAGCTTCTATTTTCCCCTTGTAGAAATAATTTGTATATGTGTGTTTTTGTGTGTGCATGCATGTGTGTGTGAATACCTGGGTACAAAATATGAAATAACATGGTAGTAAAGAGTAAATTTCTGCCATTGAAAACCCTATGAACAGCAGAGAAGCACTGACAATAGTGTTTCCCCTGTTGTAGAGAGGGTCGCTATGAGTCGGATACCGACTTGATGGCACCTAACAACAACAACAACAACAAAGAGTAAATGAGACAGTGTTTTTAAAGGACCCAATAGGGTCCCTGGCACAAGATGAAGAAACAAATTATCATTACTGTAGTCCTAAGTGGGTAAAAATGTAGGGCAAGGATATAAATAAACATGTCTTAGGTACTCTGTAGGTTATAAGAACCATGATTAAGGCACAGTCCTGGTTTTCCATAAGGGATAGAGTCATAATGCACAAATGAGGCAGAAATTTAGTTACCTTGAATAGGTACCCCACCAGGGGCATGGTGACAGCCAGAGTAAGTTATTTCTGGTCCATGGCAGTGTGGTTGGAGACCCCGGTACAATCTTCTGGAGGGAAGTATTGACAGCTAGTGAGCCATCGTGGAAAGTGCATAGGGTTTGGGCTCTACATACAAACCCATCTCTATCTCTATCCTAGTGCTAGCCATGTGACTGGTTGTAGTGACTGATAAAAAGGGGGTGTTGAGTGGAGATGGAAATGCTTCCTTTTCAGATCTGGAGTAATGAGTAGAGAGAAAGGCCTAGAAGTTGGTACCACTGAGTAAGGGTACGGCTGAGCCTGAACACAGGCACTTGGTTTCTCAAGCCATTAGGAGAGAAGAGATATAGAAATGTGGGCAGCAAGGAGGGTTTGCTTTGTTACTTAGGAAAACTAAACGTTAGACATTACTTCTGCACTTTGTCATATGCCTTCCAAGGTTATCAGTGAATGTAGCAAAAATTATCAATTGATGGATACATCTTCTCTGAATATTCATCCCTGGGTTTCACACTGTGGTGAAGGCTGTGTACTACTTGAAATTCTGATTAGGACTCCCTTAAATCTTCACTGTATACATACATAGCTTCAAAGCCATTCTTCAGCCCAACTGCCTCCCAAGTTCAAGTTTGGTTTCTAGTATATCCTATTACGGGCCCTCCACTTGAAAGCACTTTTCTTTCTTTCTTTCTCCCTAGCTGGCATAGAGGCTTAAGAGATGAATGCATTAGTCTTTAATACCTTCTCCCTCTAAGTCTTGGTTGAGGAACAAGCTCTTTGATTAGCAGCATCTCTTCTAGCACTCTACTGAGCTAGTTTACTCTCAGTTCTGCTGGCATTTGTTTCTGACTGGGAGAAGAAAAGATAAAAGAAGATTTAAAAAAAGCACATGATGTTTGTAAGATCGTAACATCTAGTGATAAACTTTTCAGATATTCACATTTTTGGACTGAGCAAATATAAATGATCAATTTCCTACACAAGCAATTTATTTAAGAAGGGAAATATATATGAATGTGTATAAACACTACTGCTGGAGGATGCTAAACAATGTGGTTTATTTCAGCTTTAGGTCCTTGAAACTTTGTAGTGTCACAGAATTATTGGTGCAATAAACCCCGGTGGTTTGCTATAGCATTAACTGCCCGCTATTTATTTCAAGCTATTAATCAATATGCCAGCAATCAGTTACCAGCTACTTATGATATTTTGAGGATTATTATTAATGTTTTTGATTACCATTTCATTTTTCCTTTCATTTTTTCTTCTCTCTCTCTCTCTCGGCTGTATTTAGCAAAAAGATAGTAATCTCTAGTTGATAAGATGCATTCTCACACACAAAGTGTCACAGGATTTAATAGGCAAAAATTTACTTAGAGAAAACATTTCTTTAAATCAACCAGCCAGAAAAATTATCCTTCTGAAAGTAAAGAAGACAAATGAAATGTGAGTGTTTCATATAGTAGTTCTGCTACACACGAATATTTTCTTCCAGAGTGCCTTGTTTGTAAATGCCACTAGGAATGGTAAATGGACTATAAAACCTCCTTCCACAAATGTCCACAGAGTAATTTGAAGGCGTGCCATTTTGTAGGAAGTATTCCCCAAAGACATGGTCGTCTGAACCCTGGAAGTTTTTCTTGCTTTAGTGTTTGCTTTTTTTATCTGTGAATGTTTGGCTGCTTCTTTTCGTACACTTTGGCCTGGTCTCTGTTAGAATAACATGTAGTTTATGCTTAACGAGGTCACATTGACTATCAAACTGCAAATCAGCGGGGCCAGCAGAAAGACTGTGCAGGCTTTGGTTTCCAGAGAAGAGCAGCCAAAGCTAGATTTCAGGTCTAGGGACAGTGAGTATATAAGTCATTTCCAAGAGCAGGGAAATTTCCTCTTAAGGCATGCTCAATTTGTGCATTTGTGCTAGTTCTGTGCTACAGTGTTCAGTCTCTAAGTCTGTGGGGGTTTATTCCACTGTCTTCTGCTTCTATATTCTAAGCTTAGTAAATGATCGCTGAGATGAACAAGGTGACACAGGACTGTAGCTTCTTGCCGTATTGATAACTTACGTCTTACCTCTTTGAGGCCCTGGGTTCAATCCCCAGCACCACAAAAAATGAGAGGAGGAACTAGCAGCCCACTCCCAAAACAACCGGCCATTGAAAACCCTATAGACAGCAGAAAAGCACTGTGAGATGTAGTGCCTTTTTTGTTCTTTTATTCATAGGGTTGCTATGAGTCATACTCGACTTGAAGGCACTTAACAACAATAACAAGTAATAGACAGTAGCTGGACATAGTACACTCAATATTTCTTAGTATTAATGGTCTCTATTGCCAGTGGGATTTAGGGAGCTACTAAAGATTATTTTAAAATAATTTCAAGATAATACTCTCATGTATTTGTGTATCTCCAAAATTGAAAAATGAAGTTAGCAAAACATGATTGTTTTATTGGCATCCTAAGTGAATTTCTACAGTTTGTTTGGTTTTGGTTTTGTTCTTTGTCTGCCTTTCTTTCCTTCCTTCCTCCCTCCCTCCCTCCCTCCCTCCTTCCCTCCCTCTCTCTCTCTCTCTCTCTCTCTCTTTCAGACAGGGTATCACTTTGTAGCACATACTGGCCTCAAACTCTTAATCCTCCTACATCTGATTCCCAAGTGCTAGGATTATAAGTGTGCACTACCATACCCAATTTACAAAGGCTTTTTATCCTTCATCCTTTGGCTCAATGGCCCAGGAATATCTATGTTTAAGTTCTTTTAGAATCAAAGTTTTGGTTTTTCTCACTTGGCTACTAAATTGAAAGCATTAAATATTATTACCAATAAATTAATATAGAAGAGGACAGAACCAGAATGAAACGATTTAGTAATCTTTTTTTCTGGCTTTTGTATCTGAAGATAATGTTACCAACAAGCCATAAGATTAATAAGAAAGGGTGGAAGGCAAACACCTAAGAAACTCACATGAAAGAAACTCACATGAACATGAAATATCGTGCTTATAAGAGCACAGATAAGAAGGGAGGTGGAAATGAAAATTGATATCTAATATCTTCAGTCGAGAGTCCCAATATCAACAGCTACAGTCTGAAGCAAATTCCCCAATGTGCTTCCCATAGGATGGAATACTGACCCAACTTTCAAGGCCTGAAAGACATAGTGGTTTGTCCCTGTGATGGTGAATGGCTCCAAAGTGGAAGTCGTCCTTGTTACTAGATGTATTAGCCAGGAGTCTCTCAAGGAACAGAACCAACAGAAGATATTATACTTATATGTATAGATACAGATAGAGATAGATGAAGAGATTTATTATGAGAATTGGCTTATATGATTGCAAAGGCTGAGAAGTCTCATCATCTGTTAATTTGTTATCTATAAACTGAGAACCAGGAAAGCCATTGGCATAATTAAGTCCAAGACAGAAAGCCTGAGAATCAAGAGCTTCAGTGCCCCAAATCCAGGAGAGAATAGATGTCCCAGCTCAGAGAAAGAGAGAGAGAGGAAATGAAAGAGGGAGGGAGGGAGGGAAGAATGGAGAGAGAGGGAGAGAGAGACAGGAAATGAGAATGAATATGAATGCACCCTTTCTTCACCTTTTTGTTGGACTAGGATGATACCAAACCACATTGTTGAAAGTGGATCTCTTTACTTAGTCCACCAATTCATGAAACACCTTCACAGATGAACCCAGAAATTATGCTTCACTAGCTCTCTGGGCATCCTTTAGCCCAGTTAAGCTGACATACTAAAGTTTGTTTATTTAAGGAAGTTCTAACCTGATGAACTATTTTGTACCTTTTTCACATGCTATACCTCAGTTTTTCCATCGATTGAAAGGAAATGTTGGCCATCATATTGAATCTTTAGTAGTGCTGAGTATGTTAATTCCATAGACACATTATGGCAGTTTCAAGTATTTACATTTTTCAGTTCAAGGCTCCAAGACTAAATTTTAGTCTTTTCATCCTTTACCTTACTTTGCTGAGCTATTTGTTTGTTTTGCTTTGTTTTAGGTCTGTTAGGTGTGTACTTTTTAAATTGTGGCACAATACTTGTTTTGAAGAATTTCATCTATTTTTTTACTTTTTATAATTTAAACTCTGTATTTATTGCATTTACCTTTTAGTCTCTGACAATCAGAGATAAACTTAGGTGCATTTTCTTTAAATCAGATGGAGCTAGCAGAGACCCTTAGACTTTCAAGAGAGTTTTAAAAGGATTTGAGTAACTCTGCTAAAGTATGTTTTTAATTATCTATTCTGTATATGGAGCCTACTTTCTTATGCAAATTTCAACAATAAATGGACATATAAACTCAGCATGTACATTTAAAGAATATTTTGATTTAAATGTTTGTTTCAATCATTGCATACAAATACTATACTTCATGCTGAGGAAGTTGAACAATTTAGAGGAAGGCTTGAAAACAATTTTTTAAATATTCCCTTGACTACAAATATTACTGGCTGAGATGTTTGCTTATGCTACAGACTGCTTTATTGTTTGGGTTAACCTATTTTCACATTATTTATTATTAAATACAAAGTCGTATCTTGTTTCTTATTCCATTTTAATCAAAGATTTTTTTCTTGAAATACTTTTCTGAACAGAAAAGAGCCCTTCAACTTGATTAGCAAGAAATTAAAACAGTTAGCTGAATTAATATCCACTTTCAAACTTCAGTTTAATTAAATTTTCTTATAGATTTAGCATATTTTTGGTCCTTTATGTCATTTTTATAAATAAGATATTTTTTCTTTTCTCCAGTGCCTCTGCTTTTATCATTCCTGTGTATTTGTGCAACTTTTTACCTTTGCATCAATAGAATTTTATTTTCTTTGCTTGTATTCCCCCAAGCACCTTCTTCTTCATTCTTTATAAGATACAAATCAACTTTTACTACCATTCCTATCAGACACTGCTAATATCTTTTATTTCTACTCCTACCTGTGGCATGTATGATATGACTGCTTGATGTTTATCCTCCTATCTCAAGTGGAATATACATATAAATGAAGTCTGGATTTGAGTTTTCTTTTTCATTAGAATACACATAAGCTATGTAAAAATTCTGGTATGTTTTAAATGTGCTTTCCAGAACTGTTGGAAACAAGCTTCTGTCAGCCTGTTCAGATTAAATTATCTTTCACTGATTCCTTGTTTCAGACAGAATTTTCTTTTAATAAAAGCATCAAATGAAACTGGAAGTATAAACCAACTATTCTCTGTTAGGAAAAACAATAGAATTATAAAAATGTCATCATTGTCAGATATGTTCAGGGAGATTGGGAGCAAGGAATGATTGCTCCCCTTTCCTTCCCTTGTTAAAAAAAAAAGTAGCTCAGCCAACAATGATGACAAAATGTTATAATATTAGAAGACATTTCTATATGAGTTTTAACAGGAAATTATCAGAAATTGAGCATTTAAAACTCTAATTGAAATGCTCCACACAGTTAGATTTGTTAGATCCTTCTTTCCAAATCTGTAACTTCTATTTTGTGAATAATTTGGTTACTGCTGCTGGAAATTGAGTGTGTTCAATGCAGAGAAAAATGAAGTTCTACTGAAGAAGCCCAATTCTCCACCTTTTTAATGTCAATAACATGAAACCACAAGACCATTCATACGATCATGGAGAAATAAGAAACAAGTGACAGGATCACTAATGGTACTCTAGAAGTATGGTCCTAGGTTCCTCTGGGCTGGGGTTTAGCTCAGTTGGAGGGGTGCTGCTCCACACTCTCTGAGGCCCTGGGTTCCAACCCAAGCACAGCAAAAAGAGGAGAAGGATATGGCAGCCCACTCCTGAAAACAATCCCGAAATAATCAGCCATTGAAAACCCCATAAATAGCAGAGTACCATTGACATAGTGGCAGGCATGGCGCAGTGTTGAGGAGTGTTTTGTTCTGTTGTACATAGCATCACTATGAATTGGACCTGATTCCATGGCACCTAACAACAACATGTTGTTGTTGTTAGGTGCTGTCGAATCGAGTGCTACTCATAGCGACCCTATGTATAGCAGATCAAAACACTTGCCGATTCTGTGCCAGGCAAACAATCTTATTTATGTTTAAGCCCATTGTTGCAGACACTGTGTCAATCCATCTGGTGGAGGGTTTTCCTCTTTTGCGTTGACCTGCCACTCTTCCAAACATGATGTCCTTCTCCAGGGATTGTTCTCTCCTGACTACATGTCCGAAATATGTAAGTCGCAGTTTGGCCATTTTTGCTTCCAA